>OY735198.1:70661493-71231493 GCA_963457665.1 Thysanoteuthis rhombus | reverse complement strand
GTTTTCTGATTTTTCTCTTTCTTACTTATTTTCCCTCTTTCTATTTTCTGCATACACACACACACACACGCATGTTCTCTCTCTCTCTCTCTCTCTCTCTCTCTCTCTCTCTCTCTCTCTCTCTCTCTCTCTGTTACGCTTACCCAAAACCCAGAAAATATCTCCCCTCTCCTTTTTCTGATGCACAGACATTTACACCCCCCTTTTCTCTCTAACACCTTCTCACTCATGGACATTTCATCACATTTTTCTTGAATGTTCTCCCCTCATTCAATCTTTATCTCTCTTTCTACCCCCTCTATCACTCTCTGTGTTTCCATCCGTATATCTCTCTTTGTCTCTAAGTGAGACTTTCACCCTGTCTTCATCTATGGTGCTCTTTAATCCTCCATTTCTCTTTCTCTGCTTTCTCCCTCTATCTTCATTTTTCTTTTCTGCATGTATTTCTCTCCCCACCCCCTCTCTCTCTCTCTCTGCGAGCATATGTCACCTTTCCCTTTGAGTGTATGTATATCACTTTGAACGTATGTATGTATGTATGTATGTATGTATGTATGTATGTATGTATGTATGTCTCTTCTCTATATCTATGTATGCGTGTGTACATTTCTCTCTAGGTGCATCTCTCTGTATCTTCCGATGTGCATATGTCATCGCTCTATATCTCTTTGTGTGTTCGTCTCCCTTTGTGCGTTCGTCTATCTTCTCTTTCTTTCTGTGTACGTCTCTTCTATCTCTCTCTCTCTCTCTCTCTCTCTTATTTCTCTCTATTTATCTATCTCTCTGTTCACTAATCTATTGTATTTCTCCTTTCTCTCTCTACGCTGACAAGCTGTTGGCTTTCCTGACCGCTCACACACTCAAACTACAAAGTGCTACTACCCCGGAAGTACAGAACAGAACAGCAACGCTACCACCAACATTACTACTACAACTACTATAACAACAATTCAAAATAATACCAATCGTAAGAAGACTAATAAGCAGGAGCAGCAGCATCACTAGCATCAATAACATCAACAATACTAGTAGTAGTAATAGCAATATTGCCAAATCTATTTTCTATTTACATCTAAAATTGAGTTAAAAAAACATCTAAAAACACTTTGAAACATCTAGATTCCCCAGGTCTGAAATCCAAGAAATATATTACATATTATTAATATATATTAAATGTGTTTCTTAAAGTCAAAATTTATTTTGTTAAAATATCGGTTGTTTCTTTCGAAGCATCACATTTCATTAGTACGAATTCAATAAAAAAAAAATACTTATTTTGCTAAAAATTTATTTGAATACAAAAGTGGACCCAGAGGGGGAGACAAGACTCCGGACCCACCATCCGGCTTGGGCCAATCCAAATAAACATTTTTTTTCAATTAATATCCAGATAAAGGCATTTTTTTTAACAAAGAAAGAAACAAATAATACCAAATGATCATGAATTAACCTTGAAAACAAGAAAAATTATGTCCATTGATCAATTAAACCTATGGTGTTGAGAAATGAAAATTGGCTCAGCTACCAACTCTGCTCAAAATCCTGGATCCGCCCCTGATTTTCTGACATCTAGACGCAACGAAAAACATCTAGATTTAGCTGAAAACATCTAGATTTAGATGAGAAACATCTAGATTGGCAACACGAATCATCAGCAGGAGCAGCCGCCGCTGTCAGAGAAGATTTTGAAGAAAGCTTCAGAAGCGCCACTGCTGGATTGAGCAGCGGTAGTTACCAATAATTCTTCTTTTTTTTTTCTTCTTCCTCTCTCCAAAGATCATCACTTACTTATATCAAAGTAATAATACCTACATACACACCCACAATCAACCAAAATATCCCTTGGAAGTAGCAGAAAAAGAAGTACCAACGTTTTATTTTCATCTTGAACGGAAAAGTGAATAGCTCTTACATTGGGTTGTTCTCTCTATACTTTTTACATCTTGGGTTATTTTTTTCCCTTTATTTTGTGGGTAAGGTTTTACCTCTACCCCCCAGCCAGGGTATATCGTACACATTTTTTGTGTATGTATATATATATTTTTAATTGAAAAAAAAAAGATATACCTTGCGGGGAAAAAAAGACATTTTCACAATTCCTTTATTGACTAAAAAAGCCAAATGACAGGAAATATGTTGAAATTTGGCCGTTCTGTGGGTAAGTCTTTTAAAAAGTTGTTATTTTCGTATCTCTCATGTTTTTGTTTTTTTTTTGTCTTTGCAATTGAAGTTTTGGGCATAGTGTCTGAAAGGTGGTCCCGATTGTAATGTTTCACACACTCGCACTCTCGATGTGAAAAAAAAACGGTACACTAATATGGAGAAATAAGAGAATTAATGAAAGAAGAACAGATGTTAATACATTAGTATTGCTTTGGATAGATTATTTGTTGAATGTTTTGCCTCGCTTCATAAATTTTCGACAGATCGCATGTCTATTGTCTATGTGTCATGTCAGCTGAATTCCAATCGGGACCACCTCCTCTACATAGTACCTGTTTTTGATTTGCTGTGCTATTCCACCTTTTACACCTTCCATAGGTGAAACTAAACATGTTGTGATGCCTGGGAAATTATGTATGTATATGTGTGTGTGTGTGTCATCTAGTGAAGTTGCCTGTTTATATTTAAGTTAACGTTCCTTCTCTCTTCTTTATGGCATCGATCTCTTTTCTTTCGTGGACAATTTTGCATTCCACCAGATCAGATATGTCCCCCACATACATCTCGATGTTGACACTCACCCAACACACCCGCATTGTCTATCTTTCCTTACATACTACACTGCACTAAAAAATAGATATCGATATTCATATCACTGTTTGTTATTATTATTATCATTATTACATAAATGGTCCGATTATTCATATTTAGAAATGAAACTAGTTGACATTTTATAACAAAACGAAAACGGTTTTTTCACTTGAATTCAGTTTAATTTTTAATGTTAATTCAAATTCACTTCATAACAATAGTGCAACGACTTTCTGTTAGTAAGACTGATATTAATCAATTTTATCAATAAAAAAATAACTACTTTTTTTCTTAAATCGTTCATTCGTATGTTGAATTAGGTTTTGAAAAAGTTATGTACCTAGATTCCTGAAACAGAATTTCATCTTTCTCCCCTTTACAGCATGACATTAGTATTTCATTTTTGTTTTCGTTTTTTTTCAAGTTCGAAAATAATGCTGTCGTCAGTGTCTGAAATCATGTCCAGGCAATATGAGTCAGACTAAATAAAAAAAAAAAAAACACTTTGAAATTTAAAACACCCTCTTCGTGATTTCTTTTTGCTGATAAACAATTAATAAATGGTATTTACCATGGGAAATGTGGTTACTTTTTTTTGGTGAAGAGAAAGTAACCCAAGGGTGTGTGAGAGTGTTTTAATTTTTTGTATACATTATTTATTATGCATGAGAGGAAGAGATCATCACTATAATTAAAATCTTTTCAATTTATAATTTTGAGATTATACCTAATGTCTTGAATAAATAAAAGCAGACGTTTTATTATTCACGAGGAGAATTGAGAATTTGTGCAATGGCTCGTCTGGTAATGACGTTAGTTCGTCTAAGTTGATGTTTGGGGATCGAAGTTAGGGTCCTGAAAATATCTGAACATATCTTTGTTGTTTTAAAAACCTTGAATTATTATATCTCATGGTAGATCTGGAAAATTATTAGCCGGGAAGATTGCAAAACAAGCCATTTATACAGAACAACTTACGCAGCATGCCTCATAGGATTCATCTTCTCTCTTGCTGCTCTCCACGTTTTATAAAAAAAATGTACTTGACATTTTGCGAAAATGTTCGTTGCAGCTTTTGCCAGTCGTATCTTTAAATAGGAAAATGAATTTATAACAACCTTTTTATAAACTACTTGAAATGAAGGCAAACCCAGTGTTGTTTCCATTTCCACATGTAATCAAGGTTTTACTACATATGTCACGCAGATGATGGATACAACACCGTTCACACCTCCGTCCCTCCAACCTTCTGGGGGAAAGGAACACACCCACATTTCTTACTACACCTGGAGCCAAAATCTAACACACTCAACTTATGTTGATTTCTATTGCAATGCATAATCAGCCCTAGAAGGTGTTTTTTTTTTGTTTTTGTTTTTTTGGTAATCTCTTAGATAAGGGGCGTAAATTAACAATTTTCTATTTGCATAGTGTAATTCAATTTTAAAATTCATCACCAACAAACAATTTCATTCATTCACCTTTTGTTCAGTTTCATATCTCGAAATGAAGACTAATCGACCCACCTTGTATGAATTTTACTTGAATTTTCTAATCTGATCTTGGATGCAATGTAAGGAAAATGGTCCCGGTTGTAATGTTACACACCCTCGCTCACTCGGTGTTGAAAATGACGCACAAATTAGAACAATCAAACAACTGTATTTATTCGAAATAATTTATAATTTATGTATTTTTCGTCTGTTTTTCTTCAATATATCTCTTACTCCTTTCTGTGCCTTTTTTTTTTCAACAACAGTGAGCAAAATGCGAAACTTCATAATCTACAATTAAGACAATCTTTCTTGCAATGTGCATTTTCTCTTGTCTAGCAACACTTATTTATTTATCCATTTTTAAATATCACATTATTTGTCGAAGCAAATCAAGAATGCAAGTGTTTCTAAAGCTTGATTGTGTGACTTATCCACTTCTTTTGATTAGAAAATTCCTTCTATTGTTATCTTTCAATAAAGCAATGTACAGTATCATTTCTCACTTCAGTCGTTATTTTCCCATGGTAGGATAAATTACGAATTTTAAAATTGAGCAGTCTTTATGCATTGTTTTCAAGATAATAATCAGTTGGCAGATTATATTATTGAATGTATTTTTGAAAATTATTTTTTAGTCGTTCATCAACCCAGAATGTTGTGTGACAATTAACAAAAGGCAATTCTTGAACGATCATTTTGAATTGGCCAAAAGTGGCTAGATCTGAGAGAAAGGGGTTAATTAGTACGCTGTACATGATCAACAACAACGTGATTTGGAAAACGGTGCCTGGAACAAAGGTTTTATTTTCATTATTTTCTTGACTACTGATCAATACGTGGTATTATCGAACTATATATATATATATATATATATATATATATATATATATATATATATATATATATATAATGTTTAAAAATAGAATGATGATATCTATCGATCTAAAGAATGGTATTTCGAGATAGAGAATAATGTTTTTTGTTATATGAAGGCTAGATTTTTACATCGAGAATAACGGCATTTGTGGTCGTTATTATCTTCTGGGTACGTTGTGTATTTATACCTTTTTGGAGCGAATAATGTTACCTAGAAATGGAATTAATTTCAGCCATATTTTGACAAATCTAGCCATTTCAGCCTTTCAAAATAGGTGATTGGAAAGGGCCGTTCAAGAATTGCGTTGGGATCATCTTCAAAGTTCATCTTTTTTTTTAGTGTTGTCATTCATTTGCTTTTTCATTAAGAGTTGTTTATTTCGTTTGACAGGTTCAGTTTGAAAACATTTTTTCATGTTCTAAGGAAATTTAAAAAAATTAAGAGGTACCACTGAAGTTATTGATTCGGGGGAAAAAACAGATCTGATAAAATTCTGATCACAAATTACACCGTTGGATAAAAAAATGAACCGTTTCATTTTTGTATAATCTTGAGATGCTGATATTGTATTGCAATGTTTCAAAATGTGTCTTTGCGAAGTTCGAAGACACTATTAATCTCATTATCAATAAGGTATTTTCTCTTTGGTGTGAGTGTCATCATGAAGTAATTATGATCAATTGAATAAAATCGCTCGGTGTCAATCGGAAAACCTGCTAGGATTTTTCAAAGGGTGCGTTAATAAAATGAACATTAGTATGACAAGAATTCAGAAATGTAAATTATATTTGTGTTTTTTCCTTAATATCTATATCGACTCCGTCATAATTGATTTTCTGTCGAACTGTGTGCTTGTCACCATGGGTTCAGTGATTCTGATGACACACTAAAAAGAGCGTGTGTAGCAGATTATATCTTTCACATTTGTGTGTCAATCATTTGTAGTTCAGTTTTGAGTAGATATTGTTGATTATTGATGCATTTCATAAAAGTATCTGGCCTTTTTTTCAGTTGCCAAGAACCCATTGTTATTAGTATCCAATTCTTTAGATCAGTGCTTGTCTTCAGTGTCATTCACCCTCAAGTCAAAATCTCATTCACCAATGAATAAATTTCCTTGCTTTTTATATTTTCATGTGTTATCTCACTCACCCTCAGACGGATTTTATTCTCCAGTTCAAGAAACATTGCTTTAGAATTTTCTGCCCAACATGATCAGGCTTATTATCCTGCCATCACTAACAGTCAAGTGCTGAGGGCCCCTTTCAGAAGAACTATTTTCCTTCTAGTACGGTGCACGTGTGTGTGTGTGGCTGGGTGTATCTAAGTGCTATTTACCCCTATGCGTGTATTTCGTATGCCAGATGATGGTGCCTGGTGGTGTACCTGGCTTCGTCTGGTCCCTGGTGGTCAGGGACCCCTACTCCCGCCTATGCAAGGTGGGGGACCCACCCCATTCTGTCACCTTGGACGGACTTGGCTGCTGGTGACGGGCTCTGGCCTCACACTGCCTGCATGTCTCACACCATCTGTTTCTAGTTTTTTTTCCTCATTCTTCCTATCGCGTGTTTTTTTTCTTCTGCTTCTTTTTCCTGTGAAAAAGAACAGATAGTGAATAAGAAGAAAGTGGGTGGGGTGAAGAAGGACAAATCACACTCTCCTCACCCGCAACCCATTTCCCCTTTCACTCTCTTTAAATTGTAGGGCCATCTGTTTATCTGTTTCTCTCCCCTACTGTAAAAGCCCATTAGCTGGATGACCAGCAGATAGCGATAGAACTAAGAGAAGTCAATACACACACACATACACACACACACAGCCTCTCTCTCTCCTTTAAGTGATGGACCATCTGTTGTTGTTCTTCGTCTTCTCTAGAAGTGATATGTTAAATTTCAGCGGCATCTGTTAAGGATTTATTGTTAACACCTACAATTCGCCTGCAATTTTCCCGTTCACGTAAAAAATTTTCTTCTTTATATCTCTGCTTTTTCTGATATTGTCTCTCTGACAATCCCAAGACACACACGCTCCTCAAGGGTTTCTCTTCTTTTCCTTGAGATGATATCTCTCGTTAGAGTTCAGTCGAACGAAATTGAATTATTTTCTTTGCAGAGGGGTTTGAAATTTGAAACAACGAACAAATTGTATATAGCTAGTTTGTTTTTTTCTCATGTAAAAAGGTGTCAACTACTTGAGCATTAGCCAAAAGGCAGAGAAACCCCGATTATCCGAACATTACATCAATTAATCGAATTTCGGATTACCCAAACATGATTTCAAGGACCCGTAATAGTGTTCTGTAAGTTTTCCTTCTTATGATCGGTACAATTATATCGGTACGATCAATTATTGGAACGTAGATAAGTGAGGTTCTCGTACAAGGTAGGTATGTCAAGAAGACTCAATTCTTGCCAAGATATGCACTCCATTAACATAGGGAGAGAGAGAGAAAACAAATTTATGGACTTTACACAAACACTGATACAGGAAGTATACAAGGCGTGTTAACTAGCTAGCAGGGACACCTTGTTGTCTCCCGCGGGATAATATCGGTAATCTCTTTTTAGGGTCTATTTTTTGTTCATTTGATGCCACCCTTTTCTATCTGAAATTGATAATTGGAAATTGTGGTCTTCTAATGAATATACCACCGGAAATTTTTTGTAAAGTGTGTGTGGGGGGGATTAACCGGTAGTTATTGGGGGTGACATTATCATAATTTGAACAATCATATTACATGTTTCACTCCCGAAGTTGGCTTTTTTCTCAGGGGATGGGGTGGATGACGACGGTTTTCAATGTTAATATTTGACAATTCTTCGGGCAAAGAAGGTGGTCCCGATTGTAATGTTTCACACAGCCTTGTTTACGCGATGTCAAAAAAGACGAAAAAATTAATTTATTCATAACAATAACAATATAATTTATATATTTACTTCTGTTTTTCTTCCATTAATTCTATTATTTCTATTCATTCATTTGGTGTTTTTTAACATCGACTTAGTGGGGTTGTGAAAGCTGTACAATTTACAATCGGGACCAACTTCCTTACATACTGCTGTTGATTGATGTCACAAAGGGTTCAGTTCCAAATGTTTGTCTTTCGTTGTTATTTCATTCCTCATTCGGAAGGAGGGTGAAGAATTCTTATTTCGGATGAAGAACGAACGAAAGAGAAATGGTGATGATGAAGAAAGGAGATATTGTACGAAAATGTTCCATTATACTAGACCAGCTGAAAAGAAAAGAAAAGGCAGTAGAGAACCATTATATCAGCCTTTGGAGGCTGTGGATGGCATAGGAAGAAACCCTCTCTGTGCCTCCTCCCCCTGCTCTCCTCCACCACCATCACCATCTCTATTAAAATCAGCATCATCCGTGATCACCGTCAGCCGCCTATCATCTATGTTTGTGTTGGCACTGCGCCGTGCTATAGAAAGTGACATTTTACTTATTGCTGGCGCCAGGCCGTCTGACACCTTTTCCCCCGGCCCGAACACTTCCCTTCACCCTGATGCCTAAGCCACCTTTACGCCATTCACAACTCTCACCCTATCGTCTTTTCCCCTCTTCCTCTTCTTCCTCAGCCCCACTGTCTACAGATGGTTTTTTGGACTTCTAATCGTTTTTTCAGGCCCTCATACATACATACACACACGCTCTTCTGAAAAACCTACATTTTAAGAACAACTATACCGGGTTGGAGAAAGGCGAGGTTTTGCTTCCCTTCCTCTCTGTCTTCTAGAGAGGAAACGCACACACAAACTTGATGCGGGTGTGCATAGAGACTTGATGTTTGGGGCGGGAAGAAACACACGTGTGTGTGTGTGTATGTGTGTTTATTTATACTTATACTCACATATGTAATAGATGAGTTATGGGTCTTCTTTATGTTGTGGTGCCTCTTCGGGTTCGAACGTGGGAGATAGATGTCTCGGCTCCCAGTTTATCACTCTTCTTCTTACCATTTTGTCTTTTAAAATCTTGAAAAATAATAATACTATCTTCTTTTTTTTTTTAATGGTGAGGGAGCTGTTAGCGGACCATCATTACTGCTTTTGTGGTGAGTTCGATCCTAGTTTGGTCCTCTCTACGATGCAGCCTTCTGCCAGAGTGAGTTAACTTCGAGGAAGATTCTTTCGAAAAACTGAATGTATTGTTAGTGACGTAATATTGGCACGTGTGTTTTTGACTTGTATAAATCGAGTTCATTTTGTTTTCTTATACTTAACTGTGGTTTACTTCTTCGTCAGATTGTTAGTTTCAATTTTTTCCGGGGCTCACCTGATTTCTTTCTCCAGCTTTTAAAAAAGAAAGATTTTGTTCGAACTTCAAAATCACTTGATGGCATTGATGACTGAATGTGGCTTTCTGCTAGAAAGACATTTTATCTGAATAATAACGCCCTGATTTTTTTGTTTTGTTTTTCTCTATCACTTTCCTGTCATTAAAAGAAATCCCCAACTCCAGTCATTTAAAAAATGTTATAATATTTTATGATTTTAGCATTTTTCTTACAAATCGTCCATCTATTTGCTTGTGTTAATGTTCCATCCATGTGCCTTGATTTTTCCATCAAAGCTTCAATTTTACTAATGCAGACGGGTTCTGAAGAATTGGGAAACAAAACTGCAGGCTTTTATTTCTTCACTCTAACTTTCTGTTTCTCGATTACATCTTCTTTCCTTGAAAGAAATTCATTTTGAACTATTTCTATGTTTAATGTCTTGAAACATTAGCTCTATTTCCACATTCATCGGATGTGTAGGAGACCGAAATTAAAGTTGCAGCGTAACGTCACCCTGAGTTATATAAAAACGGAAGAAATGTCTCATAACTTCGGTTTCTGGGTAGGTGTCACGGGGAAATTCTTTTTTATACAATAAGTAATATTTTTATTTATTTTGATTATACGTGACTTATATTCTGTGATCCGGTGTGTTTACTTAAAAAAAAAAGAAGAATAAATCAACATATTACAGAATATATTTTTCAATTATCCAAAACAACAGATAACAACAGTGAAATATCACCAAGTCGTGAAGTGGAAACTTGGAGCCTTTGACGAATAACAGTATTTCAATTTTTTGTCAAGAAGATCTTATTATTTATATAAACTGAATACTATCCCCAAAGCAGTATTTCATAATCTCATAAGTTATTGTTAGTTTCAGGGATGAATACCGTTGACAACAATTCAAGTTGAATGGAATTATTTTGGTTTGTATCGAAATTCAACTTGAGGAAAAAATTATGGAAATCTTTCAAGTTGAGGAATCTACAAAATTTGAATTATTTCGAACAATATTTTCCCAAAGAACCGACTCGAAAGAAAATGTCAATAATTGAGATACTTCGAAAGACAGGTCATTGTTTGAAATATTTCGCAATACGATTCAGTTATTTCATTCAACATGAACATCTACACATGAAAGACGGATTTCACATTTTTGGGAGACAATTGAAATCTTCAGGGTTGAAGTTTGTTTTGAATAAAGGATTTATAAATATATGGGGTTAGTTGACAATTTTCCTAACTTACAAGGTGGGAGATTGATCTAAACTTTCTATTGACAAGAAATGCAAATAAAATAAAAACTCCTTATATAATGTGTCTCAACCAGACATTGGCTGGCCATGCGGCTTGGGAGGTTATATATATATATATATAAATATATATATATATATATATATATATATATATATATATATATATATATATATATATATGTATATATATATATATATACATATAACTAGCAGCTTTTAAATGTCCAGTTGTAACTACCAAGGAATTTCCTCACGATGTTCTTGAAGCAAAATAAATAATAACTAGACGACACAAGCAAATTATGTAAGTTGATGAATCACGAAGAATATTTATTCATTCAATTTCTTTTAGAATCAAATTATTCAATCGGTATAAATTGAATAAAAATACCACTTATTCTATGGGAAAAAAACTTTCTATGAGGTTTTTCTCTACCTCTAATCCAAAATCATGACTTTTCTTCCTATGACATTTTTTTCGCACCACAGAATAACGAGACATTTTGTGATTTTCCTTTTATGACTTCCCCGTTTTTTTTTCCTTCCCAGACTCTCAACAAATCCCAATCCACCCAGCAATAAAAATCGCGGAATTGTTCGAACAACTTAACCCAAACTCGTACATTCTTTTTCATTTTGCAGTATTGAACCCCCCCCCCCAAAAAAAAAACGAGTAATTGTTTGACCAATGGTTTTGATCTTCGACGGTTTTTCTCTTCCGTATGAGAGCAAACAAATTATATTTACTCAATTTCTTTTAGAATTATTTAAACAAAACTAACTCCCTAGTCAGAACTAATAATCAGTGAGAACACTTTAAAGTAACATTCGACTATTGTTCGGCACAACTGAGCGAAGTTAGTCCCAACTGGAATTCTGTTGACGTCTCACACACAGAAGAACATTGTTACTATATATATATATATATATATATATATATATATATATATATATATATATACACACACACACACACAACTGTGGATGAACACGTATATTATATGATTGTTTTGAATTTGAATAATTGAATTGTTTTGTATAAAAATAATTAGTTCCGCATATCTGCGTGACTTCTGCTGAATTCCAAATCGGGACCACCACTCCAAGTTGCACCCGATGTTCATTACATCAGTCAATTTTTTTTGTTAGTCTATTGTATTTGAAACATATTTTGGACTTATTTCAGATTTTTCTTACTGGCAATTTTTAAGTTACAAAAGCTGTGCAGATTTCTCTAAGCATAAAAATGTTTAAATGTTCTCCACCCTCTGAAATATAACACATGTTTTGTTTTGAATAGGCGTACAAAGGATCTTTTATTTTTGAATAAGGATTTTTTAAAAATAAGGATACACTTTGAGTCTTGGTAAATTCTAAAAATGTGTCATTTCATTTCAATTCGAAAGACTTGGTTTGCTATTTTTTTAACCTGCCCTGTAAAAATATTTTGAAAAAAAAAATGGATCGCAGATGGAATGTCATCTAAAGAATTACAATCCATTCGTAAAAACATCGTTATAGTACTTTGACCAATAGACATCTGCATTTGAACAGAGGCTGAAATCACGGAGAAATCTGTTATCCAAATAAGATTAAAGATCCCGTAATAATTATGTTCATTTTGGATGACTTCATGATCAGATCAGTTATCCGAACAATACTCCCTCTATCTCGATCGGATAATCGAAGTGTCCCTGGTTTGAATCTCAGTTGATGTTTTTCCTCTTCTAAAAAGAATAATTCTATACTTGTTTTGGATTGCTATATCCAATCCAGTAATATTTCGAAAGTACTTCACAGCTATACAAAAAACAAAAACGCTAGAATTAATCGTGTTCTTCCCATCACTTCCCAGACTGATGCTTTTGTAACTCATACTGGTTTGATTGTGAATCCAACTTTTTAGCAGATACTTACTTGAATTAGTAAAGTGATATCTTCTCTATTCTTTCTATCAGTTTGAGTTATTTTTGTCGAGTAAAAATTTCGCTAATTACCTCACACACTGCGAATGGCGGAAATCTCAGTCATCGTAGTTCTATGGCTAACTCAATAAAATTTCTATTTCGTGATTGATGGCAACCCAGTTCGATCTGTAAGTCAAAGCTGGTAATCTACAATGAATCACTATTACCTTTCACCACCTGCCATAGTTGATGGCTTCCAGGTTTCATTTCGATGTCGACTCAATATTTGAAAGTACATCTGAATAGTTGGCCAAAAATTGGGCTCACATTTTAATATTGGCAGGTGTGCTTGCTCTGTGTACAGTCGTTTTTGGTATCCTTCATTATTGTTACCTATATTTTCTTGATTTGCCCTTTTTATGTATACTTCGAAGGGAGCTAGATTTTGGACATATCAGCTTCTAACTAAACTTCACTGAACTTGGTTATTTGCAAAGGTTTGTCTTGCATTTTGGGGGTGGTTATTTTTTTTCAGCTCTCTCTATTTACTTGGTAATTCTGATATTCAGGAACCTCACTTGACTGGATGCTCTTGTTCGTTTATGATTGGACAACTGTAGCCATCAAAGATGGCTAAAGGTTCTATACTTTTTTATTTTTTATTTGAGTGAGCGTATATGTATCTATACGTTTCAGCACTTCTGGCCATACTTTTTTGTCTCCAGACATTAAAATTGGCATCAGTACTCCTCTAAGACCCCCTCTGGAAATGTTATCATTTTATCCGTGAAAAAAGCTTTTTGGGGCCTTATTCTGATTGACGGGTCTACATAATCTAGATTCTCCAGAGGTTTCCAGATTATTTTATAATTCTATTTCAGATGTTTTTTAGTGGAAAATGTCAATGTTGTCATAATTAGAATCTATTCTGACCATATTTATTCTTCAATTAATTTTTTTTATACATTCAATTCTCCTTTTTAGTCTTCTTATTTATTTTCTTGGTAATTTTGCATTGTTACTTGAGCAATGGATGCTGAAATTGTTTGTTGAGAATCGTCAATATCACTTGAAATTATTTCCACTTACTGTTTTTTAGTCATCATATCATTCCAAATATTTGCCATCACTACTTTGATTCATTGAAAGGTGGTAATCATCTTGACCATAATTATCAAGTATGACTAATGATTATCAGTGGTGTCATTAGTAAAAACCTCATTTTAATGCATTATTACATTATAACAAATGTTTCCTTCATAACTGACACTAAATGACTATCACCAAAAGTTCTGTTAGTTTTATAACCAATTTATTATATGTATTAAGGCAGTTGATAATTAACCTATTAACCGCAGATGACGAGAATTTCCATCATTGCAATTCTATGGTTAACTGAATAAATTTCCGTAATATAGTAAACGATGGCCACTCTATTATCAATAAGTTGGCAGGGCTTTTATCTTGCGATGGATAACTAGTACTCTTCGCTACCTTTTGTAGTTAATTGGTTAAAATCATATTGCTATCCCAGCAAATATTTTTATTTCGACTTATTCAAGGTAGAGAAAAATTGGAAAATTATTATAACTAGAGGTATTAATTTTGGTTTTTACACGTAATTTGACGTTTCTCTTTTTAGTACCCGTGTTATGAATTCAAATTTTTTTGCAGACTCTTTTTCCCTTTTTCTTCACTCCAGTATTCAAGATGAACATTTTTTTGGATTCAAAATTTTTTTTTCTTACTAA
The DNA here is from genome assembly GCA_963457665.1 of Thysanoteuthis rhombus. Lineage (NCBI taxonomy): Eukaryota > Metazoa > Mollusca > Cephalopoda > Oegopsida > Thysanoteuthidae > Thysanoteuthis > Thysanoteuthis major. Next base: position 71,217,158 of record OY735198.1, on the reverse strand, counting down.
CTTGGTTCTATATTTTAAGTTTTTGCTGTTATTCTTTTATGAGAATTAGTAAGAATTGATATTTCGACTCACTATCTGGAAACCAGCCTTCTAGCAGCCAAGTAAGGGTCCAGTTAAGCTATGAACCTACATGGTAAATCAAACCCGTTGCTTAAAACTTCAAAAGTATTATTTTCTAAAACTAATATGCTAAAACATGCTCCATGGTCCCATTAATAACTCCAGAAAATTAAGTGGCCATAGCTCAAAGCCATTCTTGAGTTACGTGATGGCAGACAGATGGACAGACACTCGGTGAATTTGAGTAAGAAAATGGCACAAAAGTGCTCATTACATTTGTAGAAAGTGTTGAGGAAGAAAAACTGAAAATAGGATGTAATTATAACATTTTGTGTTAAATGTCAGAGATATAATAATCAGTTGTTTCTTCCTCTTATATGGAGGTTGATGTTACAACTGTTTGTTTACCAAATAATTTTATTTATCTACAGAGCAGAGGTTGAAAGACTCACACACTCACTAATTCAACTTGTGTAACACCTGCAAGCACATGTTGGGTGCTTGACAAGTACTTAGACTATTGAACACATTTTCTAACCTAATTGTTTGTAAATTACACACCTAAACTCTCATGTACATAATAATTGTTCTTGCATATCTTTCAAATATCCTAAAATCTAAAGGCTGCCTATTACAAATTTTTGAAGAATTGTAAGCTATGCACATATATATATATATATACACACACATTAGTCTAGAAAGCCACAGAGCTTTGAACATTGGAATAACTTCTTCAAAATATTTTTTTGTCACTTCAGTCACTTATTTCTGAATATCTGTCGATGCCATTTATGTAATTTTCATCCGTGTTTTTCCCCCGTTTCACACATACTTAGTTATTATGGTATAATGCATAAATTTCTCTGGTTTGAATCTGACAAATATCTTGTGCTGCAGATGTGAACATATCTTTTATAAGTAATAAGAATGGTTTGAAGTGTTTTCTCTTAAATTGCCTCTGGTTGCAAGTCATGAAGTGCACCCCCCCCCAAATGTGCTAGTAGTAATTCTGCATCTCGTGTATATCATGACTTGTGTCAAATTACTTTATACTTCCTTTAATCCTTATGTGGTGTAAGAGGAACAAGATACAAAAAAAATGAAGCAATACCATTACCAGGTTTGCACAAAAGTGTTGCACTTCCTTTTAGGGACCATCATACTTGAGTTGTAAATTCTATTTGAGTTATGAAAAATATCAAATGCCATGGTTATTTCTTTTCTTTACAAGATCAGTCTTTGGTTCCTGACCTTTTTACCCCAGGGTTCCCTTCAGTAACTGGACCTTGCTTCCACACCCTCCTCACATCTTGAACTGAATGATCTATTTCCAATGGGTTCTTCAAAACCCAAAAAAAAAAAATTTTGATACATTATGGTCATCACAATACAGGCACTTATTGGAGGAATCGCCAAAATAATTTGAGACCCCCCCCCCCAGCTTGAAATAGATCACCACCACCACCACCCCCAACCTCGGTGTAAAAATTAGTGACCTAGATCATTCAAATTTATGGGGGACCGGGGGACCTTGCTTTTTATATTTCAAGATGGTGCATTGTATGAATATATCTGATCAACAGGTTGAATGTTCACGTCAAGAATGATCAGATGAAGACTCGGGAATTATTGATTCACCCTCATTGTCCTTGTTACACGAGTTGGTGTGGACAGGGCCCATGAGAGAGAGAGAGTACATTGTGTTCTGGTTCAGGGTTCCTAAAGGAGCTCAGGAATTTCTAAGGGTTTCAAAAAATGTTAGCCTATATTGAAGTGGGGGAAAATAGACAATGTGGGAAGTGAGTTTTTTTTTTAAAATTTGTTTTCCAGATCATCTCTTTCTCTATTATCCAATGGTACACGATATATTGAAGTAGATGAAAACCTGATGACTAAATGGATAATGGGAAGTGGGACCCTGAAAGAAAGCTTGTAACCCCCACACACACTTCCCCGATAAAATTCCTATCAGAGGTTCAGGAAACCTTCAAATATATCTTAGCAGAATCGGTTTGCATTCCTAGCACTTGTCCAAAATTCTGAGCTTAATCACCGTTTTTTCTTTTTAAATTTCTCGGCCTATTTCTGTTTAGCTTCGTCAGCAGTGCATTCATGGAAACATTTGGGTAGAAAGAAAGACCTACTACTCGTGGGCATTCACTGCCACTTTTCCAGGTGGGGTGATGGGCAAAAGGTAATATTCGGAGTATACCTTGGTGGCAACCCTGTTACCAGTAAATGATTATACCGCCTCCCTTTCTTATGGGAGCATCGAGTTGGGAAATACATAGATCAATTGTGTTGTACTTGGTTTCCTATTGACCAAGGTTTCAACTTCCAAACCACTTCACTCTGGCTGAGAAGGCCTGAACTAGGGAGGGGAACAAATGCCCTGCTCGCTCATGACCACCCCCCCACTGCCCTGCATACATCCAGACTTGTCGCCCCTTTTCAATGGATTTTCTCCAATTATCTATCTTTTCAATAATCAACTGAAAGAAGAAATACTTTGGGTTTAGCTCTCTTTGATGGGTTCCTGGGGGGGGGGTAAGAAAATACAACTCTAAAAGAAGAATGGGTTCATCTGAACAGAGATTGTGCCTGCAATCAATTGAAATATATATATATATATATATATATATATATATATATATATGTTGTTGAGCCTCAGCAAGATGGAATGATTTAGTGCTGTGTAACTCGTCTGACAGCTATTTTCCGGAGCTGGTAAAATATTGCTAGTTGTTGATGCATATCACTTCACAATAAATTACTGTATATAAGTTTTTCCCTCGTACGCATGACGCATTAACCATTGTGCACAGCAGTGGTTCTCAACCTTTCTTTGCTCGTGATCTCTTTTGACTTTTTAACTTGGCTTTCATAAATAGAAAGATATATTTTACTATTTACATTTGATTGAAAGTACATATACCATTTTATTCTTGTGGCCTCCCAGAGATGTGACATGCCCCTTCTCCGTCGGGAACCATCGGTCTACAGTATATGTTATTTATTTCAAAAATTGATCATAACTAAATTTATTACGGAATGATACTTCTAATGAGCGCTGAACAGGAATACGTCCAAGCGGGTTATTACTGTACACTTTGATGGATTGTCGGGTTCAGAGGTGGGTTGGTATTACTAAGATGATGATCGCTTATGTTGAGGTCTGACTGACAAGTAGTCAATTCAATATTTCCTCAGATTGTTATCTCACAGCTTCCACCGATTGGCCGACCCTTGATTTTTAGCATTGAAAGGCAGAGAAATGAATACGATCTCTTTGAAAAAAAATGTATTTGAAAATTGCAAATAAGACAACATAACTCGTCACTATGATGTATATTGGAGTGTATAAGAGCCCTCATTCTACGTACGCATATGTACTTACTTGTGAATAATCTGCCACCTGTTTACACACTCTAATCAATACCTTGTCACCGGCTGTTTTCAATTACTTTGCTTCGGCACCCCACTCTCGACACATTAATTGCTAAAGAGATTGTGTGCACTCACACACTGTCTGTCTCTCTCTCTCTCTCTCTCACACACACACACACACTTGCATGTGTGTACATTTATGGCCTTCCACTTCATCTCCTTTTTTTTTACTGTTGACTGACCTAATATTGAAGTTGGCAGGCAGCATAAGGTTCATCATCACCTTCCGCCGTCCTTCCCACCTTGTGTGTTTCACTTTCACCTGGCCAGGTGTTCGGCCCAGGTGTGCTTCCTTCAAAAGCCTTGTGTACAGACACCTGGGCCAGCCAGCAGTCTCGTTTGACATACCTACCTACTTATACAGCCAGCCGACGAGACAGTCCCACACCACTTATGTTTGTGTGTATGTGTGTCCAGCACTAAGTAGACGACTTGTGAGGAAAAAGGACACAAGGTGCAGTTTGGCGTGTCTCTTTCTTTCTTTTTTTTTTTCCTTCTTCTTCTCTTGTCTGTGTACACACTTGACCTGCTGGTGTGTACTCTGTGTGTGCGCGCATTATCCGTGTTTCTCTCCCTACCCTACCCACCCTTTCGGGTGTCCCATGTTGAAAGGTGTGTATCACCCTCTGAAGTTGGTCACCCACCTGCAGTCAGAAATGGGGGACCAGAGGCACTGATCTGAAAAAGGGTCATACATTATTGTCAATAATAGATATGTTTGTTGCGACTTGACCCCATCGGCCGCGTCATCCTCTCTTCCTTCCTTCGCCTTTCTTTTCTGACTGTTTCCCCTTCAACCCCGACCAAGAAGCGACATATTAAATCTCTCCCTTCTTCTTTTCGCTCTCGGAAATATTTTGTCAATAGTGGGTTTATCTTATCTTTTCTTTATCTCTCACTTTGATTCAAAGATCGGATCTGGCTGGCTGAACACACCGGAAAGCAACAAATGGAATTTCCTCATTCTAAAATCCCGAACCCTGTTGTGTGAGAAATTTCCACCCTCGAAGTGTCAATCGTATTCGTAAAAACTAGCCTAGGAGCTCGAATGATTCGGGTTTAGAGCGTACATTTTCTTGTTTCTTTTCTTTTCTTGCTTACCTCTTCAAATAGATGTCAACATATGTGGACTTCTTTTCTTAAGTCTGTTTGCTATCAAAACGCTGTTTCGAATAGTTTTCCATTTATGTGTGTGGTCCGGTGGTATTGTGCTAATAGAAAAGAAGTAAGGGAATGCAGGGCTGCCTTTTGTTTGGGGTCGAGGGTAAAGTGGCTTTAAACACCACCCTCAAGAAAATGTTTGAAATTTAACCAATTTCAGGGATATTTTGCGGCCATATGAGATCAGTCTTATACTGGCTGTTTTTGTTTTTTTTATCAATGATATTATTCAAGTAGAAAATTTTGATAGTATATTGGTAGTGGGGTACTATTGCTCCCACCCACCCCAAAATATATGGGAACGCCGTTCCCACGTGTACTGACGTGGTCTCTCACTAAGATTTAGAAGGGTTTTTGTTGTTTATTTTTTCATACATCATGCAACTTAATTCGTAATTCACGCCGAAATTCTTTTCACTCACGGCAAAAAACAAAGAAAACAAACAAGGCATTTGATTTGCATAAAAATTTCTTTGAAGACAACTTGCAACAACAAAACGAAAGGCCCGGATATTTTCAAGTCTTTAAATAGAATTCTCATTGATAAATGACATGATTTCATGGTGTCCTTTCAGTTGATGTCAAGTGTCTCCTAACTTCGCTACGAACCTCTTCCCTGCTTATTCATATAGACACTTGATTTATTGTCTGGCTATGCTTTCTCTAAATTGATAAAATATGTATAAAACGAATGTAGAAATATTAGTTTTGAAATTCCTTTCAATTGATTCATAACCATTATAAAAAATTTGATGAATGAAATGAATATGTAAATATCCCGGTGTCAGGCAAGCTGTCCAACGAGTATAAAAAAAATCATTTTGAGTACAGATCTTTTTTTTTTAATTAGGATTAAAAGAGGTGTGTGCAGGGCCAGCTTTATGTACCGACAGAACGGTGCTTTCCATGTTGGACTTTCCTAATCCAATTGAAAAAAAAAAAATGAAACAACAGATGAAAAACAGTCAAAATGAGTAAATTCCTAGGTGTGAAGTCAGATTTTTTTTTAGAAGATATTACTTATATTTTGAAATATATTCTGAAAGGCATGGTAGTTCTTTTTACCCGAAGTGACAGAGACCCTACGGATGTAAGCAATATTTTCCTTGAACTGGGAACTTGTCTTCTCCCATAAATAAATAAAGTAGGATAATATTTACTGTGTTCCTTTGTATTCCATTGAAACATTCATATCTATCATTTCTTACAGAAGTTACACCTTTCCAATCTTCACTCCCCCGCCCTCAGTGTTGAAAACATTTTGGGGGGATGGAGAAGGTTGCCACTTAATCATCTACACTGCCAAAAAAAAAATTGAACATATTCCCCATGATTTATTATTTCTTGAACATATATTAGAAAAATAAAGAATAATAACTTGATACTTGATGACCTTCAGAAACCTTTTCGAAGGTTTGAATAAGCTTTTTCTGAGTCTTACATATCTTTTTTTTTCATTATTTAATTCTATATTTGTTAGTTTTCTATTGATCACCCTTTTTGTGCCCCAAAATATGAAGAAATAAAAACTCTTTGAATATTCCCCAAATTCTACGCCATTTCAGTGAATAAGTGCATGTTGGTCTATGCATAGTACCTGTAAAAAAAAATGACGAATATTTACATGGATCAGTATATCAGTGTGCCTTGCCTGGAATCCATGCGTCGTTCCCTGGCCCTCTGCCTAAGATCAGAGTGTACTATCGGTGCACTCATTGTAAAATGTTGCATACACACCTCAAGTGTTCTGTATGGGTTTCTGATAAACCTTTGAACAAATCTGCAAATGTGTATATTTTGTAAGATTTGATTGAAATTGACTACAAGGAAAAACATTTGAAAGGTTTTATGAATGCATGTTTGTGAACATTCATTTAGTTCAAATATTTTGTTGAATTGTAGAAACTTGTAAAATTAAGAGTTTGTTTTTTGATGTGCCTTGATGGAACTTTTTTCAAAAGATTCTTAATGACAATATCATCTTGGAAAATCGATACCTCCATCTATTATATCATTTTACAATTGTGTATTTCCAGTTGAACCATTTCTTTTTTTTAACTTTCAACTTGACCCAGTGCCTAAAACAGTTCCAGCAGACCTCAAATATAATGTCTATAAGCGTACAAAATTCATGCGGTTTCCCTTACTTTTAGAGGTTTGAAAAAATTGCTCAGTTTGATTCTGAATATATGTAATATATTTTTAGATTTTAGTTCAGATTATATATATATATTGAGAAATTCAGATTTTTTGCCTCAATTTTTGATAAAAAAAATTGAAATGAGTTGGTGAAAAGCACTTTATTTTTCTTTTATTTTTTCCCCTCCTTAATGAAAAATGAATATTCAGATGGTGCCCAATAATGCACTCATGCAAGTTTTCAATGTTGTAGCCCTAAAAATGTGACCAGGAGCTTCTGGAGAAATCCAGACAGACAGACACAAGCCAAGAAAGAAGAATCAGTAGCCCACATGTCTGGTAGGCAGGCAGGCCATTTGTGCGATTACAGTGATTCAATATACAACACCACAAGGCCAACTAGTTATAATTATAATGCATCCTGGTATTACTAATAAAAAAGAGAACTGCCAGTTATAATTCCACGTCAAAACCATTTGTGCAAAAATATGTCTCTCTGAAGAGAGGAAGAATGGAAGTTTTGGCCTAAAATTTTCAGTGGAATCTTTCCTGAAAGTTGATTCATATACAAACAAGTTTTTTTACACAATTTCCACAAACATAATCTTCTTGTATATACACTTATGGTAAAAAAGAATTTTCCCAATAGAATCAGTCCTGTATCATCTTTACCATGAAGTTCTCTTTGAAACACTTGAAGAGGCAAGAATTCGAACTCATTTTTACAAAACAGTGGGAAAACATCCACCCAGTAAGCCTAAGTATAGATTAGAAAAAAAAAATACTCACTCTAGTTGGCTAATTTTTGATTTTGTAGATTTTATTTCTTTCTATACAATATCTATCCAATACTGGTCATTTCCAAATCCTTATTTTTTTGCCAAGTCTATCCGAATGTCGACTTAACTGATTATAGTTCAATTATTTTCATTATATTATCATTTGGAGTGCATGTTTTATAAATTCTAATTAAGTTATTAATTTTTCATACATTGTATATTACTTTCCACCAGATGCAGATTTGTTATCATCCTCCCTTGTATAAAATTGATTGATGTATTCGAATTTAATCATAAATGCGTAAATTACTAAGTGCAAAAATCAAATATCACCTGCTTGTGTCTTTGAAGGCGGTTACTAGTGTTTTGGTGGAAGGGAGGCAACTCAGCGTTTATTTGAGAGAACAAAATCTAGCTATAATCTCTCCTAATGGTTTATTGTATTTGTTCTTGTTTTTTCTCTCTCTTTTGCACATTCTCTCCTTTCGAATGAAATGAGATGTTTTTATTTTATCTTTTCTCACCCGGAAAACTTGATACATGACATATAAAATTTACTCGGCGATTTCTTTGAAAAATGCTCATTTTATTTGAAAAAATTGTAAGCCATTCGGGCATCAGGTATATTCTATAATGGAATAAGGATATTTATTTCCCGTTTTTTTTTCCAACCATAATATAATGTTTTTGTTTTTTGTTGTTGCCAGACGCATTCCCTTTTCTTGTTTTTGCATTATACGAACATTTTGAATAGCCAAATTTTGCTTATTAACCAACTTGTTTCTTTACTTGGCTTGAAGTTTTAACAATTTATGGAAGTAGAAATAGTGGATCTTTCAGCAATATTCTCCGTAATAGTATTAACACTTTATGTACCAACAACGGTCCTCCTGTTTTATCGGTTAATTTGTAACCTACATGTCCCTGGCAATACCTGCGAGTCTGATTTTTATTTTTCAATAAAAACTGTTCACTTGAATGATTCTTTATCATTCAATATTCGGTTATCTATATTTGAAGGCCATGTAAAAAAGACAAGGAAATTTATTTACGAAGAAATTTTGAAAAAAATCAGGACTGAAAGATTAAAGTGATTAGGGTTAGTGGGGGGCTCTCTTAACCAGATCAAGAGACAGTCCCCTAGTCTCTCTGCACGGAATATGAATGAGGTACAAAAAAACAAAGAAGTACCAGAGATTTTATGTCATGAGTGTACTCACATTTTTTACACATGTAGTTATGTTTTACTTGCAGAATGTCTGTATTTATAGACAGAATTCTGTCTTGTATCTGATACTATCAGTGAGTTCGTCTCTCTTTCTCCACTTCACTCCACCGCCCCGCCCCCTCTATTTTTGCTATCATCTCGCAGCTGGTCAGTGTATATTTGCTAGTGGGACTGGAAGTGTGCCTAGCTACCATCTGTAGCCATTCCATCAACCAGCTGTTGTGTAAGGAGCCAGAGAAGCAGTTTAGTTACCAATCACACCTCTCTCTCTCTCTCTCTGTCTCCCCTTCTCTCTCACACACTCCTTCCTCTTCCTCCTCCCCCCTCTTTCTTTTTTCAGTTGCCAGCTCTTCTTCTCCGATTACTAAGTCTATTGCTACCAGCATTGCAGCTGCTGCTGCTGCTGCCGTCACTGCTTCTATCTCTGCTACTGTCATCATATCTGCTTCTGGTTCTCCTGGTTCTGATCTCATTTTGTCAGTTCCACTCAAAGACAGGTAAAGAGAAAAAAAGAAAATAGAAAAAAATAGAGAAAAAAAAAATGAAAGGATGGGGAGTTGGAAAGGAACACCCACCCCTTTTACATCCACCCCCCCCCACACACACATCCACTGCTATAAATCATGATTGTTTCTTTGTGTACACATTTTGGTTTCATCTATTTGGATATTATATTTCAGTGTTTTCAATCTAGATATCTTTTTTTTCTTCAATTTTTTTTTTAATCAAGAAGTTGCCCCTTCCCTCTCCCCATTTTGAAAAAAAATCCTATTCGACAATTTTTTGATCTTAGAGTCCGTATTGTATGACAAGATTTGAAAAGAAAATACCTTGTAAATTGGCCAAATTGATATCTTGTGTCGATTGTTTGATTTTTATTCTTTTTTTTTTTTTTTTTGCTAAATTATTTTATTTTAGATCCACTTTTCTGTTGCTGTTACCTTTCACTCTGATCTGTCATCTGAAAGAGACGATGATTTTTCTGTCTGTAGAATTTTTTCTTCTCTCTCTTTCATCACAAATGATATCCTATCAGCATTGTTTCTAGTTCTCAGCATTATTCAACACATATCTCTCTCCCCCATAAATAACGAGAGTGTATTATCTTTGAAAGCTATTACATGTTTATCATTTATTATCTTTTGTGTGCTGTTGGAAAATATTCACTATCTTCAAAATATATGTCAAGTTTTTATGTAACAACAATTATTCTCTCTCTAAAAATTTCTGTATTAACTTGAACGGTGACTGGCATTAATCACATAAAATTCAGGGTGAGATCATGATCTTCCTAGCTTATCAAACATGAATTTTATTCTTCTGACAAATCAGTTTGGGATTTTATAAGAACATAAAATAAGGCAAGGGAATGGCTATAAAATCATTATTAGATTTTTGACCAGTATTTTCTTTGGTCTTAATTTTAGTTACTTTTCATTACAACCACTATAAACAGCGTGGATTGAAAATGAGGAATATGCTCTTTAGTTAGAGTTGAACTCGCATCCCTTCTGGACATTCGTACCAGCTGCTTTTACCAAAATGAGAACCTTATGGTTAACAGAAGATCCAATTGCACCATTTACTTATTGCCAAAGACTGTGACATCCTAAGGGGTGGTTGTGCTGAAAAGCAACTGAAGAAACTACCTAATGATAAAATAATGGTTGACAGTGCTTCATCTTATAAATGATGAATCAAGATAATATTGGGTCTGATACACATCTTGTGAAATGTGAGAAAAATTTGGGCATATATATATATATATATATATATATATATATATATATATATATATATATATATGTGTGTGTGTGTGTGCAAATATTTCTACATTTGTGTGCATGTATGTATATATATCTGTGGGATAATATTTACATTTGTGTGTGTGGGTATTGTGCGTGTGTGTATATATATATTAATATATTTCTGTGCATATTTGAATATTTTTGTGTGTGCATATAAAATAGTATATATATTTGTGTGTATATATATATATATATATATATATATATATATGTCAATACATACTTTTTGTATGTGTATGTATATATATATATATTTGTGAATCTCATAAAATGTGTGTATCTTTTTTTGTTTTGTTTTTTTGTTATCTTTTGTCTGTTACTAACACAAAGCTTTTGTTGTTGTTGTTTTGCCATCTGACCTGACTGTGTATCAGGTGCTGTCATATCTTTGAGTATTGAAAATTCAGCTGTAATAAATTTGGCTCAACAGCTGGCTTTATCATCTTTGTTCATTTATCACCTGGCACAGGTATCATTTGTTGTTCAGAGCAAAAATATCAATATTAGTTTATTCAGTTTCTTGACCAGTTCTTCTTCCTCAACAACATTTTTAACAGAATCAGGAAATTGGAAGATTTCTCTGCTGTTCAATGTTTTGTTGTTGTTGTTTTTATTATCTTTATTATTATCATTAGTAGTTGTAGTAGTAGTCTATCATTACTGTCAAAAAATAATGGTGATATTCAAATGATTTTGTGATCACATTGTAATTATAAAAATTCTCTAACTTTACTTTGAAGTGCATTTAATTGTTTATGTTCAATATTTCCTGAATATTGAACTGAACTTAAACTGGACTCAGGTAAAGATGATGAATACGAAAAAAAAGAATATATGTGTGTCAAATACAAACAGATGAATGGATTTTTTTTTTTTTTTGTATGTATGAATTAAGAAGTGTAACACACTGAATATATATATATATATATATATATATATATATATATATATATATATATATATATATATATATATATATATGCGTAATGATACACAGGTTGGTTTTTCAGATGAAAAATTGATCTCTCGCAAATTTACAAATAACATGCATAGAATAATTATGGCGTTATATTTATCAAGTTGAACATAATGTGATATTTTGTTTAACTACGTCATGTGGTCATGTAAAACGTGTGACAGGAAACGAATACACTTTGTACTTCATTGTAATGGGAGAATATTGTTGTTATTATTATTATTATTATTATTATCACCATCATCATTATCATCACTATTTTATTATTATTATTATCATCATCATTATTTTATTATTATCATCATCATCACATTTTGCACATTCACTGAAGGCTTGGGTTACAGCAAGCCTTCTCAAATCCCCATCACCTTTCTCAGTATGCTCGCAGACCCTAGTCTGGACAGTCTCGACCCTTCCTAGATTTTTTAACTCATCTGAACTGAATTCTAGTGTTTTTGAAATGGCCCAAAATTGTTATGATTAATTACTTTTTTTATATTATGTGTAGTTGCGTCGAAAATGTCAAATCTTTCCAGGAGTGAAGAATTTTCAGAACTCTTATCATTACCAAAAAAAAACTATTCAAAGATAACAAAACAGTTCTGGAACGGTCTGTAATTGAATGAGAATAACCATCGTTTGATTGGGGGACAAAATTCAAGTCCTCTCATTCCGATCTACTTCTAATCCAGTTCATACATCTACACGTATATCTTGATTAGTGCGGTTGATTTGCCCCGTACTATTCAAGGTTTTATTATAATTTAATGTGTTTTTCCCTAGCTTCTTCCTAGTTACATTGGTTTGTGCAGCGATACCTTAATTATCCTACATGAAAAATTAACAAGCTCTGAAATTGCTCTATTCAAGGTATTACTGTGTATCATTGAAACAATAGTAATGAAATAATTTGTATTTTTGCTTGATAACATCCCTTGATATTAACAATTCTTCATTATCAAACTTGACTTTTCTTAATTGAGCTCCTCATGTGAGGTTTCTCCCTCATTTGCTGCTGTGAATAAAAATAATGATGATGATAATCTCCTAAAATCTCAATTCCAAGTTTAATGCCTGAAAAATCCTGCAACCACCATTGCAATGAAGTTATTTGATTGAAATTGTGGGAATCTGGCTTAAGGGTTATTTCTGTGTAGGATTTTCTGAAGTGTCCTTTGTGTGTGTGTATGGGATATCCCTTTGTCCAAAATGTATCAGTATTTTTAAATGAAAAAATTGTTTCGATTTGTGCATGAAGAATAAATGAGGTGTGCTTGCGTTGGGGTGCACAGGTATCCCCAGCTATTATTTGCTTTAGTTTGCTTTATGCCACTTTTTGCACTTTTTGGGGTCTGAATGCTCAAATATTTTCCCCTTATAAATAGATAGTAATTGCTGCTTCAGCTTCAATCATTACAGCTTGTTCTCCGGTATCAGGGGGGAAACTGTATAGTTAAAAAAACCAAGTAATTACTTTACGTCTAGTTTCTGGTGCTTTTTAGTTGATTTGTATTGAATAAATCGATTGTAATTGCTAATTTTTAGGAAAGGTATGGAAAGATGATTTACTCATTGTTTTACTCTGAAATTGAATGAGGAAATTTGTGTAATGTCAAGGGAATAACTACTGATTGAACTTCCCTCCCTTTAGACCTTGAAGTAATTTAAAAAGAATTTTTTTTTTTTTAAATCTAACTCCCGAAAGAGTTCCATTAGTTTTTAATCTATTCACTGAAGAGACTCTCTGTCAAGGTATCAGGTGGTTTATACTATGAGTTCACCTACCTCATAGCTGTCTTAAGGGAATAATTTTTGAGGTTAAGTGTGTTTTTTCCGTGTTTTAATTTAGAAATCCTGGTCATAAAATCTTGGCTGATACAATAAAGAAATAATTATACAATAAGTGCTAAGAAAGAGATTTGGTCCTTTTTTAACCCCTCCCCCTATCTAATCTGAAAACTTGTATCTTTCTGCAAAAATGCATTTATGCAACTTATGTAATCCTGTGTTTTATGGTCCGGCAACACCTTGAATCTGGCTCGTTTTCAATCTGCTTCAAGGATATGCCACAAGTGTTCTTCGATTAGTATTCAAACTGCATTTTGAATCATGATTTTGCAGTTTAGAAACCAAATGTTGAGCCAAATGTGTTTACCATGGTTTAAAACTGAATCTGTGAACTCTTGAGTTCAACAACCTTTGATGTTTATTATGGCATAAAATTAGACATGTATTCATTAATTTTTCTCTTAATCTTATAAATTATTTCAATACAATGAAATAAAAAGCATTTGCAAACACAACCAATTTTCGTTCATCACAATGAAATTTATATTGAAAATCTATTGTCTTGTTTTCCGCACTTGGAAAAAAAATTAATTAAAAATAGATATGTTTACATGCGGGCTCCCCATTGGGTTCAATTCCTCTTTTCTGGCATTTTGCATGGTTCAGTAATGGCCAGTTGCCAAGGTTTCTGGATTAAAGAGGTAAAATGTACATATTAGAAACCATCAGCTTAAACTCTTGGGTTTTTTAGCAATTCTGCCTGACTATGTATCGATTTATCTATCTTACTGTCACATGTACAGGCTACATGAGTAGAGCAGAATATTTATACATCTTCAGTCTAGATTGAAAAATTCCCTCTCTCAATTTTTTGTGAGAACTGGGGGTTCAGTTTCCAATCTAAGTTAATGCCAATTTTTTTAGTTTTTGTTGAAAATTATATTTTCTTTCTTTTGCTTTCAGGAATGAATGGTACCCACTCTCCACTGGGCCTGAATGGCCGCACACCTTCTCCTCCCAGTGCCCTGCCCAATTCAGCATCCAACCAACAACTACCCCCTGCATGTGGGGCCAGACAGCTCAGTAAATTAAAGCGGTTCCTGACCACTTTACAACAGTTTGGATCCGATATATCACCAGACATAGGGGAACGTGTGCGCACTCTTGTCTTGGGTCTTGTGGTAAGTATTTCTATTTACCCTGCAAATCAGAAAGTGTAAAACATTTTTTCTTTTCCTTGTGGAAAAATCTATAGAAAAAAATGTTGCATTCTGAGACAACTTATGGAATTAATAGTATGAGATGATTAATCAGTTATGCTGCCTCAACTAGAATTTATTTTCATTTCCACTTTTTTTTTTTTTTTTTTTAAATTTCTGCTTGACACTAGTATTAGAGGATCCTATTTATTTGCTCTTTTTGGTAAGGGATCTTATTTTCTTTTATTCATTGATTTTGACTGAAGCTATGTTCACTAAATGTTCTGTGGTTACCAATGGGACCCCAGTGCATATTTTTATATTGAGTATAATGCTGAACTGGGCCATTACTTACTGTCTGTCAGGTTAGCTAAACCAAATCTTCCATCTTTTTGCTTAATCAAATAGTAGTTGAAATTACTTATGGGACCCCAGAGCATATTTTCATATTTAGTATAATGTTAAACTGGACTCTTTCTTTGTGTCTATCAGGTTAGCTAAATGAAATCTCGAATACTTTTGTTAAACTGTATTAAGTAAACAACAAGCGGGGGGGGGGGGGGGGTTCACCCATAGGGCAGGTTTTAAGCTAGTTGAAAGAACTCCAAAAAATGACTAGTATCTGTATATTAGCAATTGTACATTTGCTTTCTGTTTTTGCCAGGTGTGAATCTCATCTCGTCTTACTTATCCATCCAGGTGGTACTCAGTTTGACTGGATATTTACCAAATTTCATATCATTTCTTGAATTTTTTTTTTGTTGGGATTTTTAGCCCATGTTTTGACGTTATTTACATGAATTGCAGTAATCATTCAGACAGGCTTGATTTCTTGTGCCTTAGAATTTACTTGAAACCTATCCACTGATGGCATATCTTTGACCTTTTAATATTGATATTCTTGTTTCTACTGTTTGCTTTTCGTAACAATCTCTATTCTATTCTGAATTTTGCTAGACAGGGATGTTATAATCATCATTTATGATATAGTCAGCCAATTTTCCTTGTCTGAGCTGTTTTTTCTCTCAAAACATCACAGCCATTTACTCCACAGCTTTCTTCAAAACATTGTGAAGGAAAGAACAGATTAGACGAAGAAAAGGATTCAACTAAACTAGACGCAATGATTCTGACATAACTCAAGGACAGCTATGGCCACCAAATTTTATGTGGTTACTAATGGGACCCTAGAGCATCTTTTTATATTGGGAATAATGCTAAACGAGGCCATTACTTCGTGTCTGTCACGTTAGCTAAACCAAATCTTCCATCTTCTTGTTTAACCATATAAACTAGCTGAAAATTCCTTATTCTATATGGGGATTAGGCTCCCAAAAATATTCTATGGCCTTTTCTACACTGACAGGATATGAATGCCAGTCCCCATGTTAAATCAATATCAACCTCTCCATTTCAAATTGTTTAGTTAGAGTAAATATACTTTCTAATTATGACTATTTCTTTTCCTTATCAATCAAATTCATACTGAGCAATTTTTTAAACTTAGCAGTATTACCATTACCTTAGACTGATATTTTGGTCAGTCTCCAAAGTGAATTCTGCTATAGATTTATTTATACAAACTCTTGGTAAAATGAAACACATAGAATATTTCTTTACTTCTTTTCACTCCCTCAATTTTGAGCTAAGATTTCAAAATCTGACCATCTTTCTCATACCACTTGAGGATCAATGTTGTTTTGACTACTGCTGTTTTTTACATATTGTATGTTTAAGGTATTGCTCTACAAATTGATATTACTAAAGTATAAATAGAAAAAAGATATTGAGTTAGCAAGACCAAGACCTTGAAAAGTGGGAGTTTCGCAAAGTACAGGAAACCTCGGATCAAATTAACCTCATTTATCAAGATATAACCTGTGTATCTATATTCAATGTCGGTCATTACAGAAAGTGATCCAATATTTGTTTTGGGAATAGATTTAGGTTTATCTATGAAAAACATTCAGAGACTAGAATACTGATCTGGTTAAACTTCATTTCATCTGGAAAAAAAGAGTACAAAAAAGCATGGTTTCTAGAAATGAGCTTGTCGTTTACCACATGAAAGAAACAATCTTATTGATCAAGTTTATTTTTTCTTTTAGTGTTCATTAGAACCATAAACAAAACTTTAAATATCACAATGGCACCTATAAATGGTCTGAGAGTAATCTGGATGAAAAGTAGTGTAACCAAAAAGCATCAAAGATATGCTAACTATTCCACAGTGCTCTAAGGTTGTTTATACAAATATATTCACTCCACCTCTTCTTTGCCATAGCAATTGTGGGACTTCATAACTCTCTCACTGAAGCTTTTGGTAAGTCTTCTTTAAGGGAGTCTATATTGTGGTGCAATTACACTTGCAGTTCCTTCAGGAAATGCAGGCTACAGTTATGGAACTTGCCACTCTTTTTGCTGTAGTTGATAACATCCTCCTAATCCATCTCCGTCATCCAAGAAAAGATGTTCTTATAACTCTTCAGGTTATTAAGAGCTGTTGTCTTTGTAAAGGAAGTGCAAGAACATTGCTTGTGAAGAGGGGATTTCTGGTGGGTGCTGGTCTGTCTTGGAAATACTGCGAATTTTGTGCTGGTGCCAATGCTATTTCTGGCATGTTTTGTGTCCATCTGAAAATAGGGGTATAGGCAGTCAACTATTTACAAACATAGGCATTGCATCGTAAAAGGAGAGGAGGAAGAAATAGATGTGTTCCAAAGCTGAACACATTTATTCTGAGAAAATCAGTGCTGGCTTCTTCCCAGCAGAGCTCCCTCTTTCTCTCTTTCACCTTGTCCCCTTCCTTCTGCCAAAAATCTTCGGCTGACCAATGACTTTTCAGGATGTGAACATCTTTGCCTGCCAAAAAATTTTGTCTTTTTTTGTTCTAACTGCCAATTTTGTAAACTTATGATTAACACATGTTTTTCTGAATATTCAAATTTGAAAACTGGCTTATAAGCAAAACTAGAAATGAAGAACACTAACTTAATTATATACACTTGTAGGCAAAGCACAGTTGATACAGCAGAGGACTGAGGTTCAAGAAGCTTGCTCATTAAGTACTCTCGTGCCAGCTTTTCAGAAAAGGCCCATTTCTGTCAGTCTTGTACTCTTTGAACATACAATGCTATAATATAAATGATGCTTGATTAATTCACTGTTTTCCTATTCTTTAATTAATTTCTTCCTATAGACCTGAAAAAAATGAGTGGATTTTTTTACATAGCTGGTCATTATTTTATTCTCCTTGAGTTGATATGATTGGGTATGAGCAATTATACTTTTATTTCTTATATGTATTTATATTTATTCTCTTGCTCATTTATGGCACCACTTCTACAGTTTTCTTGATATCAATGTTATTTAAATGCTAATTGGCGTGTCTTAATGCTATGTATTAGGTGTTTCTATTCACAATATAACTATTATGCTAAAGCGAACCCTTCAGAAGTACTCAGTTACATATCTTGTGAAGGTTGTTACAATATTTTTGCTATTAACTTTTTGTGCTTTTATTGAGAATTGGAAAGGAAGCTATGCTGCAGCTAAATCTCACTTGCAGTTCCTTCAGGAAATGCAGGCTCTAGTTTGACTTTGTAGTTTCTCAAAGCAAACCAGTTATTCCTTAATGTTAATGTCAATATCTGCCTTTTCCATAAAGATCATTAAGCCTTCTGTCACAGGACCAAAAGCAATTTGAAAGGAACATAGAAAAATTAGTGAGATCATAACATTACCTCTCGCTCTCCAGCGACAGAAATTCTTTGGTTTGCCTTGCGCATGAAGGAAGCACTACAGGAAGAGAAGAGTTAATGATTTTATTTTTATGTATTATTGTATCAATTCTTCGAATAGATTCTGGAAATCATACTCTTTAGAATAAGACTTGGTGTTTTTTCATTTTTCATTTTGTGACTTCCTTATCACCTTCATCTTGATTCATTAATTACTTTTCATTGCCAAAAGAAAACTCCATTCTGTATAACATTTGATGCTATCGTAAATATCTCTCGAAGTTGACTTTGAAAAATATTGGCTCAATTTGATAACGATTCTTTGATGGTAACATCACTGCAGGGCAGTGTTCAGCAGACTAGACTCACTGACCATTATTACTAGTTGTAAGTTGAATCCTCATTGGGAGCCAACACTAGCTTTGTGCTAAACTAAGCTGAATTAGTAAATACATACTGTAACAGCTGATACAACAATTGACTGAAGTAAAGAATGGAGTGTTGAGAAGAAGGCCTTTTTGGTCAGATTTTGAAGTTTACTTTCTCTTCAAGCTAAATGGGCCTCACCTACCTAGCAGACAGTGGTTGGTACCAACCACTGAACTGATTGCCCCAAATTATTTTCAAGTTGAGATGTTCTAGTGTTTGTACACGTATGTATTCACGCAGATACTAATTAATAGGCTGAGCACATGTTAAGAACATCATTGAATGTTTTAAATTCCTGTGTTGGGAATGGGTTTTTGGCTCTAAGTATACATTAAGACTGGGTTTTGAACTAGGTGTGTGGTGAGGTCTTCATTAGTAGAAATTGAGGAGTAGGTATGAATTTTTCTAATCTGAGCATGAGTATCTTACTGAATTGATGTTCTGGTATATTACTTTTTTTAATTTGAATTTCCAAAAATATATAAATGAATGAATTGTTTTGTACATTGGAACTGTCTATTTTTAGTAAAATCAGTAACAGAAACATTAATAAATGAGGCCTTTTGATTTCCATTGAGTTGAACTCTTAATCTTATTTTCATTTTCTAGCCAAGTAATCTCTTATTGCCCTGGCCAAGAAAGTCCGTAGCTTGAGTAGTTGGTTTGCTCCAATAGATGTTTGGTCTTCTCCAAAATGAATTGCTTGTATATTTGTACCTGACTGAAACTTACTGAAAATATCTGGGGGTTGTGATAATAAAAATAATGGTTTAATCCTAGTCAGTTTTTACTATTGAGAATGATAACATCTTTCCTTGATTTTAACCCGTTATGTAAAAATAGAATAAATAAGATACAGGTACAAAATCTCTTATCTAAGATACTGAATTCCCAGAAGACTTTGTAAACCTGAAATTTTTTCCATGGAGGTTATCTGCTCACTAAAGCTCACGTTAGGTGCTGAACATAACCTGACATGACCCACACTCAACCAAGATAATCTCATTTACTTCTGTAGTACTCCACTAGGCTTTGTAAGAGCCTTGGTTCAATCCACACCATGCTCCCACTAGTCAGATGTGCCACTGCTTAGTTGATCTTATTATTGCCTTAGAAGACTATGAAAATGTAAAAAGAGCTGCTGTAAGGAGACGCATCTGTACTTTGATTCCCATCCTATAGTCCGAAAAATTCTGAATTCCCAAAAGTATCAGATCCCAAGTGTTTTGGGAGGGGAGATTGTGTACCGGTAGAAGTCGAGACTTGTTGATTGTGTACACTACAAGCTATTCTAATATGGTTCAGGGTTTTTCTAAAGATCATTTGATCGGTTCATATTCATTTAAACTTTCTTTGAACTCAATTTCAAATTATTGACTTGTCCCTCTTTACACCCTGCAGATTCTGTTCACTTATGTTGAAAATTCTTCTAGCATTTATTCTTGTGAATTTTGGAAATGATAGGAAGAAGAAGAAAAGGATGTAGGTTTAATTTTCTCACTTGTTTCCTTAGAGACTGTTCGGTCACAAGGCACATCTACTTATCCTATGTCCTGTTTGAATGTTTATTAACAGACTCCCACCTATTTAACAAGATTATGTAACCGAAAGTATCATATTAGGTTCAAAATAGACAGTCTTGTTTGTTCTCAAGTACTGATGCAAAAAAAAAATTCATCCATTGTCAAGTATTATGGACATGGGTTGAAATTCTTCTCAAATTCTTCTACTGGATGTTGGTAGTTTGAATTCACTTTTATAACTTCAAGCCTCTCTCTTTCTTCCTCTTTACCACCTCTCTCTCTCTACCTCTCACTCACCCACTAGACAGAGTTATCTCTGTAGATAAAATGAAAGTTAGAGGCAAGATTTAAGGATCCTTATGTCAAGAATTTTTAGCAAACAATTGGGATGGTGTGATATTTGGACAAATCACCACAAACTCTCTCTCTCTTTCTCTCTCCAACCTCTATATATCTATCTATACTATTTTCTTTGCTATCTTTTCTAATTGCAAAATTCTGCTGTCCTTCCAAACTTTAAGTAAATAAGCCAAGCAATGGAGGACAGCTGATCTTTTTTCACTCTCATTTTCCTTTCCTACCAACTCCTTTCTCTCTTCTGTTTCTTTTCTTTTTTTTTCTCTCTCTTGCTCTCTGCAGAACTTCTTATTAATGCCATCCACTGGTACATCTGCTCAACATCTGTCTACAACACAATTGCCTCTGCTGTTAACAGAGCTTCACATTTTTTTCCTTTTTACTCTATGGATGCTGAAATCTGATTGGCTGACAAGCAGACTGGTAGCAGCAGCAACAGCAACACATGCTGCTGGTGTCAGGCAGTTGATCAGCCAATCAGATTTCAGTATTCACTAAGTGCAAGAATGGAGATAAAAAAAAGTAAAGCACTAACAATTGGTCATTTGTTTATTCATTGATAGTCTGCTTATTTTTCTCATAATTTTTTTTTTCCTCAGGCATTTCTTCTTGCTTACCCAGCTAGCTCACTGCCTTCTGATTACTGTAATCCATGCTGGGAGTGATCTTCAATGACTTTTTAACTGGCCATCATGAAATCGGTTCAGGGCAATGTTATACTCTTCCAAATTTAAACTAGACATGATGTTGCCTGATACCAGTTTGATTTATTCCTTAGCGAAAGAGCTCCGCTTATGAATGCCAGAGAATAATCACTTCTAAGGATTGAACGTCCAATATTCTACCCCCACCCCACTGTATTGACCTGTTCACTCTTGTTTTTCATTTAAATGTTTCAAGTCTTGGCTGACATTCAACTAATATTATTGTATTTCTATTTTCACAGAACTCACACCTTTCCATTGAGGAGTTCCATTCCAAATTACAAGAAGCCACAAATTTTCCCCTCCGACCATTTGTCATACCATTTCTTAAGGTAAGTGATGTCTTCTGCTCAGATCTTGTCGGAACCTTTTGATAAAAGCCACCATATTTGAAATTATTTGAAAAATTCTGTTTGATAAATGATCTTTCCTGAATTGATTATTATCTGTAAGTTCATGTTCACATATTGTATATAATTTCGATATTTTGGTAATCTTCTGAGAAATCGCTTCCTGTGCAATATGCCTTCCTCAATAAACTGACCTTGGATATGTGAGTTCTCAGCCACCAACCCCTGCCCCAGAATTTCCAAACATATGTGTGTGTGTGTGTGTTGGAGGAAAGTTTTTTGGACAGTCAGTCAGTGATAGCATATGCTAATGAATCTAAAAAATTGAATACCTAACTAAGCAGCCTAGCCACTTGATGAAATACTCTGCGCAAATTACTTGCTGTTACCTCCCTTACCCCTATATGTCTCATCGTGTCCAATTTGAGATATTTGTCCTCACCTAAGTAAGTTAATCCTGAGTGACTATTAATCTGACTTGAAATATGTTTGCTGTTTCCATATCCAGGCTGGTAAGATGCAGTTTTTTCCTTTAAAAATATATTTGAATAAGTCCAAAATGTGATAATTGCTGTCACCTAATTACAATAAGTAATCAACCTGTGTGTGGCAATTTTTGAATTGATGGGTCAGTTTCCTTGCAATAGAGTAAAGTGGTACTTGCAAATTCTGTATGCACTCTTGTTCAGTTTTACATTCTGCACCTGTGGGAAAGGGTGCACATTTTTCCTAAGAAAAAAAGTATTTGAATTGGTGCAATATCTGATAATTTGTTGTGACAGCCAAGAAAGTGACACCGTAGAATTTGCTAGTATGGTATGCTATTTAATCCACAAATATTTCATGAGAAATACCGAGATATTAGGAGGGTACGTCTTACACTTGGGAATTACAGTAAGTTTTATCAGTTAACCAATAAATGGTGAATGGATGTGATTCTTGAATTGGATTTATATTGCATTAGAATTTTTCTGTTCCTCTTATTTTGAGTTGTTTTTTTTCTCTCCGTCTCTCTCTTTAGGCCAACCTTCCCTTGCTTCAACGTGAATTGTTGCACTGTGCTCGCATGGCCAAACAGACCCCCCAGCAGTATTTAGCTCAGAACGAACACATCCTCTTTGACACTTCTAACTCACCCGTTGAATCACACGACTCCCTCTCATCTGACTTGAATGAAAATGGCAAAAGACGGTCACCTGACCGGTAAGTATTCACTACATTTCCACCTTCTGTCTCTGATGACAGCTTACCAGACAAAAGGCCCATGTGCTTGATTGAGATCAAACTAAAGGTGGCATTTCTTCATACTATGAGTTGGACATATCAAGCCTAAAGTTACCTTATGGCTAAGACATACATTGCTGAAAAGCATCTACAGCTGATGCTGTCTCTGGTTTTTATACACTTAGCTATGAGAATGTTATAAAGAATATAATTTTATCATACACACAATTGCTAAACATACAAAAATAGCCTTGATAGTAAAATTTGATTCACTGTTGCCACTACAAAAGAAAAGAAAAAACTCTGAGAAACTTATAGACCATAAATATTTAATTTTATTAAAAATTATGCATGTAAGTATTCTGAATATTATTTTCATCATCCTTAGGATATTAATGTTTCTTTCTCTTTGCTGATGAACCATGATGTAAAAGAACTTTTTCCAATAACTTCCAGTTCATCTTTTAAATTGAGTTTTTTAATTCTTGAACAAACCGATTTATATAATAGGAAAAATACTTTTTCAGGCCAGCCAAGGAAAATGGCATTGACCCCCACATAGATAACCTTCATCCAACCAAAAGACATCACACTATGAGTCCGTTGGGAGGCAGCCGCGTGAGCCCTAATGGGGTTCTGAACTTAAACTCCGGGGGACCAATACGTCTTGGAGACATAAGTTTGTCACGAGAACTGCGAGAGCGTGAACGATTGGAGCAGGAAAGAGCTGAAAGGGAACGTTTGGAACGTGAAAGAGATCGGGACCGGCATTATCCTAATTACAGTAAGTTATCAACTTGTATACAGCAATTTTGAAATAGCAGGTCAGTTTCCTTGCAATAAAATTAAGGCTACTTGCAAATAAGACTTTGTATCAAGCAAACATTACAGAATAAAGTTTACATGAGATTACAAATCATGCAATAAGATCTTCCTCTACAAGTCCTGCTATTTACAATTAGATTTGATGGTGGTTTTTCTGTTTTGAGTAAATCTTTCAATTCTGTGTTCACTCTTCATGTTTAGTTTTGTATTCCGTACCTGTGGAAAGGTGCTATCTAAATCTTTTTTCTTCTACTGTATGTTCAAATTGTTGTTTCAATTTTCTTTAGAATACCTTGATATTTGTGCTATGGTATAGTAATTTTATAAAAAAGATTAGTTTGTGTTGACTGTCATGTGTTAATTTTTTTCAGGTTTTTCCAGAAATGATCCATTTGAACCTCCGTTTGATCGATTAGATGACAACTGGAAACATGTTGAAACCGTAAGTTTCATAGATTTCTACTTGGAATATTATGAGGGAGACATCATTGATTTTTTTTAATAAATTTTACCCCTACTCCACTCCATAACCTGTGATTCTATTTGGACTTTGATCCAATTCAAGTCTTGTGAAAATGATGGGACTTATGCCAATTGAAAGAGTGGCATTAGATTTGATTCGTATAGTCATTGAAATTCATGAGGAGAGTACTGGTGATTGCTTTGTGGATGAAATTGTTGCATATAGTAAAAAGCAAAAAGTCAAGATTTTGATACTGGTATTCTAGGCAAGCAAATAGGTTAACTCTACACCCTTGGAAATTTGGACTAGACGGCCATAAATATATAAGAGCTTAATTCCTATTTCATGATTTGTTGGTGTCATTTTTAAGAATAGAAGAGCTCTATTAACAATATGAGAATATGAGTTGAATTCACAAAGCAGTTGATCCAAAACCTATAAAATGTATGGCCTGCCTCAAGGCTGAAATGATGAGCATATTTCCCATTGGTACTATTGGTCAGTATTCAGTTAAAAGTCAGGACTTCGAATATAGATCTTTTGAAGACAGACAATCTTTCCACAATTTTAGGATTGGTGCAACACAATCTTCCTAGTTCCCTTTCCCTCCATTTGATCCCATACTGCACGGAGATATGAAGAGGTACCCAGAAATGAGTGATTAACGTGGCCATTAAGTTAGGTTGGCGATAAGAACATTTATCTAATATGAAACTCAATAATCAAAAAGAAATGAATCTCCACATCCAGGACATATTAATGTCAGAATGATTCAAAATGTTTGTTACGCCTTTTATTGTTTAAATCCTCATTCTTAATTCAATGCTCGAACTTTTTCATCACATATTAATCATTGTCTTGTCTATCAAATGTTAATTAGTGCCAATTGATCAGTTTTCCTGAATTCTTGAGTTGAAAGATTGTTAATCAGGTTTTGATTTTTTTTGTTTTTTTTTTTTCATCCAGATGTTACATTGTATCATTGGAATGGTGAACAAAACAAAACGAGCTCTGTCTGTGTTACAAGAACGAAGCATCCGTGATCGTGAAGAGTTGTCTTTATGGATGCGACGACATGCTGAAGGTAATTTTTCCACCTCTGTCCTCCCTATTGTCAACAATTATCTTGCATCTTCTTATTTTATTCTGGGCGTTATATAAGGAGTATTCTCCTTGTCTGTGCTGTTCTTTCTTTCACAAGGTTTCATCCATCTACCCCACCCCCTTCTACTGGTATCTTTTGTTTTCTGTCTGATCAGTCAGTGCAAATCAACATTTGCGAAAAAGGAGAAACTGTAAAATTTTGAATCTAGGAATGCATGCTCTCATTCCATTTGACACATTACATCTTTTTCTTAGATGTGTCCACTCTTTCCAATAAAACTCTTTTTTGACAGTCTCATATAAACAGAAATAGAAAAGAAGGACAAAGTGTGATGTCATTAAGAAACTTACTACTATGATGTAATAATACAATGTATAAGCTTGGCATCTTTGTATTTTTGGAGAAAAAAGCCAAAAATGGCTATTTACAATAATAATGCTCTTGGAATATTTCCATTTTACAATATTTTACAAGTATTAGAATCACTTTACTAGAAGAAATACCACTTGCTTTTCTTACTACTACAGGTGGATGCATCATTGAACTTATGGTTCTTGTTTAATCAAATCCTGAAATATAGTCTGACTATACTTCACCTGATGATTAAAGTACACCTATGCAATTTCTCGAATGACTTCTTCCTTAATAATGGGACTAGTAATTGAAAATTTCTCTTTTTTTTATCTGTCTTTCCAGAGGAAGCTGTGACTGAAGTGAAACGACAGGCCATGCTGGAATTACAAAAAGCTGTGTCTGCTGTCGAACAAAAGGCCAATGAACTAGTGGCCAACGAGCGACAGAAGATGGACCGCGCCCTGGCTGAAGCCCGAAAGCAGGCTCACGATGAAGTTCTGTCATCAATCAACCATCAAGAGGATTCAAGTGAGGTACAAGACGTGAAGGTTCTTCCTACGTCTTCTGACTCTGGCCACCTAACAAGATAGGACTACAGTTGCTGGAGAAAAACACTCCCAACACCATTAAGCTAGTGTAATTCTCCTCCTCCTCCCTTTCATCATTAATCAATTATTTGTATTATTTCTCCAAATTAACAACTTCCCTTTCCTCCTCCCCAATCTAACTCCGCAACATCCTGCATTTTTAGCATGGCATAAATAAGAGTAGCTTGAAGGTTTTCAACTTTCTGTTGAAGTCCTGTACTCTGGCAAACATGGAGATGAAAAGCTGCAAAGACTTTTCCATCCATGAATTCTTGTTTGAGCTGAATGCAGTTCAACTGTATACAACTAAATAATGATTTGATAATGAATGATGTAATTCGAAATGGAAAAGCCTATCTCCCCATAGCTATGTAGCTGACTGCCTTGAAGCAATTGAGGAGACTGAGGGGTCCAAAGTTTCATTTTATAGCATTCTTCTTTAATAATGAAGAGTGTGTTCGTTTCCGTTTCCCTGTCCATAACATTGGATTATGCCACTTGGAGGAAACAATTTTGCCGATGAAAATATCTCTTGCCACTATCTTGAACAATGGACTCTGCCACTGAAATGAATTCCTTTTCCCAAAAATTCTAATATATGTCGGAATTTTTTATGGGAATTAACCAGTTGAATGATAATCATAGCTGGAAGCACATCAGCTTGTAATTTGAGATCTTTCAACATCCTTGAAGAGTGGCTACTAATTATTTCATCAGATTTGTTTTACAAGCAGCTTTTTATATCTCAGTCAAGTAATTTATGCATCTTTGTGCTTGTAAAATCTGCAATTCCCAAAGTGTATCAATCGCTCATCTGAATTTGGCTTGCTGAAAATGAGATTTTTGTTGTTTTTCAGTTGCCTGAAAAGCAAAGTATTTGATATTCTCTGCTCAGATCAGTGTATACTTTGTGCTAGGTTATATATATATATACATATATATATATACATGTATATATATATATATATATGTATATATATATATATGCACACACATGCATTGATTCAAAAGCCATCATTATCTCATTTTCAGTTATAACTATGGTAATTTTGACTTTGAAAAGCAAAAAAGAAAGTCTGTCAGATTTTCTTATCTGACCCTATCAATCTATTTAGAAATTTTATTTCCTCATCTCCATCCTTGAAGCTAACATCTCTCTGCCACTAGCAGCAAATTGCACATTTCTGCATGCAGTACAATGCACATGTGTCTGTGCCTGCACATACATACATACACACACACTCACATAAGAGACATTTCATCAACCAATTTCCTCTTTAAGGTCAGTTCTGCTTGAAATCTGTCTTCTGATTTTCAATCAAGAAACGTTATTTCAAAAATCTACAAAAATCCTTATAACTTGAATACTATTTTTTATCAGACTTCCATACCTTGCGAATATTGAGCAGTTTTAATTCAGTGTACAAATGTACAAATAAGATAACATTAACATTTTTTCCTTCATAATTCTCAACTCGAAAGTGGCAATTGATTACCTTCAGGTGTCGGATTGTTTTCTAAGCCATCCAATTTTGGGGTTTTAGTTTCTCACCCCAGTGTGCCCCAGCAACACCTTACAATACCACCAAGCTTTGTTGATTTTTCATCACAGTATGGGAACGCTAAATGAAAATGTTATCTCTCCATATATTTCCTCTTGTATTCACAACTCTTCAGTTTATGGTCATGAGCCCAGTTGTCCTATTTCTAAAAGGAAATGTTCGAGCAATACACCTGAAGATAATCACATTAGTGTCTATGAAGTCATTTAAATAATGTTCCTGTTCTTTATATTTCCATAATTTTGTCAAAACGCCAACCATAATTGTTTTTCACCTTAACTAACCTTCTCTTCTCGTTTGCTTACAGAGTTGTTGGAATTGCGGACGTAAAGCTAGTGAAACTTGCAGCGGCTGCAACACTGCACGATACTGTGGTTCCTTCTGTCAACACAAGGATTGGGAGCATCACCATCATGTATGTGGGAAGAACCCTGCTGCATCCACAGCCTCTGCTGGTAATGATGGCCGTGAGAGCAAACCTCGAATCGCTACTCCTCAACTGTCATCTGCTGTAAGACCTTCGTCTCCTTCGTCATCAAGTTCATCTACATCTGCCACGCAACCACCACTCTCACAAAGGCCTAGTGTACCACCTCCACCCCCAACAGCCACGGCACCTCGGATGCCACCCCAAGACACACCCATACTGACTCCACAGCCGTCCCCAAGTCCTAATCACTCGGTCGCCTCTGCACACTCTCCACTTTCAGGGTCACGGTCGAGCACACCTGCCGAAAATAGCCGCCCAGCCTCCTAGGTAAA
This sequence comes from Thysanoteuthis rhombus, assembly GCA_963457665.1. Lineage (NCBI taxonomy): Eukaryota > Metazoa > Mollusca > Cephalopoda > Oegopsida > Thysanoteuthidae > Thysanoteuthis > Thysanoteuthis major. The sequence goes on along the minus strand of OY735198.1, from coordinate 71,188,588 downwards.
ACAATGGACAATGCGAGACATTGTCATCGAGCTTTGAACTAACGACCGACTTCCATATCTTCATGCATTGTGTTGTTGATGAAACCAAAGTACTGAAAATAAAAGCAAAAACGAACTCTTACCCCCTCCCCAAAATGCAAAAGACTTGAATGGGACTCGTGTATCGTTTCGGTTCTGTTGGCAGATGAGTGGTCACCCCCTGTTCGAGATTTGTGCACTTGTCCACCTGAGGCAGGGCAGGGAGGCAGTGTAAGTCTAGTGTTTGGGCTTGCCGTGTGGGTTAGGCTCTGAGCATTCTAAACCTGGCCAAAACTCAAGATCTTATGTGACCTGAGAGAAAAAACAAAAACAAACCAAAAACTGACATCTTTGCTCCATTTCTAGCCATCTGTTTAGGTTGCAAAACTTGAAAGGCACGCCAACAAATCTGATAATTTGTGTTCAGTTCCATTTATGACAGATACAAAACTGAAACATGAATTTTTTTTTCCCCTTTGGAGGGGGGGATGTTATGTAGATGATGTTTAATTGAATAACTGAGTCACAGAAGTGAGAGGAAATCCTTTTTCTTTTTTTTCTTTTTTTTTTAAAGAAATTTGGTGGGAAGGGTAAAGAACAAACCCACTTTCATTTTTATTTTTTACAAACACTATCGACCAAACACAAAAGCACACATACAATCTACTCGATAGCATGTAGGTATGAAGAAATTCTGATACCTTCCAAGGCAATAAAGAGACAGCCTTGTTCGCTGAATCCATTATCATTATCCTTTTCCCAAATCGGAAGGAAATGATATTGGGTCTTACACAACTCCTAGAGAAAGCCATCTAGATATTGGGCAAGTCTTTTGAAAGCCTTATTTCTGTTGTGGTTGGTTTTACATTTGTGTATTTGTAAAATCTACTATACCAGGAGGTCTAAATATCTATGCCATTCTTTATTCCTCGGTCACTTCTGTTTCCTTGTACATCTCACAGTTGTCCAATTATCAATTGACACAGAAAGTTCTACAGGATTCACTCACACCCAAACATAAAACTTTTTTTTTTCCTTCTTCTCCCTAAGAAGTGTTAACAGTCTACAGTGATTTACTGTTTCTGCTGCCATCAAACCTTGTGTTTTTCTACTCCTACTACGAGATGATACATACGAATGATACATGTGTCCTGGGTTTCAAATGCTAACAGAGAAATGTTTCTATTTTTCCCGTGATGTTGTGATACAACTGCTGATTCCAAATACTCGTTTGTTTCTTTGTGACAGTGACGTTAGCTCTTGCACAGCCCTGGGGAACAGGGAACGGGGGTGGGATATCACATCTAGCAACAGTTTTTTTTTTTTTTTTTTTCTTTTTTTTTTCTTCTCTCTCTCTCTCTCTTCTATCAATGATCTATCCTTTTCTCTCAACCTCTCCTCAACCTTTTACGCCCCTTTTTTTGCAGCCACTGGTCCATTCATTCCTGCCAGTTTACAAGTCATAATAGAAGCTCTTCTAATATTTTTTTCCTCTCAAAAGCCCAAATGAAAAAATTCCCTGAATTAGGGGACTGTTCTCATGCCAAATAAGCCCACTAAAGAAATCCCTCCTTAAGTGAATTATCACTCAAACGTGTAGCCAAAAAGTCAGTTACAGGTTAGGACTAATTTTAATTCAAACCTCACTCATTAAATGTTATCTGGAAGAATGGTTCTCTGAAATATATGTTGATATCATTTCTGTTGAACATTGAATTTTTATTAGAAATTATCAAGATTTTTTTTCTTCGACAAGGGAACAAGGAAACTACTGATTGAATGATTCAAAATGATTGTATAGATTTCATTAGTAAATATATATATACATAAATATATATATGTGTGCGAGTTTGATTCCTATTTGAAATTTTGAACCTGAAAATGAAAAAATGTACACAATTTCCTAAAGAGTACATGCAAGGGTCACAGAGAGGGATGTATGAGGAAGAAGAAGAAGAAAAAAAAAAGAAATTGAGATGTAGATTCTCTCTTCACTTTTTTTCCTCTGAGTATGGTAATCCCTTGCACCTGCTTTTCAAAAGTGATGGTTGACTTGCTACTACACTTCTAATAGTTGTAAGATCAGAGCGTGTATTTCTCCAAAATGAAACTACTGTCCAAGTCTGCAGTTGGTTAGCTGTAAGTCTACTTAACGTTATCCATCTAACTCCCTGAATGGTGTCAGAAGGCTCTTTTGAATGGTCAATGAATCTATCTCAGTGATTCCTGTACTTCATATGAAAGCAGACTAAGAAAATTATCTATGAGGTTCACCATCTGTATAAACGGAATAGATTAGATGAAGACACTTGAGTAAATGTAACGGAACTTTTATATCAGTGTACAGATACGCGTTCTCATCACTCCTTTTTCATTTCATCACTCACTGAAAAGGTTGAAATGTCACAAAATGAAGTGATTGAACCACTTGATTGGCAACTCTCTGGTGGAATCGGGACATGCGTAATAGCCATGCTGGACTAGGTGTGAAATGTTTGCATATTCAAAAAGACATGCGACATTCTTTGTGTGTTACAGCATGCAGTATGAGAACCGCTAACTACTAGTCGAGTATTTATTCAGCCTAACTGTGAACCTTTCCCTAGCTTGTAAAATCCTTCTCAACCTAAATGATAGAATGTCCAAGTGTTGTCAGTCTGTTACTTATAAACTATACCAAAATACATTCCATAATTGCAAGGAAGCTAATTCTAAGATTGTGTATGACATTCTTATAACATCATTATTTGTTCCCTCTCCCTACAAATTGTACTTTGGTAAATCTCAGTCTGGTTTACACTTATATTTTATTCATCAAATTTACTTAAGCCAAACTCCTAAGAAAAAGTTATCTCATCATATATGCCAGACCATAAGATGAATGGTTAACTGGGATATTTAAAGGACTATTGTTCACTGTAATTCATCCATGTCCCATAACTGTCCATATTGAGCTTTGGTAGGCAGCCGTAAGTCAAAATACCAGTGCATTGGATGCAGTGTAGTATTTACAGTCTTTTTTTTTTTTTTTTTTTTTTTTTTTAAATTTATTATACTAGATGTCCTATCTTACATACTGGTATATACAGTACTCAAGAGAATTTGATCTCTAAAGACTAAGTTTCATATATATATTAACTATGACAGTCAATTAAAAGTTATTGGGAACTCATTAGCTTAGTGTTTTTAGATGTTTTGGAGAGGTTTTCCTTTACTTTTGGACCAATTTTGAAACATCCTAGCAAGTGACGGTTTCTAGTTCAGAATAGAAAACCCTCTAGCAAAATCAATTTATATAATACAAAGCAAGAAAAAAATTATTGTAAATACAAAAGGGTATAATCAAAAGTGCCGAAAAAAATACCATTTATATTATATAATTTTTACTCAGATATTAGTTCGTTTTTTTTTTTGTTTTTTTTTTGTTTTTTTTTTTCAACTGAGATAGTTTCATCATCTATATACCACACCCCTTGAAAAAAAAAAACTTACATATTGTCACATATAAATTAAGCCCCCCATCAAATATTTACCCCTCCCTCTCTTTTGTGTGTGTATGAACTTTTTTTTTTTTTTTTTTTTTTTTTCAAATTACCAAGTTCTATGGCTGTGCAGGTCTTTTTTCTTAATTTTCCCTCCTAAGTGACTCTGTTGTTTCTGTTGCTACTGTACCAAGTGCAAGACAATAATGTTTGTACAATTTACTCTGACAATAACAGATCTGTATATGAAGAATTTATTACATCCCCTGCACCCTCATGTCTCCCTAATTTTGTAAATAATAAATGTTGCTACATAAAAATGTGTCTGTGTGTGGCATCTTTGCGGCTGTTACCAGGAATGCTGTGTGAGTGTGTGTGTGTTTCTATGTGATAATGAATGGTTGACTTACACACATACAAAATAATCTTAACATACAAATAAAAGCAGGTGGAATGGCTCGTCTGGTAAAGTTTTGAGCCAGAGACTGACCCACTAGACCTGGTGCAAGTTTTGGTCAGCTCATTTGTGTACTTCTGAAACTCTGCAATATTAGAAAGGTATCCAATACCTTTACACACTTATAGTAAATTACTCGAGTCAAAACTGGAGTTCGATACTACAAGATGACGTTGATGACAATAAGAATTTAAACAAAAACAACCTTCTCTTCTCTCCATCCATTCATTTATCCATCCAAATTACAATTCATTCCACCATCCATTGGTTACTTACTTTCTTCTCCTGCCCCATTCCCCACCCACACAAAGAACACCTAGCTCCAAACCTTAAAATCCTTTTGGATTTGGCTAATGCATTATTTGCTTTATTAAATGTGACATATACAGTTTTCCCCCAAACTATCAAATTAGATTTTTTTTCTTTAAATGAATGAATTTATTAATTTTACTGCTGATTGCCTACCCCTTACATACTCCCCTCTCCCTCTCTGACAACTATCTCAGACCCTCCAGGTTCATGTCAGCATTGGCTGTGGTGCACCATTTATTGCTTTTTTTTTTTTTTCTTTTTCTTTTTTTTTCTCCAAGATTAACAAAACATGACCTGACCTTCCGTAACTTAGAGTGAGTCATTATCATTCCATGAGTTGTATGGACTATTGTTCAGACTATAAGAACACAGGAAAGTAATATGCAAAGGAGAAGTAGAAAAATCTGGGGTAGCAGACCAGATATTGAGAATTGCATTACCTCCTCTAAGATGAAGTTTTGTAAGAAGCAAAAGTGTAAGCCAGGACAGAGTGGATTTTTTTGCTTTGCAAAGAAAGGATTAGAGACCAACCACTGCATTGAAAATTGAATGATATTACCTGTGGAGTTGGAGTGTATTTGCCTACTTGTTTTTTTAGTTGCCACTACAAAAAAAACAACTTATTCCCATGCAAATTGTTAACATGTGGAAGGCTGTAAAATAAATCAGTTGAAATGATGTGGTAACAGCTAGAAGAACAAGACCAGCAGCCTGAACAAATCTTGGAATGAAAATATGACTGACTCCAACAAATTAATTTTGACAAATGTAAATTTTTTTCCCAGTTATGTACTGGACATCTCTCCCAAGTGTTGCTGCTGCTACTTCTGTCCTCTCCTTCCCCCCCATTCACAAACTCTTTAGGGGGCTACAGTTCCACCCAACTGAAGAGCTTGATGAAGTTCTGAGCCTAAAAAATCTAGTCATAGTAATACAGATATTCAGCCAGTCAAACACCTGCAGAATATTATTACTACTATTCATCATTTTCATTATTATATTTTTCATTATTATTAAATTTTCAGGGTCTTTCCCTCCTATTCTCCCTTCTCACCTCTACAATTTACCCCTTTTGTTTTTAATTTATTAAAATGATTTTTTATATCAAATTATTGTCTTGTGTTTTCATTTTATTCTGTGCAGTTTGGGTTCTTTTGACCTGATGAGGAAGAAATGGGTTTCATTTGTTAACTCTTGGATCAAATGATGATTTCAAACCAAATGATTAATACAATCAGTGATGATGAACAATGTGTCAGAATCTTTATTTTCTGAATAATCCTGTTGGAGTGTCACTTCTAATTTTTCTTCAAAACTGAGAGTTCAATAAATGACTTGATATTTCAAAATATTCTTATAAAACTAGGATAAAAAAATTGTTTTCATCAGAGTCTTACCTGTGTCGCTGTTGACATGTATGTATTAGTTTTGCCATCACTGTTGTAGGTAATGGATATTCGATCCTTTAGCATCATTTTTGAGTAGTATTTCTTATTAATGAACAGGGTGAGGTTATCTCTTACTTAGACTTTGTCATTAACAACTGACATGGACTCTTCCATTTTGATGAGTTCAGTTACTTTTTAATAAAATCTGAGATAAAATTGATAAGACTGACACATTCATTTATACTATTAACAGCTTTGAAGTAGAGAACTAATGAGTCTAGAAGTAAGAAAGAGAATGTGGAGACACCTCACAAACTCAGCAGAAACACAGGTAGATATTATCAAATGCATTATGGCTTCGAGTATGTGTGTATCTAATACATGTAATTTCTTGGGAAAATCCTAGCATTGAAATTTGAATATACCCGTTGATTTTTCCACAGGTAACAGTGGTAAGACTTTATTGGTTCTCATAACAGGCATATCAAATAACGCTGACTCATGCAGCCTTTGCTTCTTATGTACTGAGGAACAAATGGAAGCAGAAAACTTGATCATTTGAAACTATTATCAAATATTAAATAGGATGTAATTCAACTTTGGAGTTTAATGAATGCTCGTTATTAGTTGCCAGTCTATATTTTTTGTATTTTATAATTATAAAAAAAAGGTTAAATAATTTTTTGGTGTGAGTTACAGCACCAATCTTGGAACTAATCTTCATCCCTAATTGTCTCCTTTATAAATAAATTCAATGAAATACAGTTTTAAATGGTAAAGGTTTCTGCTTTCATTTGTTCCCTCTTATGTTAGTAGCAGTAGCTGCTTGTCAGCATTATTTGTTATCTCCCTTTGATATTTTAGTTGGCAAACCAGTAACAAACCTACAGAATTACTTGGAAAAAAAATTGAGATGAGCTGAGTTAATTCTATTGATGTCTGTTTGTTAAGATTATTCCGGAAACAATGTGAACAACTATTCTTCAAACATGAACAACTATTTTTCAGGTTTGTTCACCAGTTATTCTTACCAGGTGGGATTAATATTTAATGAATACTTGGACTTACAAATCTGTAACATCTCCTCATTTGTTAGATAAATATTTTAGTCCTTTAAAATGAGTTTATACTTGCCTTCACGGTTAATAATTGATCACCCTTGGCATTAAAATTTGATTTTCATGTAAAGGAAATTTCATCAAAGAATAAATATGGTCAGAATAAGATTGATTTATGATATCACTGCCTTTTTCCACTGGGAAACATCTAAAATAAAGTAAAGAAACATCTAGACTCTTGAGAATGTAGATGTTATTTCCGCTGGGTACTATCTAAAATAGACTTGAAAATTCTGGAGAATCTAGATCTAACAAATAAACCTGTCAAAAGGCCTATAAAAAACAAAAAAAACATGAAAATTATTTTTGAAGAGGTTTAGTGGAGTACTGATTCCAATTTTCAAATCTGAAGACAAAATGGTATGGCCAGGAGCACAGGAAAATTCCAACACACACTCATATGAAAAGGGATATAACCCTTCATCACCTTTAGTGGCTAGGGTTGTTCAGTTATCTTGCCAGAAAATGTGATGTGCATGATTTCATCAGCCCAATTATCATACTTCAGAGCTAACACAAGGGTCCCACCGATATACAGCGGTTCGCGATATGAGGCAGTTTGTTGGCAGACTAACATTTTTCACGTAAATGTGTCATTGCCTACTATTCAGAAATAAGATTTAGAATTTTATGGAAAGACACAGAAATTTTATCAGTTTACGATCAATTAACATATAACTGCATGGTGTTTTATCCAAAATAAAGACTGTTGTTAACTTCTGATCAATCATCCACAGTTCAGATGTAACACGGTTGTTTTTCTCAAAATATCCTCTACAAATCTGTGGTAATGACTTCATTTCATTTTTATAGGAATACTTAATTCCAATAGTGAAGAAATCCTATGTGTGTGTGTGTATATATAAATAATATATATATATATATATATATATATATATATATATATATATATATTCTATCATACTGTGTATCATGAATAGTTTGTTGCTGTAGTTATGGGCAGTGTATTGTAGTTACCATTGCCATTGGAACAAGTTAGTTAAATCATTCTTATGCCATTATTGATCTCTGTATGTTCTGAAGTTTCATCTTTTTCAATATTGAGGAATGAAGAAGTTAATCCATTGTTTGATGTAAGTCACAAACCATGTTAAAGATAAGATGAACATGCATATAGCACTCTGTTTCTTTTTGAAGTATACTACAAATGTATACATAGTATATCAATTGAACCCTTTTTTGAATAAATAATTTGAAGTATACTAAAAGCACTCAGAAATAATGTCATTTAATCTCTGGTGGCCTTTCAGCTGGCTAAGACCTCAGGGAAGCAACGCCTGAAGCCCATGCCTGAATCTGGCACTGCCAGTGGGAGACAAAAACTTCAGTGAGTTTCACGTTCGCCCATAGTATTCTGTATGCATTTCATAAAGGCACTGTTGCAGCACAGAAAATTGAGAATATTTATACTGTCTACCCAGGTTCAGTGACTGTGAATAAATGCCAATGATGACTTGGCAAGTTTAAAATGGATGATTCTGATCTTTCTGATAAGATCAAGATAAAACCAATCACTTTAGACAATGATCTTTTAAAGGCATTTGTTGACATGGATCTTCATCAAAGTACTATATTCAGGAGAGGAGGCAAAATGCATCATATTCACCAACAAAAACAAAACATAGCGTTTATCAACCTATGTTAAGCCAGTCAGAATGCTAGAACCTAGACTTCATCTGCAGACTTTGCTATGCATCCATATAACATGAGTACCATCTACTATCTGTTACTGGATCCTTTGAAATCATCACTGAAGACTTTGGTTATCAATAACTTAAATGTGTCAATAGTTCGTCAATCAAGAGAAGTATACCTAGACGAGCAGAAAGAGTGTCATCTTCCAGTACAACAAAACAAAAATAAATCCAGGAGAAAAAATGTCATTAGGTTAGGGAGTTTCACCTTACCCCAAATACCCACCAGATGTACTGACTTCAGATAATGATTTATTTTAATCAAAGCATTGTCCTTGTTCCAAGACATTCAGAAATGAGTAAGTTAATTCTCATCTCTCAGCTGTATTTTCAACAAAAGAGTCCAGAATTTCATAGATTGAATGTGGAAAAATTGCACTTCAATTGGGCCACTCTAGTTACTAGTAATAGTGATTACGTGTTCGAGGGATAAAATTCAACCAAACATACTCAGCACCAGGAACGTTAATTATTGTTTTCACTTCTTGTACTTGTTGAGCATGAAAAAGAGACTTTCACTCTAAAGGTGTTAATTACATTTATATCTGTTTTCGTATCCTCAAAAATGTGATATTACTTTCTGTACAGCTTAATATATGCTCTCACTTGAATATCTGTATGCCCGTATTCTTAGATCGAGTAATGACTGGGGTTTTTAACTTCACAACATATGAGTTTGAAAACCATCTTTCATCTACAACATCACAACTACGATTATAAAGTATGCTCTTTTTTAGCTTGAGATCAGCAGCTACCATTGTAGTTGATGATTTGAATTTTTCCATAAAAATATTTGGCTCTAACTAGTCAGTTATAATCACTAATTGTCTTATTCTTATTCAAAAGAAGGCCAACTTTATGCAACTAGCCTCCAAAACGTAGAACCTCCACTAGAAAACACATAACTTTTAACTGAATGTACAGCTTTCTAAACAGTTGTAGCGAGACCTACAAGACCCTAAAAATAAAACATGGGGATCATCAGAGAGAAACATTGAAATCAGGAATGGCTGACCATGTGTAGAGTTGTAGGGAAGCTCACCAACCTTTGACAAGGTCAAAATAATTATCAGGGAGCAGTAGCACTTGAGAACATACTATGATCACATCATGCAATCAGCAGGCCTAACATACATATCCATAATATATGGGAGCCAATAATCAGGAAAGAAATTTGGGCTTTTATAATATGTAGAGACACAATCTGATGTGACGTGTTAGGGAAGGAATGTTCATGCCCAAACAGAACAAGGTTCTACTTTCAGGAAACAAAACAAGAGAGGCCAGAGTGTACAGTAGTTGAGTCATTGTAACATGATCAAAATGCATTTTCATATTTTTTATAAATCAAAAACAGGCTAGGTAGTACTATTAGTCCACGCATAAAAAAAGAATGTGCATCCATGTATATATATATATAAACATAAAACTTAAAAGCCATCTGTCAGTCTGTTCCACTTTGTAGGCTATAATTTTGCAAGTAGTAAGCTAAAATTTTGCATAATGGTACTTTTTTTCATGGCAGAGGACATAGGATGGGTGATTTTTCAAAAGCTCCCCAGTGGGGCTCTATTTACAATGTCATTTTAATGCTAAACTGGACCGAGTTACCATTCGACATAACAGGAAGTTAATTTTGCATCTTGGAAGCTAAAATTTGGCATACATCGCACAGAGCAGGTTCTGTGAGGTTGATCTCCAAGGTCATTCAAGGTCATCAGAGGTCATTTCTAGTCATTTGAAGTGATTGTAGGCAATAATTTACCCTTAGGAAGATGAAATTTAGCAAAGGGGTGCATCTTTTTTCAGTTAAGGTCACAGGCTATGAAAATTTGAACTTGGAGGTCATTTCTAATTTCTAACCAATACGAGTAATTGTAAGGCATAATTTTATACTTAGGAAGTTGATATTTGGCATCAGGGTATATCCTTTCTCTGCAAAAGCAATGAGTAAAGTGAAGTAGGCCTCAGAGGTCATTCATGGTTATTAGATGGCATTTCTAACATTTAATAAGATAGATATAAGGAGTCAACTCAACCCCAAATTACACAAAAGATAGGTAAAAATTGAAGAAATCCTCTGACATTTTTTTTTCAAAAGACTTTTAGCAGATGAATATATACAGTGCCCAACAAGATATGATTTTCATTTGATAATTTTTTACAGAATCATTTCAGTATTTTCTGATGATGATTTATTTGTTATATATCTTTATACACAGTAGAAAGTACCGAGTCCCAAAATTGGTTTCATTGAGTGTGCATGTTGGGTATTTTGGATATTATAGTACTTTTGCATAGTTTTTCCTCGAATCAGATGTCATGTACCGTAGGCAAGCCCATACACTCTCCTGGCAGGCTCATGAAAAATATTGAAATAACTTTTACCCTTTCAATGCATACGTCCTTTGTTTCCTCAGGTAATTTGTCACTTGTGAGAACAATTAATTCTTAAGCTTTTAGGAGGGGGCTTATATTTACAATGTAGCTACACTTGACATGTGTGTGTGTAAATAATCATCTAAATCAAACGTTTTAATATTATGAAAACTTTAGATAATATATTTTTTTTCCCCTTGTTTCTGCATTTGAAGTTATTTTATTTATTTTCATCTATTTTTCCCTGGGCAATGCTGTTAGTATATATATGTATATATATATATTTATATATATATGTGTGTGTGTGTGTGTGTGTGTGTGTGTGTGTGTGTTCATATTGTGGATGTGAAATGGTGAAATGACCTGACAGAATAAAGATGAAAATGACAGTGTGTATATAACCCTTTTCAGTGGGTTCACAGATACTACAATCTGATCCTAGGCAGAAGTTCCAGGGAATGACACTTTGATCAGAGCACAGAGATACACTGCTAATCCATACATTATTAAAACTGACATTTTTGGTAGATGCTATGCTAGTATTTATATGATACTATATGAAATAGATGTAATAATACACAGAATATAAAGAGCAACAGAGAATTGAAGTTCACACACTGAACCAATCTATTATTAAAGACCCGATGACAAAGAAAAAGGTGGTTTATGTACACATGTATTGAGCAATGAGGAAATTGAGGGAGAAACTACAGAAAAGAAATTTAAAAAATGAAGGGGTGAGCATAAATTGTAGTCATATTGGTAATAAGCAGGAGGGAAAGAAAAGGAAGCACTGAGAACATACGTCCCATATCAGGACACAGATGGTAACCCTGCAGGTTTGTTTTTTAAAAATACAATCATATCATCATATTATTGAATAACAGAGTTTTGCCAAGTTCAATACTTTCTGCCATACACAACAGATGTGGGAGATGAGAGAAAAGCAACATAATGGTGCGTGTGTGTGTGTGTGTGTGTGTGTGTGTGTGTGTGTGTGTGTGTGTGTGTGTGAGTCGGGTGTTTCTAAGACACAGGATAAATTGTTAGACGAGAAACCATACCAAGGGTGTCTAAGGCTTCAGAGACAGGCCCATGCAAAGCTTGCAATAGGCTCAGGCCAGATTGGAATTGTAGGCTCAATTTCAAAGTACTCATTAAGCATTTTTGTAATCAGTGGTAAATACATAAGAGTTATATATGTGTATATACATGTATGCGTTGTAGTTTATATGATGAACTTAGAATTACCAGAACTGGATAGATAGACTTGAATGATTTATAAAAATGGTAGTGGCAAGGAATTTTCTTCCAAATGTACATGAGATAATAGAGTACAGTACTGTAATAAAAGCTGTTAGTACATTCTGTACTCAGAATTTATCAGCATTATGCGTCTCTTACTTATTTTCTTAAAGATATTAATATTTGTTGCTAAAAAGACCCCTTTGACTCTCATGATATCAATATTCTTAACCCAAGGATCCCAGCCTCTGCCCTGCCTGTACCTGGGGGAGTAAGCCCCCTCAAAGTAGACCCATGCTATCTGTATCCCCCCTCTCTGTTCTGACCTTTTCAGAGAAGAGGGCAGGCAGGATGATGTGGGTCTGATTTGCTAACCTCAATGTGAAGAGATAACCAATACAACAGATGACTTAAGGCCTCTTTTGTTAACACCAAACTACACACACACACACACACACACACACACACACACACACACACATGTTGTCTTAAATGCAATCTCTACAAATGCTTCCTCACATTAACACATGTCTTTCTTCTCAGAGACAGATGTTGCACTTTCTTCATATAAAGATTCTGACATTTCACTGGAGCAACAATTATAATTTTTTACTCAAATACACATACATTTTCGTCAGGAGTTCTGAGATTAATTATCATTAAGCAATCAATGATTTTTTTCTAAAGTATTAACCTTCCTTGAAGGGTGTCTCATAATAAATCTAACATTTTTGTTGCAAGAAACACTAAATCAACACACTATCAATATTTTTTAATTGGTTTCTCACTAGGAGCCTTCAGAATGCTAACCTAGTCCTAAATAAGTAAAGGGGGTTTCTAAACATTAGTTAACTTTTTTAAAATTCTTCAAAGACTTCACCAATCACCCATGTTGAATGTTGAGTGTTCCCGTTCTTTGGACTATTTCAAGAGGACATTTTGAACACACTCCAAGATTCACAGCAGGATTACGGTCAGGTGAATTTCCTGGCCACCTGCCAAATCCATCTTTTTGAAAAGAAATTAAGCTTTTCCAATCTATACATGGCTCTGAACACAGCAAACATAATGTGTTTTTCTCACAAAGGGGGAGAAAAAAAGATCTATTTGTGTTAATTATAAGATTTTTTTTCTGTCTTGATAAACTTGTTGAAAACAGTCAGAGAATTCTTTTATCTGAGCAGAGAAATACAACTATGAACACAAAGCATTTTTACTACATATCCTAGTTATTAAATATAAAATATAATCTCCAACCAATATGGCTTTTCCTTACTTCTTACTTATCTCTTACATTTATTGGGTCCCTCTCGTGGAATACTACCTTTCTATTTCTATTTGTATGTATGTATATAAATACATCTAATGAACAGTGATTTTTTGTTCCTTTGTCCACAAGAACAGTCTCTCCCACTTGAAAATAACAATTTTATTGATAAAATATCTTCTCCACACCATTTGAAACAATGGACTTTTCCACTAAAGCAACTTCAGTAGTTTCTTTATTTTCATTCATCATTTAGACATTTAAATATATCAGCTATTTTGCGTGGATTAACTAGTATATATACTATACTGCGGAGCGATTTGGCACTTTTTAGGGGATTTCTTTTGTTCTTTTGCTACAACTCTTAAAATTACAACTAAAATTTTATCATTTATGCACCAAACTTTATCACTACCCAAGCCTCTCTAATGATATTATCAAAAGCAAATTTGAAGAAACTTCACTTATAAAGAATGGCAGACAAAAACCAATGGTAAACAGTCATGCCTTTAGGGCTATTTGGCACTCTACCTAAAAAACCTCCAATTAAATTGAGACTGTGTTCTTACCCAAGGGTGTGGCTGAAAATCTATTGAGCAGAGGGACTTGGCTCCCTCCCGCCAACATTTAATCCGATGGTTCTCAACCTGGGGGCCGTGAACCCCTTATGATCCAAAAAGATATAACTAGATGTTCATGGGTAGACCTTCCAAAAGTTTGAGGTCTATGAGCTTGTTGAGTAGGCTGTATTTTTAGAAGCAATCATGGAGATAGAGATTTGAGGGGTTAAGATAGAGGTTTTGGCCTCTTGAGGCCCTCCCCACAGTGAGATTTGTAAGTTGGTGAACTAATATTTATAAAGCTTTTGAGTGTCCAGGCAGTTTGAAATTTCATCTAATCCCCTCCCTCAGCTTTGCGGGCAGAGGGGGGGGGTAGGCTCCCTGAGAGCCCTCCCCCATCCCAATGCAGTGGTTCCTTATCTGGAGGCCACAGACATTGTATAATGTTAACAGAAATACAGTAGGTGAACTACTATTCATTAATCTTTTGGGGGGTTACTCTCCATTGTTCAGACTGTAGAAGTTGAATAATTGTAAATGAAACCCCCCAAAATGAAAAAGAAACAATGTAAAAGCAAATCATTAAAATATTCAAAAAGTGCCAAATAGCCCCGCCAAACAATAATATCATTCTGATAAAAACTTGTTAAAATTCCCAAATTTACACTGAATACTCCCAAAAGGTATGGTAACAACATATCAAAATTATAAATGTTTATAGCCAGCAGTTTTTCCTACACAGATCTTAGCTGGAGAAAAGTGAAATCTTTGAAAAAAAATTTTTTTTCTCAGATATTAATTGTAAACAAATATAATAACTAGCACTCAAAATTTAACTGAGGAGGTAGTGAAGATTGAGTGATTTTTCAATTTAGATTTCCTTGTATATTTTTTTAAACAAATTCTGATAAATAAAAATGAGTGCCAAATAGTCCCCACAATGCCAAATAGCCCCACTGTATGGTACATATATATTGACTGATAGATTTTACATTCATCCACCAGTGAATGTGGCATCTGTTAATTAGTCCTAATAACCTTTATTTGTTGATAACAGTTATTGGTATAGTTCAGTAGACTGTAATAAACAGGGTTATAAGAGAAACCTAGGGAGCCATCAACAGAGAGGAACTGACGGTGAGAGAGTGATAGAGACAGAGACAGAGAGAGATTGAGAAAGACAGAGACAGAGAGGTGATGGGGAAACAGAGATATGGAGAAAGACAGAGAGAGAGAGAGAGAGAGGCAAAGAGGTTAGCAGGCAGGCAGACAGAGATAAGAAGAGAGATAGAGAAGCAGGTAGAAAGATAGAGAGAGAAGCAGAGAGATGGAGAGAGATAGACTGATAAACAGACAGGGAGAGATAGAGAGACAGGCCAAGATAAGCAGAGAGATAGAAAGACAGATATAACTAGAGATAGGCAGAGAGATAAAGAGAGATTGACAGATAAATAGAGACAGACAGAAATAAGCACAGAGATATATAGAGAGAGACAGGTGTTGAAGGGTACTTTAAAAACTCAAGAAATTATTCACTTTCTTTTCACAAGAGAATTACCATGATCATTTACAGGTGGTGCCAGAGCAATGGGGAGAGGGTAAAATATATTGTGATTTAACTATATTTTGTTTCACTTGCTCAATCAGTTTCTGATCAATTATATTTATGAATTATATACATATACTTGTAGGGTACTTGCCAAAAATAATGGCATTATTCATGTGTGGTTCGGTGCTTCTGTCTAGGATTAGAGAGTATATGTGTGCTCTGCTGAGGATCAAAGTGTTACTCTAAAATTAGAAGATAGTATCTGTGCACTCTGTTCAGGCTCAGAGAGTAATATCTGTGCACGAATGAAAAGTGTTACATGCACACATAAAATATATATGAATATACATAGTAAATATATGTGGATATTATGAAATTGAAACAGACATTTTTGACCAAGGCCTCCAAGAAGAATTTTATCTTGTGGCGCAAAGCTGTTTTGACTCCTCACCCATCCACAGAGCTCAAATATCCTTGTCCTTTAGCTCTCCTGTCTTCATCTGCCCATGAAAATCTCAAGGCTCACTTGGTCCTCCAAGCTTCCTGGGTGATTCATTAGCTGCCTCTCCCTCTCAGAGGTCCTGCTTGCAGCAACCTCATTTTCTGCCCAAGAAGCCAGGAAAAGTGTAAGTTTTCTTTGAATTGAAAATAATGCTTTTGAAAAGATGCTGAGTAGATAATGTACTGGTCCAAGTCTTACCTTCATGGTTTCTGTAGTCAGGTTAGAATATCACATCCTATAGAGTCATAGAGCTAAATTATGTAGTTCTTGCAATTCGTATCCAACCAATTTATGGTAAACCAGCTAATTCTTAAGTATGATTGGTTGAAAGAAACACAAACAAAGAATAAGTTGGTAAATTATGCTTTGAGTAAAAGAAGATGGAACAACAGAACTTATACTTGTAAGATAGATTCAGAAAAATACGAACAAATAGTAAATGTAAATAAAATTATTTGAACAAATTCTCGTTTGATCAATATGTGTCCAGCTGACTGGAGATGGGACAACAGAACTAGTATTTTCATCTCCAGCTTTGAGAACCTTGCAGCAGAAATAGCAGAAGTACCATACGATAGTTACAATCATAGGAGTTCATCATACTTTGAATCAATTGCTTTAGAAAGATGCTGACAATCTTCAGTTGATCAGGAAATATTGATTCTCTCAAAATTATAGCTTCCAAGCAATTAAGAGTATAGTTCTATTTTGCTACATAAAAATCGACAAAAAAACAAATATAAATATACAAATATAGAACCTAAAATGAAATTCTATTCTTACAATTTTTAAAAGTTTTATATTTTCATCTTCAGCTTTAAGAACCTTCCTAGAATTTTAAGATTACATTTCATACCAAAATGATTCCTTGCCCAAATGGTAGAATATCAAAAGGAACCGAAGTATTCACGTATGTCATTTGTTATGACATCAAATACTATCGTGTATCAATTTTTCAAAAAAACATCAGAGTAATTTTCACTTATTAGAATAAACTACTTTCTGCAACTTGTTTAATACTACAATTTATTAGAACACTGAAGTACAATAACGTCTTAAGAGGCAGTCTTGCCTGGGAATCTAATACAATTATCCATTTATATTCTTTTATTTAATATGCAGAAAGAGAAACACATGCTATGTGATTGGTTAACTGACACCAATACTATTTCCCGAGAGGTGAAGGTTTTACCATTTATTATTTGTAACTATTGGATTTAGAGTTAATGGGACAGGTGTTGCCTTTGCTTTATACCCTATTCAGGTGAAAAAAGATGGCAGTCTGTGACCAAAAATTGGAGATCGGTATTATGGGTAGGGGATTCTGCATACCTCCTTCTCCTCCTCCTCCTCCTCCTTAGTCGCTTATCACAGGTGGTGAATCGCAGCTTAGAAATGGCTGACCAGTTTTGTTTATAAGTAACATACGATAAAAGATAATAGTTAGAACATCTGCTGGGCAATCGCCAAGTCTAAGATTTCAAAATCAGATCAAAGGAACGATTCCTTAAGGACTTCCACAACTCTATGTACATACAGAAATATTGTATGCCTGAATATCTATATGACTATCCATATATCTCTCTTATGGTAACCTTAAGGGTAACAAATTTGCTCATCAGTAAAGCAGTCAGCATTGAAGAGTGTACAGTATCTTCAATGAAAACAAGTATTTTTTGCTTAGAGAGGCTGATACTACACTATATTTTTTCTAGTACAGTCAGTAGATTCATGTATTTTTCAAATTAACAATACTGGTGTGATATATATATATATATATATATTCAAGATCTGCCTGGAAAGTATTGAGTCATTTTGATGATCTCAAGAACCCATTGCATAGCCTGCATCCAACTTGGCAACCAATCAAGGGGAACTTTACTGCACATGCATAAATTGTGGGGTTATTCAGTGAGATACTACTGAGTGAGCTTGTATACTGTGTGACCATGACATTCACAATGACTGAGCCTGCCCATTTTTCCAATCTTGTGCACATTGATTTGGCAAAACATTATATCACCTAGGTCTATCAACCCTGTTATAATCCAGATGTAGCTTCCTGTGGCTTTTCATTGTTGAAAGGGAGGAGATTTCAGACCATGGACAAGATTAAAGAGAATGCGATCAGACAGTTGATGGCAATCCTAGAAGATAAATTTTTTTACTTTGAAAAGTGGAATGGGCACTTGGATAAGTTAGTGAGGTTCCAAAGGGGAGGCTCTGAAGGGGAATAAAGTTCCATAACCCTAGGTGAGCTATTTTATTTCATTTATATTGAATGGCTGGATATTCTCTGCACAGACCTCATATTTGAGGTGCAACCCAAAAGTTTAGGACATTGTCATACTCAACAAAAGAAAACGACTAATATGAAATGAAATTCTTTGTTTCCTGAGTAATTTCAAGAGATGTGTGAAATGTGTTGAGGGACTCTGGGTTATTTGACATGAAGAGATAGATCAAAATATTCAAATTCTGCAAAACTTTTGGATAGCATCATTAACCAAAGCAGGAAAACTATGAAGATCAGAGAGAAGAAGGTGAAGACACATGGATAACAAATAAATTCCCAATCAAAATAGGATGTCAAGGTTTTGTTGCAAAATCAACATTACCATGAATAGATTATTTTTGAATGCTAGCCCCAGGGAAAGTATTAAGAGTTTGGGCCCAGGCTGCACCTGCATGGATTTGGCATTCTGATACTGAGAACCAACAAAGACTGGTGATATTATGAGGTATTGCTTGGACACTCTGGATTACTGGTAATTACCCTAAACCATGCTTGATCCCAAAGTCACTATCTGATGAAAGCATTGTTAGAGGCATTGCTATTGTTTTTACAGCAGTAATTGTATAGATTCATATATATCTATACTAATATTTGAACCTTTCGTTTGTTTTTTTTCTTTTGTTTATTCGTGCCTCTTCTTTGCTATAACTATGGAGCCCATCAACTTAATATTCTGCATATTGACTGAGGAGAAGTCAATTTAACACATAGTACATGTGAGGTCACCAGATGTCATTTCTTGGTCATTTCTATTTTCACAATTTTACACCATGGATGCTGAAATTTAGCAGATGGGTACATTTTCTCATGCTGAAGATTGCAATCCATGTGATGCTGACTTCTGAGACTATTCAAGATCACCAGAAATGGTTTTCTGGTCATTTCTAGCCAACTTGCAGTGTTATAGGCCATAAATTTGTGCCAAAGATGCTGAAATTAAGCATATGGCAACATCTAAGGTAACAGGCTAAGGGAGGTTAACTGTATAGGTCATTTAAGGTCACCAAAGGTTATTTCTGATCATTTCTACTCAATTTTACAAGTTTTTGATAATAATTTCATACTTATATCACTGAAATTTGGCATAGGGGTAAATCTTTGCTTTCCATAAGTCAATATGCAACGTGATATTGATCTTAGAAGTTACTTGACATCACCTGACGTCATTTTTGCCCATTTCTAACCAATTTTTCAAACAACAATTTTGTACCTATGAAACTGAAATTTGGCATAGAGATAAATTCTTTCCAGACCAAAGTATTTGAATTTAGGATTTTCACACCGGGGTCATCCAAGGTTACCATATGTCTTTTCTGTAGTGAATTTTCAAAGTTATTGGCCACAATATTGCACTTAAGTTGCAGAAACTATGTATAAAGATACTTCTTAACATGGCCAAAGTTATAGGTAGAGTGAGGTTGATGCTGGAGGATGAATATTATATATATATATATATATATATATATATATATATATATATATATATATATATTGCTCATTCATCCACTCTTTTTTCCCCATTAATTATTATGGGTAGCCAGTGAACTTTGTAAAGAGATCCAATGATGTGGCATAATACAAGGAGAAGAGGATTCATGCCCTTTCCATGAGCATTATCAGAGCTAATCATATCTATATTTGTGCACTCTATCTGTGCCATTGCCAGACATCTTGATAAAAGATGTCTTTTCTTAGGCATGACGGATAGTTGATGGAGAAGAGTGTGGGTGATTGAGAACTTGGGAAACCATTTTCCAATAAATTCTGCTCAGACAGCAAAAACTGTAAAAAGTTGTTACACCCACTGTCAACCTTGACAGGGGCCAGCACATAGATCTGAATACCCGGCTATTTTAAATTTAGTAAACTAGCAGACCATTACAACTGTAGTGAGTTTGATTTTCATTAATTGCTCTACAGTTGTGGTCATGTGCCAGACTAAACTAAACTTAGTAAATATCAGCAGATTAGTGCAAAGTGAACACGAATAGTCTTTGCTGGAATTTGTAGGTTTGTTGATTCCATTTTCTGTAACAGCGACCATTATGCCACCCGTCAAGACTTCATAAACAAGATATGTCCGGAGAGAATCCAGTCATTTTGAACATATCGAGAACTGCTTGCACTGCCATCATATATTTTGGCAACCAATCAGAGGGGACCTTACTATGCATGCATGAACAGACACTTGGGCAAACCACTCTCCCATAACTATTTTATCTAATCTGGCAGTAGTAGCAAATGTCTGCAACCCTCATTGCCAAACTTGACAGGGGCCAAATATAGATAGTAATAGATATGCAAATGCTGCTATGTTGTAGACATTTGCACATATGCAAATTACAAATAAGAAACTTAGACAGAATATTCAAAAAAAGCCAAAAATGCTAAACAGCTGCAGAGTTGAGAGAAAAATATTTTTCAAATACCAGCTACCTCTATTCATGGTCTCCCATTCTTTGTTGTCTCCATTACAGTGCTAGAATTTTTTCTTGAAAAATCAGAAAACAATAAAATAAAGAAAAGTTAAAGAAGGACATCGATATTTGTGCGCATTGGACTGACATTAAGTCGGGAACAGATGTGTTGGACTTCCGCAGTTAATGGGACTGACATCACTTTTCTTTTATGAAATGTTACTGAATCAATTTTGCCCTATTGGTGACAGCTGGGTTTCATAAACACAAACACTTTCCATCGCTTGCTGCCCGATGGACACTGCCTTTGGTTTCTATCTGTAGAAAAATCGCTGCAGACATATTAAGTGGCCCATGGTGGTACTTCTACTCTACTCCGACAATCCCATCTCCTTCGACAACCTCTTCCTCATTGATTAGTGATAGACACAAAATTATAATTCGCTCACTTTGTGGCAAGAGAATGCTGAACTCCATTATGTTACCTTGACAGATGTTGTGATAAAGAAAATTAGATTATATCTTTCTGGTTTTAATAATCAGCATATCATGTTTTGCCAGACTTAAATGCTGAAAAAACAAATATTTTGTCTAAAACAGAACATAAATGCCCATTTAATATATATTAAATATATAGATACTTAACACACACACACACATATGTATATATATACATATTTAGTCATGAAAACCTTTCATCTTCTAATGCTGGAAAAGAATATTTTTTAATCAATTTTATATACATAATCCCAAAGTATCCACTACCACATGCCATGCAAGCCACTTTTAATCTTATTTCAACATAATACAAGTATTTGATTATGTAACTTTGGGTATTCAGCATATGAAATTTGTAATTTCATTCTTTACTATTGTGTTTATATATATATATATATATATATATATATATATATATATATATATATATATGATGGCCTACATTCAATCTGTAGAAACAGTGGACCATCACACATCCACAGGGTGTATGCTGGGCAAAGCGTATGGAGATCCTGCATTGTCCAACCATCAGAATATCCCATTCAGCTTTGCTGATATAGTCAAGAAAAAAGTAGAGAATGATATTTTTGGTATCATATATATATATATACATGTTTCACGAAAGAGCTCGCTTGTTGGCTGGGGTAGCAGCATATTTCTCACTAGCACAGGTAGCCAGTTTTCAAATCCAACTAAAAGCCAAGCTTAGGAATTTCTTTTTAAAAAGGCAGATAGGTTCTACCCACTTGGGCATCTGACACAGCACAAATAATCAACCTCTCCCCATGTTGCCCTGACTAAGCTACAGTTAGTAAGTATTCGCCACGCACATGCACCATATATTATTATACTTATGATTCTACAACAAATTTGTCAGCCGAACAAGGGAAATTACTTTTCATTTCCCACAATTAGTTTCACTATCTCGTGCTTTCACGTTACTTTCCTTCCCTCCTGATAATATTTTATATTTGCTGTTTTTTTTAAATTTTTGATTTGAATTTACTTTCGTTATTTCTTATTTTTGTTATCTGGTTTATTTAAATTTGAGTTATTTTAATTTTGTGTTAATATTTTTTTATATTTACTGTCTTACTTTTTAAAATTTTGGATTTGAAATTAAATGTTTTGTGTTTTTTTTTTGTATTTTTTCCATTTTAGACTTTTATCAAGATTGTTCATAATCAAATTTTTTATGATGTTGGTAGTTGTTTTGGGGTATCATTGTTTCAATTTTTCTTATATTTCTTTCTCTATTTCAATTAGAGTTCACCTATTCATATTTTTTCTATTCATTGTCTTTAAAATTTCTCTTATATTTTGATTTGTATTGTTAATCTGGTTGTTAGAATTTTCATTGTTTTTCTTGCCATAGTTTCTTAATAGGAATTCCATTTTGTTTCCTATTTGTTCATTTTTTTTTAATAGGGATATTTCTTCTTTAAATTCTAAATTGTGTAGTTTCTCTTCCAGGCATAATAGGTATTTTGGGGTGGGTTTTTTTGCACGTTACAGTTGATTTTTAAAAATCCTATTTTTCATGGGTGTTCTATTTTGTTTGTTTTAGATTCTATATTTTGACAATGCTGTCCCATTCAAGCATTTTTCATTGATGAATGAAATTTTGTGGTTGTTGAACCTTACCTTGAAACTAGTGTATGAGGCTCCTATATGAAATTTACTATTGTATGGTTCTTCACAGTAATTCTCTGTTGCTTTGGGGTCAATTATTTTGTTTTTTGGCATTGATCAGTGTTTCTGCAGTTGCAATTTATTTTATTGTTGTCTTTGTTTTTTTTATTCATGATTATTTTATTGCTGTATTTTTTTATCATTTTGATTTATCAAATATTCGTTAATTTTTGGAATTGTGTAAGAGTATTTTTGCTATGGAGGTTGGCATATTTTTGGTCATTTTCTTTTATAAAAAGTTTGTAAGGGATATTGTTATGATTAAGGTTTTTGTCTAGGAGATTTACCTCTCTAATTGAGTATCAATTTCTTTTTTAAAACCAAATTTGTTAAATGATTTTTCAAAGTTTTTCTTAATTTTATTATTTTTTTTATTTGTTGTGATTTTTTTAGGATGATCAGACCATCTTCTCTGCATATTCCTACATTTTCTTTGTTTTCACATGTTAAAACATGTTATAGTGTTTATTACATACGATTCTGTGAGTTCAGCAATTTCAGCTGAGTCATATGATCTCATGGAAACATCAAAGCCATTTGGGTTATTTTTTAAAAACATGTTTGATCTTGTTGTGCTTGGATTGTTTTTCAACAGTGGTGTATCATCTTTATATCCTCCTCACTGATGCTGGTATTTGATTTAGCAGACTAATCGTCTAATTTAGTATTTGTTTTTTTATTGAGGGGTAGTAGTTTATTATATCGAATTATGTAAATTTACATTTGTATTTTTGTGGAACGTTATTGAACCAGTGAATTGCATCTATAGCAGCTCTGTTTCTATATGAAAAATATCAGTACTTTATCTATAAAAACAATACTTAACTCATGATATATATACATACACATAAACACACACACACACACATATATATATATATATATGTATATATGTATATTTATATATTTATATATATGTATGGAGGTAATTTGAAAATGTCAGATTCTATTGGATTACCTTACATTCTTACAACAAATATATACATATATGGTGAGGAAAAGGATGTGATTTATCAAACATACTGGTGAATTTAATGAATAAAGTAGAAATCCGAAAGTTTAGAAACAGGATCATATTTATTCCCGTTACATGTTTCTACAAACTGTTTGTTCTTGTCATTAAACATCAAATGGGAAAAATGATAAAATTTTGCAAATAACTAGGTTTGGAGAGGAAGCGTGAGATGATGTGAGGTTATTGTTTTTCTTATTTGTTATCTTGGCAAAAGAGGAGATGTCTTTGAGTCAAAGTTGAAACCATTTGGTGCATAAATGAAATTGAGAAAGGTTTCATATGTGTATATGCAGTTTAGTCTAATGACTGTTATTGAGAAAATTGTGAAAATTGTATGTATATTTTACATTAAATTTATCTTATATATATAGAGAGAGAAAGAGAGTAGTACTATTAAAAGTTGAGGCAGAGCCAGAGTGTGTTGTTTATATGGAGTAGTTTATTTACATAGTCATTCTGAACATGTTTTAAAGCAAAAAAGCTTCATCTTCAGCGGATAGTTCTATCATCTCCAGCATTGGTAGAGCAGTAGATGGTTATGTAGAATCAGTAAAATGAGACATTTAATTTCAAGTCAATGTTGCTGCTGTGGATCAGGTAATTGAATTGATAGTGGTGGCTGTCTTGAGGATTGGCTAATATCTTGTGTGAGTAGGAGTCATTCAGCGGTCAGGTCCCCAGGTGGGGAGAGAAAATGAGTAATAGAATAAGGGGATTAAAATTGGGAAGGGTTTATGATCAAGAATCTTGGTTTTGATGACCCATTTGGGATAATATAATGAGTAGTTTCATGTTTGGGGAGTGTACCATGATTAAAGTTCCTTACATTATCGTTGATGCAGTCAGTTTGTCCAAAATTCAATCTTACTTATAGGAATTTAGAAAAAAATTGTTTATTTGTTTATCTATTTTATTCTTTTAAAGTGATTATGATTTTCCATTCTTAGGTGTTAGGGAGGGCGGGGTGTCCTTGGGGTTGTTATGAAAAAATTTCTTTGGTTTTGGTGTGTATTGTAATCTTTTGGTATTATGGGTGTGTGTTACACACACACACATATATATATATATATATATATATATATATATATATATATATATATATATATATATATATGTATATATATATATATATATATATATATATATATATATAAATTGCATTATATCATCTTGAAACTCCATTTGAAATAATCTGTTAATTACATGGACATTAAAGAAAATTCATTAATTGTTTATTCTATTTATGTTGTGCAGGCTAAATGATACATTTACCATGTAATTAATGGGAGATCCTTTCTAATAGAGATTCAATGTAATATTGCGCAATTCATAATCATTCTGTTGGATTATATATCTATTTCTTAATAATATATATCAATGAATATATCCAATGTATGGATGTTAGATTTTCCAGACCCATGTATTATAGTTTTTAGCAGTGAAGAAATTCATAGTTTTTAAAATTAACCCTTCAAAGGAATCAGAGAATTTAACAAAACATTTAACTTTTTCACTTTTGATGATTTAATTGGCACAGGTCCCCAGGATACTCACCAAATGAAAGATAAATTGAGTATTCTGTAATGAATGAATGAATCTTATTCTGATTCAATGTATTAAGTAATTTGATACTTATATTATATCATATTTTGATAATTAAGTAATTTGATATTTCGAAATCTTTATTCAACAAAAAATGTTTCATGGAGCAAAACAAATGATAGTCTGGAAGAACAGATCTGGAGAATATGTTATGTATGAAAGAACTTTTTATTCAACGCATTTGTAACATAAAGATGAGCAATATCATGCAGCAAAATCACTGGTCAACCTCTTCGTCTAGGAAAAAGTATTTTCAAACTTAGATATAAGATAAGTTCATCTATGCTAAGACTACTGATAGAACATTGTAATGTAAATTTGACTCTTGTAAGATAATATGTTTCATCCATTAAAGTCACTCTGCAACCTTTCATGATTATCAATTGGTGCAGATTTGTCTCCATTGTTTACTGGTGGTAATTATGCATATACCATATACATATATATATATATATATATATATATATATATATATATATAAGTATGTAAAAATCAACCTCCTTCTTTATTCCCTATTTATCTCATGTAAAATTCAACTCAATTTCACAGATCAATATTTGTGAATCGAGGTATCATTCATTATTAATTTTTCTACTATACTATTTTCTAATGTATGCATCAAATACATCCTTCAAACTACTTCACCAAGGAATCATAAATAAGGTTGCATCACTATTATATATACTGGTAGTTATATTTAATATTGATGGATCATTGTTCCTAAACTGAGTGGAAATGTTCATTTCTTAGGATAGATTTCATTTCTGCTTCATCTGTTTTGCAGGCCATGTAAACAGTCACGGGTAGCTAGGCCAAAATTGATTAAGATCATATTATTACTGGGTCAGAGTATCACACCATCATTTCTTATATAAGCTAGGCCGATGTGTATTTAAAGGTTGTTCACTATAATTACCATACCCCTGAATGGGTAATTACGATGATCATGGTATATTTTGGTAACTTATAATCACAATAACACAAGTCTGTCTACTGTTTGTAGATGTAAACACATATCTGAAATGCATTGACGATATAGTACTACTATCAGTTTCATGTAGTCAAAAGAATTTTAATAAAATACTACTGATCTTTTTTTTCATTAATGCTTTGGTTTTGTTGTTCCTGTCTTTGTGCATGTTTGGATTGGACTTGCAGCTGTCGATAATTTCTCTCACAGTGATCAGTGAGACTATATGACAGTCAAATGTCTGATAATTTTGTTAGTAGGACATGTGTTTTGATGCATAAAATCATCGGTATTATTACTGTCATTCATTATTTTTGTTTTTTACCCATTTTGAGACTATCTGGGCTTCTGTTTATGGATACAGTGTTTCGGATTGTAGTGTGAATTTCAGCCCCTCATAAGCAGTACCATGTGATAGTCGACTCCATAAATATAACCTTAAAGATAGTCTAAAAAATTTGACTTTTACAAGAATATACATGGTAATAATCCTATTCTAACAGTAGCACTTTTTATTAATAAATCTATTTATTCATATTCATATTCTTTAATGAAAGTTCATGTGGAACTTATTTTTCTAACTTGAGGATTTTCTCCAAGTCTTATATAAAATGTACTGAAGTTGACTCATTGCACAAGCAATAAAAACTGGAGTAAACTTCTAAGACACTTCTAAGATTTCCTTAACATTTCCTAAAAGGGACATAGTAAAATAGACTATTGCAAAGAGAAAGCAGAGGCTTTCAACAGGCAGACATGGTATCACAAGGTCTTGGGGTGACCTCATTGAATTCAGCTGCAGAATCAAAGCAGAGGGCAAGAAGCAGTGCATTCAATTTGGTGTTTCCTCTGGTCTCCAGTCCTTCTCTTGCATTAGCTGTGATAAGACTTGTCTGTCTTATGTGGGCCTCATCAGCCCCTATCCCAAATCATTGTTCACAAGGCCAAGCCATGAAGAGAGAACGAACCACATTATTGGTGCCTCACTGTGAAGGAATAGTTAGCAAACTAGTGTAGCAGACTTCTTTCAGATTGACTCAAGATAGAGTTAGTAACAAAGGACAGAGAAAGAGAGATAAAGAAACAAAGGACAAAGAAAGAGACAGAGATAATAATGGGAACTAAGGACAAAGACAGATGGAGAAATAAAGAACAAAGAGCAAGAGATAAAGAAAGAAACAAAGAAAGCACAAAGAGAGTTAGAGAAAATGAAGAAATAAAGAGAGATGAAGAAACAAACAAAGAAATAAAGAAAAGAAGTAACAGACGAAGAAGGGGTAGAGAGAGATGGTAGAGAAAACAAGAAAGAAAAGATGAAGAGAGATGATAGCAGAAAATCAAACGGATCAAAGGGAGATAAAAAAAAAGATAAAAATGATAGAAAAAAAGGAAAAGGAAATGAAACAAAAAAGAGAGGTTGATGTGTCATTCAATAGAAACTGTTACATGACCCACAACTTCAGGCAGCATGCCATGTTGGGAGTGATCAATCAAAAATTAGAGAAAAGTGATCAGTGAATAAGTTACTCTTGCCTTTGATTGGGTCAGTTATCCTAAAAAAAAATCTGAATAGAAAAAACAAAACAAGCACAAATGTTGCCAGACTCAAACTAAAGTACCAATTTAGCATAAACTTAAATTGTAATTTCAATCTCCCTCCAAAAACCTATTTATGGGGAAATTTGAAAAAAAAACAAAAAATCTGTTTTTCCAAAACATAATATAAATATGCATGTTCAAATTTTCTGCTCTCTTGCTCGTCCTGCATATGCAGCACAGAGATTGATAGATAGATAGCCAGCCAGGCAAATCGACCCGCTTGAAAACTATGTTAACAGTTAAAAACTATGTTGACAGTTTTATTGAAAGTTTAGGTGACAGTTTTAGTTGACAGTTTCTAATAATCTAAGAAAAGGAGGAAAAGACAAAGAGGAAAAGAAAAGAAAGGAAGAGAAAGAGAGTAACAGAGAGAATTGTTGATAGTGAAAGATTCAATTGTAAGGAAACACTGCTGATGAATTAGGGCTTTACCTTAATTTTTTTACTTAATATACCAACTGAAATGAGAAAAAAGACCTAAATAATAAGAAATATCATTACCTTTTCAGAGGAATTGCTGGACTGATCACAGACCTTGAGGTTCAGTTAACAGGACTAAGCTATACTAAGGGGAAGATGGTCAAATTAATCACTGCAAGAGAAAACATTGAAATTTATATTTACCACAAAGAAAAAGAAATTAAACTATCGAAAGTTTTATTATTATTATTTCATCAAATAAAAATGATGATTTTTTTCCCACTGTAATGCCAAAATCACATATTTCAATCTGCTTCATCGTACAGTCCAGTTGTATGTGTAGGAAAGAAGGGTCCCACTGGATTTTGATGTTGAAAATGATTTTTTTTTCCACTTTTAGGGGCTTTAAATTATGCTTAATCTGGAAAAACTGGGTTTTGATTTTTTTCAGCAATAGCTACTAGCACTACACATATGCAAAAATCATCAATTTTCCATGGGTTTATGTAGGCCTAAAAACATTATTTACGCTAAATTTGAACTATAAAAGGAATAATTAACTACGTTAGATGTGCCCTGCTGAACACGAAAAAAGCAGTCTTCAATTTTTCTAACTTTAGCCACTAATACTGCGCATACGTGAAATTAATAGGAGTAACTATTGTCAGAATTTCGGTAATCTCACTCAATGAACTATTATCTTATTGGATAACGCTTCAAACAGATAGAGATATTCAGTTTGTTAGTTCAAAAAATGACAAAAGCTAAGGGGTGGGGGATCAACAGTAAAGATAGTGGGCAACCAAAAGAGAAGCTGAAATCTTGCCTATATCTACTGGATACAAAAGAGGTCAATGCTAAAATTCAACAGTGATTATTGTCTCACTTTTTTTCCCTATCACTATAACCATAATGATTCAAGTGAATGGGAGACTTGACATATTAGTTCTATAAATCCTACCGATGAAATCATGGGTTGCTTAAATTGTAATAAAAATAATACATAGATAATACATAGCGGAGCAGATTGAAGCAATAATTACTTAATCAGAAAACAGAGTTCAAATTCTAACTGAGGCTGTTTATGTTCCCGGTAATGCACTTGGGGAAGGCATGAGTCCAACTTTCCCTGTGCTCCGTCCCATCACTAGATATCTTGACCTGAATATCATATCATTGGCTTACCATTATGGTTGACAGACAAGAAGTCAGGCAAGTGGAAACTTGGGTAAACCTCTCTCCCATAACTGCTATATCCGCCCAGGCATTATCAGTTGAAAGCTATTATCCCTATAATCAATCTTGACAAGGACCAATCCATATGGACACACACAAACACACGATATCTAATAGATGGTATCTAATAACCAAAATCAGAACAGCAACTTGATTTAAACCAATAATTCTTGCTGACATGAATCACATATCAGAGTTCCTGTTAAAAAAATGTAATTTGAATATTATATTAACGAGCCACTGATGGTGAAACCATTCCTTCATTGGGAACGCAGTAAATAGGGTTCTGTGCTAAACCTATCTTTGTCCAGTGAATCTATGTTGAAAATGTTTTCCTTATTCTTTTGAGAGGCTGATAGAAGACTTAATTCAGTGATGTCATCAAGTTTGTATAATGGCAGAATATGTTTCTCTTCAAACTAGAATGTTGTTGAGGGGGTTGGGTCAATCAGCCATCTCCTTGAATTTTCCACTTCATGAAATGAAAAATGAATAAGCAGCTTTTGAACATTAAAAAAAGGCTGAAATGTTTATTAAATTGATTTAAAAACAAATAAACAAAAAACAAACAAAGCAATCTAACAAACAAAGAGTCCAACTGTTACATGTATAGAATGAACGTTTTAGGAAAGAGCTGAAACAAAGAGAGAACAGAAAGGAAACGAAGAGAAAGGGGAAAAAAAAGGGAGTCTGAAAGAGATAAAGAAAGAGAAAGAGACAGAAAGAGCAAGGGAAAGAGAAAGTGACTGAAAGAGGAAGGGAAAGAGAGAGGTGGTGGCTAAAAGAGCATAAAAAGCAGAGGGTCTGAAAGAAAAAAAAAGAAAGAGAGAAGCTGAAAGAGCAAAATACTGAAGGAAAGAAAGAGTAAGCGGCTAAAAGAGAGAAGGAGCAAGAGGCTGAAAAGGAAAAAGATAGCTAGATACTGAAATGGAAAAAGAGCGACATGCTGAAAGAGACAGAGAGAGTGAAAGGAAGAATGGCTGGAAGAAGGAAAGAAAGAGACTGAAAATGAGAAAGGAAGTGACTGAAAAAGAAAGAGACAGGAGAGTGACTGAAAGAGAAAGTGAATGAATGAGAGAAACTAAATATAAAGAATGAGGAAGGAAAAGAGAGAGTGACTGAAAGAGAGAGAGAGAGAGAGAGAGAGAGACTGAGGGTGAAATAGACAGATGGAGAGAAAGACTGGAAGAGAGCAAGAAAAACAAAAGAGAAAATTTAATTTACTCTTCCTAATGTCTAACCAAGTATATTGGTGAGGAGTGGGTAGGAATCGTCTGGATGGACACAGGGTGGGAGCATCTAAGACGATCTGTGACCACTAAGAAATCAGATCCATGGAGGAAAAAAAAAACAAAAACAGGTCAGGTTAGTCACTTGATAGAAACCGTCAAGTGACCAGTGTTTTTTGGCAGCACGTTGAAATTGAGAAATTGAAAAAGTGATCAATGAAAAAGTTACTTCTGTTGCCTTTTGTTGGGCTGTGATCCCTAAAAAATCTGAACTTTCTCAAAGCCAGTGTAAATGCTACCAGGCACGAAGCAAGGGATCAATTCAGATTGCAGATAGAAACCCATTCTAAAGACAGATTGTGAGATTTTGAAAAAAAAAAAACAAACGTTTTTTTCTAAGCATAAGGAGTAAATTTCCAGCCCTTTAGCTCTATTAGCGTGGTCTGTATGCAAACCAATTTAAAAACTGAAGAAACCTATGTTGACAGTTTTGGTTGACAGTTTCTATTAATACACACACACACACACATACAAGAGTAACATCTGTGAATGAGGGGTTGGTGTCTGTGTGTGTGTGTCGACATAATCAATGTATATTGATTTGTAAATATTCAATTGGTGGCAAAGAACATTCAACAAAAGAAGTAACATTCCTCATCCAAGATTCTATTGATTAAGACCTGTGTATGCCACATGTGCACAATATTTATTACACACACGCATACACAGGCGCATATATATTTCTCCTAACCCAGTGGGTCGTTGGAGTACTTTGACAATCTACCAGCTGTGGTGAATGTTTTGTCAATGATGTATGTCTTTGGTATTTTATAACCTGGCAGTGCCCTCCTCCTTCATAGAATTCGGCTTGTATTTAACACTTTCATTACCATCTGCAACAGAAGGCGAGAGGTATCGTAACAATTATCAGCACAGAAAAACAGAATCAGCATGCCTGGTTTGAATTTTGGTAAAAGCTGCTTGTGTTCATGTAACACAAATACATGGGTGTTAGCAAACCAAAATTGCCAAGACTGAAACTCAGTGTGGCTAACTCAAAAATATTTTTGTGTTAATTTAACCGCCAAAAAGTGCAGAATGAGATAATAGCCAAAAATATCCTAAATGGCAAAAAACAACAAAATATGTTTAAATGGCTAAAAAATGGCCAAAATAGACCCTAATCTCTAAGCATTCCCTGGCTAATTTAATGATTTTCAAACTGCCAAATTTTCATGCATCAAAGACAGAATTCCATCTCCTGATGGAGGTTTAACATCAGTGCTGATATTCTTTGAAGAGGCATGAATCTATTTCTTTCAGCAATCTGTTTTAATGAATGTATCATAATTGGCATGCCGCAATGATTGACGGAAAAGTAAATCAGTAAGTGAGCACATTGGCGAACCATTCTCTAATAAATATCTTGCAGCCAAAACAGGAGTAAAAGCTGTTACACCTATTTTAAACCTTGACATAGGCAAAAGAATGCCATGCAACTAAAAATGCTGAATTTCTAAGCAAGCAGGCATATATGCCTCAAGTGTAATGACCAACACATTGTCACGTCAAACTCAAGTCCAGTGAAAATACCCATATTTTTGTTTGCTATACCAGTAGGAACAACAAGTAATCATCATTTTCATTTACACAGCTGTTCTCTTAATTAACTATACATTATCACTGTGTTTTTGTATCATAACCTCTGCCAACAAAGTTTCTCTTCTGTCTGCCCACATGATATCTCCGAAAGTAGTCTGTAGATTTCAATGACATTTTGTGGATGGGTGGGAAATGAGGTGAGAAAGAAATGGTTAAATCTAGGGATGGATCCAAGAATTTTTTTTCATTGAGAGATATTTTTTGTCTATATATATGCTAGTTACAGTTCACATGTTATCTTCAAAGGTTCTCAACAAATTTCAATGGAACTTTGTAAAAGGGTAGAAAATAAGGTTGCAAAAAAGTGATTAAATTCTGGGTTAGATACACACGTAATTATCTCTCCCACGTCGTAGTTGTATGTCTACCCCTACATAATATTGCTGAAATCTCATGTCTGTCCACACGATATCCCCTTCTTTTCAATGAATTCCAACAAAAACTTAGTGGAAGGTTGGCATATAGACTATGAAAGAAGTGAATAAATTTTGGGGTTGATCCATGCACAATTATTTCCCTTGACAATATTGGCGGCAGTTGTATGTGCTCTCTGAGTGCTTTCTAGTTTATTTTTTTTTTGTCACTTCCTGTTTTCTTTTATCTGTCTTATACCTTGGACAATGGCATATCACCCCATGCTGCAAGTGATCAGTCTTTGAGTCTCAGGGCCATCCTGGACCTATATGGGGTCCTTAGCAAATTTGATTTGGGAGACCCTGACTACTTATTGACCCCCCCCCCACCTCACTCTTGGAGGCCCTCCCATGGGGACAGGACCTTAAGTAGCTGCTTAGTTCACTTAAGTCTTGGGCTGGCTCTACTGAGTTCAGATTGTGTTGCATCAGATCAAAATTTATAACTCTGGCTATCAGGAAGCAAAGTAAGGATGAAGTACAAAGCAAAAACAAAAAGAAGCACATTCAATATTTAACAAGCCAAGCTTAGTTCAGTAGACCTCAAGACCAAATCTCAGAAAATTAGGATAGGAAGATTGTATTGCACCAGTTTTTTAATTGAGAAGTATTTATCTGTCCTAAAGATCAGCATTCAAAAGCTGTCCTTTTATCTGGACTCAAACACTTTTTACAGTTGATACTGCCCAGGCAGTAGTTATAAGAGAGTAGTTTGCCCTAGTGCTTACTCGCCCACCTTCTTTTTTTAATCCATCCTTTTATCAATCCCTGCGTTGGTCCCGAGAATTATATAACATGACTAGGAATTACGATCTATTATCTTCTGCAGAGCATGAAATATGATACAAATATAGTATGTATATGTACTGTAGTTCTGTATCATACGTGTGTGATTGTGTTGGATAGCAATAAGACAAGTACATAAGAGAGCAACCCTGTGGATAAAATATTGATGTCTATATTTCATTTTTATTGATAACAAACACATATGTTGGCTGGACAATGATCAAAATAGGTTGTGTGTGTGAGTGCGTGTGTGCTTATTCAAACACTAACTCTCTCAGAGGTTGAACTTGGTTAGCTCCACTTGAAACTGCTGATGATAAAATTGTAAGTTTTCTTGCAATAAAAAATGTTAGAATGTATATTTGTTCCCATAATAATAATTATTATTATTTCTTCCTAGAAAGATCAACAAACATGAACTACTAAGATGTATATTGTTTGGTGAGAACTGGTAGTTTGATTTTTTTTCAACTGACAAAATTTAAAAAAAGAAAAGGACAAATATATATCTTTGCAGAGTCAAAGGCTGTCAGAATCAATTACTATTCATAAATAAAAACGATATAGCGTTGAATGAAACAAAAAAAATAGATCCATAAAACTAGGAAACTCATGGGAATAATGAACTTGTGCTGATTTCATTGGTAAGGAAATCCAATAAAATTATACACTTGTATTAGAAACTGTCAACCAAAATTGTCAACATAGGTTTCTCTCAGTTTTCAAGCTGGTCTGGCTGGCTCTGTATGCATGTATGTATGCATACAGACTGCACCAATGTAGTTTGAGGGCTGAAATTATAAGCATCCACTCTTTATTATGTCTAGAGAGAAGGGTTTTTTTGTTGTTTTAAGAATTAACTCCCAAATAGGTTTTCAGTGTGGGGTTCAATTTGCTGTGTTTATGTTAACTCAATTCCTTAGTTAGTTTCTGCCAGTTTTTTAAAATTTGGACTGCTTTAGTGATCATTGCTCCAAAAATGCGAGAGAAGTAACTTATTTATTGATTACCCCTTTTTCCAATTTTTTAATTGATCACCCCCAACGTAGCATATTGCCAAAATACATTGATTGCATAATAGTTTCTATTGAGTGACTAAACAGCTCCGTTTGAATTTTATTAGTCAAACACTGCTGAATTTATTGTGTTTATACGACCTTCAGTTCTGTGAAATGGCAGTAGATGGAAAAAAATGATAATAAAAATATTAATGATAATTTTTGAAAAAAAGATACATATATATATATATATATATATATATATATATATATATATATATATATAACTCTGTATGCATATATAATAGCATGTGTATGAAATTGAAATTATGGTTTAGTGTGTGTGTATGTCTATATTCATGGGTGCATATATCTACATATACATGAGTAGCTGCGTGCATAAATCTCTGTATGACAGTGAAGAGAAACAAGTATTTGGACACTCGCAAAATATTAATTCAGTATATTTCCAATCCTCATATTTACTTTGAGTATACACAGATGATGTATTTTGATATAAAATTAGCAATTACTAAGAAAAAAATACGAGCAACACGAAAAATGTTAAGAACAGTCAAAGCGAATCCAATGATAACTCGAAAAGAGATCCAAGATGATTTGGTAGCAGCTGGTACATTGGTTACTAAAACAGCTATTAGTAAAGAACTATAGAGAGATGGCTTAAAATCCTGAGCACCACAGAAGACACAAGTGTTGAAAAATTGGCACAAGATTTTCAAATGGAGTTCACTTGTGACCATTCAGAGAAGCCTAATCATTCTTGGGAGAGCATTCTCTGGTCAGATGAATCAAAATACTTTTTGGTAAAAACCCAGCTTGTCATGCATGGAGGAATGATAGATGCACCTATGATCTCCCAACAAACATTCTCACAGTAAAGCACAGAGTATCATGATTTCTCTTTCAATGGTATGAGGGCACTTCACTTGATTGAAGGAACCATGAATGGAGCAATGTATTGGATTATTATGAATGCTAATGTTTTCTCTTTGTTACAACATCTGTAGCTTGAAGAATATTAGATTTTTTAACAAGATAATGACTCAGAGCATACAATTAAAATTACTAGTGAATGGTTGGCTCAAAACAATGTAGAGGTGCTTCAGTGGCCATGTCAATCTCTGACTTGAATCTAGTAGAAAATTTATGGCTGTGCTTGAAAGATCAAATTCATCAGGGGACCCCAGAAACATTAATAATTTGAAAGCAAAAATTTTAGAAGAATATTGTGGAGGGCATGTGAAGGGTTATGAAAGACATCTCTTTGCAGTAATTGCAAAAATATGAAATCAATGTGTCCGAATACTTTTTTCTATCATTATTTTCATATTATTCATTCAGCATTGTATATTTGGAAATGTGTATTTTCTTTCTAGTAATTCTTAATTTTATACCAAAATACATCGTCTGAGTGAATTTAAAGTAAATGTGAGCGTAGGAAGTATATTGAATGAATATTCTGTAAGTGTCCAAGTACTTGTTTCCCTTCATTGTACAAACAGACGTGTGTATGTGAAGGCACCTTCAGATTGAATAATAGTTAGCAAATTGGTCTCACAAATAATTAGTACTGAGTAGTGAGTTCAATACTCACTATGTTCTTAGTAAATAACTGTGCCTGTGTTTCAAGTTTAAGACTGAAATGACTGAAGCTGTAGCAAGGAAATAGCAATACTAACTCTTGAGGAAATAGGGTGTGATAATCTTGTTGAAGGTCTATATATACAGCCTATTGATGCTCGTCTAAAGAGACAGACCATCTGCCTATACATGCTGATATGGCCAGTAAAAGAGCAAACATCTTCAAATCAAACATCAAAATCACCTGCTACAAAGCCTAACATATTACCAATAAATAGTTGATAAAAGAACAACCGCTTTTCACCACAAACCCACTTCCTGTTGAAGAATTTGTATTTATTGTCATTCATCTCTTCCTAAACTTTGAACTTCTTTTTCTTTTTTTTCCCCATCATTGTTTTTACCTTTTTCTTACTGTTTCTATCTGATTTTACCTTTTTCTTACTGTTTCTATCTCACTTTTCTTCTTTTTCCTCCCCTCTGGCCTTTTTCTATCACTTTCACTTTGTACCCCTCCATCCATCTCTCTCTTTCTCCCCTCACATTATCAATTTCCTTTCCTTTTTAAAAAAAATCTTACTTCTCTTGCACTCCCTTTTCAGAAACAGGCAACCAAAACTGTCAAAATAGATTTTGGTGTGACTGGCTGGCTGGCTGGCTGGCTGGTTAGCTGGCTGGCTGGCTGGCTGGTTGGTTAGCTGACTGGCTGGCTGGCTGGCTGTCACACTTACAGGTTGTACCAATGGAGGTATAAGGCTGGAAAATTTCTACCCTGAATAGGATTTGGGAGGTTTCAGTTTGCAATGCAAGTTTTTGCTAAATTTATCCCTACATACTTATTACAGAAAATTCAGACTTTTTTAGTGATCATAAAAGATGGGAGAAGTAACTTATTCATTGAACATCCCTTCTCTAAAATTTTTATTGATCACTCCCAACATAGCATGCAGCTGAAAGACATTGGTCACGTAATGGTTTCTATTGAGTGACTAACCTTGACCTGTCACTGCTGCTGTCGCTGCTGCTTCTTCTTCTCCTTCTTCTTCTTAGCTTCCTTGGCCTAGTGTTTTTCTATAACTATTTTGTCTCCAGCTTGAGGAGAAGTTGCAATGAAAGAACAGATTCTGGTCGGATCCCTTAAGTTCAGTAATATTTAGTCCAATCAGTACTTAGCTGATTGATCCCTAAGTAACACCAAATGCTGTAAGCAGGCTGTGGCCTTGTGTCATATCAAGCAAAGGATAATAAATAGACCATCTGGTTAGTCACTAATTTCTTTTTTTAATCTTCTGTTTCTCCTCATAACCAGTATCTTTATTTCAAGTCTATCCATTCACAGTTTATTTTGATGGTTTACATGTACCTTCATGGTTTTTATGTTTAAAAGCTTAGATTGGTACAACACATGAAAAATAGGAGAATGGTGACAATAGGAGTAGCGAGAATGACTTTCAGCAGTTTTCTAAGAGGTAAGCCTGTCTGCCTGCCTTGAAAATCAGTGTTCAAAATCCTGGCTTTTACTTGGGCTTGAACATTAACCTCTGGCACGAATGAGAAATATCTAACTCAACCACTACAATAGTTCAAAGAGAAATAAATATGAATTTGAAACCGTCAACCGAAACTGTCACCAAAACTATCAATATAGGTTCCTTCAGTTGTTGAGCTGGTTTTGCAGGCTGGCTGTATTCAGCTAGAGGGCTGAAAATTTGAGCAATTACTTTTTATCATGTCTACAAAAAACTTTTTTCTTGTTTTTTGTAATTTACCCCCAAATAGGTTTTCAATGAAGGTTCAATTAGCAATATACGTTTTGGTTAAATTGGTACCTTAGTTTGTGTCCTGCAGCATTCATGCTTTTTTTTCTGAAAATTCAGACAATTTTTAGTTATGACTGCCCAACAAAAAAAAGTAACTGATTACCTGTTTTTCTTAATTTCAGTTGATCACCTCCATGGCACGCTGCCAAAAGATATTGATCACATGACTATTGAGTAACTAACCAGACCTGCACCTGTGTAAAGTTAGTCTAGCCTGGCACAATGAAAAAATGAGCAAGGAATTACATTTGGAAGATTTTGTTGCACCAATATTTCAAATAGGTATTGGTGATACTTGCCTTGAAAATCAGCATTTGAATTTTTGCTTTTTACTTAGATCAAATACTGACTAACATTGGTGAGATATGCACAGCTATCTTAACAACTGACCCTGACATATACCAAATTTACTTAGCTTAATACATTGCAAGGTCAAATGAGAGCAGGAAGATTGTGTTAAGCCAATCAAGTTTTTAATGCTTCTGTTTTGTTGCTTATTCTTTCTTCATCTTTTTTCACACAGAATGATGATACCTTTCTTTTGGGCACTTTCTACCCCCTTCTCTCTCTCTCTCTCTAATTCCTCTTCCTAATGTTCCCATTTCTTTCCCTCTCTTTTCCCATTTCTTCCTCTCCTTTTGTCTCTCCCTTCATCACTTCTCTCTGCTTCTCACTTTTCCTGTCTCACTTCTTTCCTCCTCTCATTGTCATTTATCCTTCTCACTCTTTCAGTCCCTCACTTCTTTCCCCCTATCTGTCTTTTCCCACTCATTCTCTCTCATGGTCTCTGACCTCACTTCTCCTTCTCTTAGTTTTTTCTACTCACTCACTGGCTCTATTCTCACTCTTCTTCTGTCACCCTCTCTCATGGCGTCTGTTCTCAAAATTCTATCCCTCCCTCTTAGTTCTTCTTCTGCTTTAATCTCTTATAGCCCCACTCCTCCCCACTCTCTGAACATTCTCTTCACTCCCAGTTCTCCCTCTCCATCAGTCTCTCTAATGATGTTGGTCTTCACTTCTCCCTTTCTCTCTTCTTTCTCCCCTCTTACTCTCTCTCATGGCATCTGTCCTCATTTCTCCCCAACCTATCTGTCTCTTCATAACACTCACTTTTTCCTCTCTTTCACCTCTCTCATAATCTCTGTCCTCCTCCTCCCTTCTCTTCTAAATCCATATTCATTTTTCTCATTTACCTTTTCTGACTAAAATTCAGAATGAATGCCAGATTACAATTTTCCAGAAATGACAAATCCCCAACTGATACAATCCCACCTCCAATTCCATCCCCTTTTAACATCTTGCTTCTCTCTTTTGTTATCCTATCCCTCAATACCTTACTATGCTTGAATTCCTATAAAAGCTAGTGAAGGAAGGGCAAAGGTTGACCAAAAAGAAGTTGAAAGACTTGGAAGAGGTCAGTCAGAATATACCAATGCTGACCAGTGTGGTGTGGGGAGATACAAAGTAAATGCTCAGACCTCTCACATATAAGAGATAGCCGAAAACACCTGGTAAATATTAATAGCCCCATTTACAGGTGCTGCTGACACTACAACCACCAACAACTCTGCTGCAAAACACTTGCTTCAAAATCAATTTAAAGGAATGAGCTGGCCTTGGAAAGACAGCAAAACCAGCTTTAGCTGCCTGGCCTCTGGTCAAGGAAGAGTGAATTGGCTTAGCATGAGAGGAACTGATCTACCCAACTGCCCCAGGGGCCCCTCTCACTGAACAAACGGCTGCTGAAGTCACTTCAGCCGAAGCTGTGCAATTAAAATTCAACTGAACCAGCTGGAAACAAAGACGGTCCCATGGAAGTGGCAGGCCACCATGGTCGATCTGACTAACGGCAGTCGTCAAGATCAGGAAGAAGGTGCCTGGCCCTGACAGTAGCCTCAAGGTGTGAACCCTGCATTAGAAGAAGGTGCTGCTGCTGCTGCAAAGTCGACGAGGAGATATGATATTCTGTTCATAAAATGAATGGAATTGAGAAAAGAGGGTTTGAGATGATAAGGTTAGCAATGGGAGGTGATGAGAACAAGAGAAAGGATTTATGTATTTGTGAAGATTATGCACCCTGTGCATGCATGAATATATATATATATATATATATATATATATATATATATACACAGTACCTGTCATAAGTATTTGTACAGTTATTTTGTCCTAATCACTTGGTTTTAAGAGTTAAAAACAGGAGCATTATGTAAAACTTTTTGCAATCAATATAACAAGGCATGCATTTAGCCATGTTTTGTTCTTTCTAAATGTTGAATGTCTGGGAAATGTTTTTTTAACAGTATTAAATTGTTAAATGGAATAAAAGTGAGATTTTATTTCAATCCATTTAAAATCATGTTCAGATTTGATCAAAGCGACTGAAAAAGTGAACTCACGTTGCTATATTGGAGAGTTGCTAAACTTGCAAGTTAATTAAGATCTCCACCTGCCTGAAATTCGTCATAATCCCTGCAATCCTGGGAAATAAAAGCAGATTTTATGCTTGTTCAAATACATATGAGCAATTCTTTTTACACCAATGATAATTCATTTGTATAAAAAGTATTGTTGTTAGATATTTGAAGTTGCTCAAAATCTGTTGATAATTCCATTATTAATTCCATTCTGGATTTTGAGCATAGGGGATCCGGAATTAATAGTCTGGCGACTCTCCCACACAGTATATATATTTACTTTTTTTCATTTAACATAATTCTATTAAAAATGTATTTTCTAGAATTCAGAACCATAAAACATGACTAAATGCATGCCCTGTTATGCTGATTACAAATAATTAGGTTTTTCTGGCAAAATGCTCTTAGTTTTAACTCTCAAAACAAAGCTAGTAAAAGCAAAATGGCTATTTGTTCAAGTACTTATGATGAGTACTGTATACCTCTCTCTCTTTCGCACACACACACACACACACACATATATATATATATATATATATATATATATATATATATATATATATATATATATATATATAACCTGCAAATTGCAACACATGTTGTATATACGCAGGATTTGATTGCATATATCAAATCACTTTATATAATTGTGTAGGTATAACAGTTATAGGTCGGGTGTACATTTATAGTCATGCTATAAGTATATGAACCTTCAAAAACTGTACATATGTATGTAGATAGAGATAAATTGATATGAAGTGAGGTGAGATGCAACTGTCATAAATAGATAGATATTGATTATATATATATATATATATATATATATATATATATATATATATATATATATATATATATATATATTCAAACTCCAAAGCTGGAGTTGACTTTATTCTACCTACCATAGTGTGGGTGTTAGCAACCTTATTTCACTAATAGATGAATTTACTAGTGCTGTATGTTTGATCCCCCACCAGTGTCTGACTGAGCCGTGCTTAGTAAATATAACATATAAGAACATGCATGCTACATACATTGGAAAATAATGTATCATATTGTTTAGTTTATTTCCCTAAAGCATCCCATGCAATTTCATCATTATACATAGATGTGTATTATATGGCAAAAAATATGGTATAACATTGTTGGATTAATTCTAAAAACATTTTGCAAATTGGAATAT
The DNA here is from genome assembly GCA_963457665.1 of Thysanoteuthis rhombus. NCBI lineage: Eukaryota > Metazoa > Mollusca > Cephalopoda > Oegopsida > Thysanoteuthidae > Thysanoteuthis > Thysanoteuthis major. Next base: position 71,146,741 of record OY735198.1, on the reverse strand, counting down.
AATTTGAAGAGTATTCCTTATTATTATCAAAGATTAGATACAGTAGATTTCTAAATACTTCCAATCATACACCTGTTTAAATTTTCAATTAAAAGCTAATGCAGTATACTTTTTACACACACACACACACACACACACACACATACACACACACACACACACACACACACGTATATATGTAAGGAATTATTGCTTTGTTCTTGTAATAATTTATATGTACTCTCCTCCTTTTGGGAAGTTCTCTTCACATCACTTTTTCACTTTTATGATGTTTGTTTTGCAGAAAGTTGGTATAGAGGCAGTACAAGTCTCATCAATAACTTATTCTACATTTTTGTCCGCACTGTTTACTAAGAGCTGAATGGATGTATATGGTCAATCTGTTATTTTAATCGGAACGACTTGTGAATAAACAAAACACTGCAGGGTTTTCTCAATACTCATTGGTTAACAATGTGTCAGTAGAGGACAGAGAAATTGTAGAAGACAGTAATATACAGAGGGCCAACAGGAAATTATCATCTAAAAGAATGAAAGTTAGATGAAAGAATAAAAGTTGGTTGATTATGGTGTTGTTTCTAATTTTGGCTAATTTGAATCCTCTAGAGGTTTTCTGAAATGCTCTTTCATATTTCACACCACAATCTTTTTAAACAAACTTCCAGATTATCTCCATCCAAAACTTTGCTTGCTTTCAATTAAAAAACAAAACAACATGAATTTATTTACTTATCCTACTAGTTCAGGTAAAAACAATAACATCAAATATGGTACCAAGTCACCAGGGAAGAATGGAAAGTAAGTTTAAATAGTTGGATTTAATCTTCTAATCTTTTGTAAAACTCTTATAGCTTAAGCAGTAGAGCAGCTGTTATGGAGAAACAGGCATGAGATTCTGAGTCTTGCTGAGAGCTTGTTCTTTAATTCTGATCTGAGCTATTTACTAATGGCTGCAGACTGACGGTCTGAGTAGTTGCAATGAAGAGCAACTAAAATTAAGATGAAAGAAGTTCTAGTCAAAAGTCAATGAACGTGAATTGATTCTTCAAAAATGTCTATTTTTAAAAATCTTCTTTTATCATTAAAACTATTAAAAAAAAGTAAAAGTGTTGATTAAAGTAAGTTTTACTCCACTTAAAGATGGTAGTTGTGGTGAGGGGAGTCATAATAAATCCTCGAAATATTGAGTAATAATTTCCGGAGAAATTTAAACCTCTCTACCTTGCATTCTGTAGCAAGATAAAATATCCAAGGTTATTCATTGTATTATCTACATTTTTGACTAAATATCATTGTTAGTTCAAGATGATTGATCTTATTATTATGATATCATTATTGATTAAATATCATTATTGGTCCAAGATTATTAATCATATTATCAACATTACTGATTGAATATTTTTATTGGTATGAGATTATTGATCATATTACCAACATGATTGAAAGTAAAGTATATGATTGTTGGTCCAACATGATTGATTGAAAATTCTTATTGGCCCAACATGATAGGATGATGGATGGTCAGTGCCTTTAATCAGAATTAAATGGTGAAAGCATGTGATCTATTTTATAATTGCACATTAAATCACAAATTCTAATTAATTCAAGTTCTTTCATATTCAAAAAAAAAAGATCATGATGGGCAATTCTGAAGACAAATAAAGATTTACCCATGGTGAATTGAATATATAGTTTCAAATTTCCTCATCTATGAATTAACGAAAGGTAATTTTCTGTTATGAATTTCACCTGTAAAAAAAAAAGATATTTCCTAAGATAGATTTTCAGAAACTAAAAAGAGTATTTACTTGAGAAATAACAAAGTTTATTTCAATGAAAATCAAAATAGCATAAATTCATAAGATTTGAATAACTTTCAAACAGTATCCTAATATAGATAGTTTCTGATCTGGATATCTGAGATTACTGCTGGAATCCCAATCAACCAATTTCACAACTACCAATCTAACATCATTACCATTAAACCCCCTTATGAAAAATAATGTACAGAATTTTTATTCTTATTGTTTCTAGTTTATGAATAACCCTCAACCCCCAAAAAGTTAAGCTTTGTAAATGTGGGATTAGAATACAAGGCCAGATAAACACTTTCTTAAGTACGGATGATAATCCTTGGTTTGGATCCAAAATACAGTTATAACGGTTAGCTATAATATGGTTACTTCCAGTTGATTTTAGCAATAAAAAAGGCTATTTCCGGTTTTAACGAAGAACACACCAGATAGTATTTTTATTTTGTTAGGATTATGACTGCATGGTGACATATTGCTTCGGTTTAGCGGAAGGTAGGGTTATGACTTTGGTTTTGTTTTATTACAAAAGATTTAATTCTAAGAAGCAACCTATATCTTATCCCCTAATCCTAATCCTAATCCTAATCCTAACCCCAAGAAAATAATAACCGAGATAAAATGACACGAAAATATATATTAATCATAGGGAGAAAAAACTTGTGGTAAATTGAGGTAAAAAATAAATAAAATGTACAAAAACTTGGTTTAGAAGACACACCAACTAAATTCATCAAATGACAAAGTGAAAAACAAACCATGGTACTTCCATCTACCTTGCTAAGATATTTCCTAAGTTGTTTCTGTGGATAAGCTTAGCTTAGTTCAGCAAAAGGAAAATAATGGTGTTGAGAAGACATCCTCCTACCTTGAAAATGCTGATTTGGTTTTATTTTTACATTTTGACTTTAGAAAAGAATACTGATTGATCAATAATTGATTCATTCAAAGGTGAAGAGTTAAAAAACCTTAAAACTGTAAATAGGTACAGTTTTGACTTTTCCAACTATAGTGTCCAAGACCAATTTCAAGGAAAAATCACTTTGCATTCCTTTGAATTTCTGAACAGTTAGCTTAGCAAGCCATTGTCCATCAATAGCTGTCATCTTCTCACTTTGCAAAGTTTTGGATGAGTTGTCTATTAATGAATAAGACCTCTATCTGAGTTAAAGACCAAAACAAGATGAAAATTTTTGTATTTGTAAATTCTTACTCTAACATCCGCTGTCTATTTCTCTCAAAGACACATCTCCCACAAATATAAAAGTTGATTATGATCAACAAGTGGGTTAGTCGGAGTGGGGTGTAACACTTTTTGCATTTCTCTCAGTTACTCGGAGACTATTTGGACAAAACCAACCAAATATTTATATATTAAACTTACATCTATCTGTTGATTTCCAACACCATTTAAGGCTTATCGAATATAACGTATCGTTTGCAATATTTATTTAAATGGAAGAAGTCAGATATCTCCAACCCTAGCAACAGTTGCAACACTAATGAGGGACAGTTGTAACATGTTAAGAATATATTAAAATTTACCAATTAACTTTTGTTTTTTCTCTCAGTGAGCATAGAATTCTGAAAATATGTATTGTTTTTAAATGATATTAAAGTATTATTTACTTATTTACACTAATATAGTATGATTTATCTATCAAATAACAGTTATTGAGTTTTGTTGGTTTAGGTATAAAGAAAATGCCTACATTGAGTCAAGGTGCAAATATCACAGATGCTATTCAATCTCTCCATATTTCAGTATTAGTTAGGAAGAATGGAATAATTTGCAATGCAGCAACTTTTATGAAACATTCATTTATTGTACAAAACTGCAATTATTTCAAAAACTGATTCCAGTCAAACTCCAACGAATGTGAACTACGACCTTGTGTTTTCTAGAAAATTTTGCAAATTTCTGTTTGAAGGAATAAGCTTTGTTGCAACCATCCAATATTACAACCATCCTTACTCTCCCCTATTTTCTAAACGCACAAAGCTCAGACAGTTCATCGTGTTACGCAATGATTGTCAAGTAAGCACGCCTTATTGTTTGCAAATTCCTCAACATCAATGTCTCCTTCAATGTTCCCTTGGATGGAACCAAGCATTTTTCCTTGTTTCGGAGAAAACCTAACAAGAACGCATATTTTGCCTCCATCTTCCACTAATAAACTCAAGGAATGTCCATGGCAATAGTGAACCAAGAGAGCCTCGGCTGGATAGCAACACCTGTTTTTCCCAGCATGTTACTCGCACTATCATACATTTGCCCCCACCTGTAGAACCGAGTTAACTACATTTTAATCAGCATATCTTTTATTGTACAATGCATAAGGGAAGTTATTTCTTGTTTGCAATGTCAGTGTATTCATCACACATACGTGAAAATAAATTGTTTTCTCTTATCTCCAACTGCTGTTTATACAAAACTTGGTTTGTCATGATTGTCAACAATTCATTTTGATTATCTGGAGTGTATTTTTCTTGCCTTTTCGACTGCTTGATAAATGTTCCAGGAATTTTGAATCGTCTTTTACGCATGATTTCATCAAGTGGGTAAAGTTGTCGTCTCCTTGCAATGCCAACAATTGTTTATCAAGAGACTGCACGCATTCCATAACTTTAATGAAATAATTTCCTCTCCTCTTGTCTCACTTTTTGAGCCTTGGTATTTCACATTGCAACTGAATCACAAAATTTTGAAATAATGCCAGAATGAAAGCTAAGAGCGGTTCAAATTATAATAATGTCCCTGTTATGATCAAGAAAGTCACTGGAAAACATTTTGCCAAAATCCCTGGTGACCCTTCTTTCTATGAAATCCAGATGATACTGCTTGCAGGCACTGTCCGCATATTGAGAAGACCACCATTGTATACTAATGTAAAATGCAACACAAAAGAGAAACGAACTGCAACACAAAAGAAAATAAAAATGCAACACAAAAAGAATAAAACTGCAGTACACACACAAAATACTACAATACACACCCAAAAAACTGCAGAACAAAATACGACTGGGGAAGAAAGAAATTGTGCATCACTTCAACATTCTTTTGCCAAAAGTTGTTGGTAACGACTCAGTAAAGAACAGATGATATGCTCTGAGATTTTAACATCGAAACTGGCCACCAAATCCAAGCAAAAAGACCAGACTTGGTGATCGTGGACAAGAGAAGGAGGACCTGCTAAATAATCGACGATGCCTTGTATGTGGAGTGCAGTGTATATACGAAAGAGAGTGAAAGGATAAGGAAATACCAGGACCTGGAAAGGGAACTGAAGAAAGTGTGGAAAATGAAAGTCCGAGTAGTACTAGCAATAGTAGGTGCACTTGAAACCACACCAAATACACTGAAAACGAGATTAGAGGAACTGGGGATGAGAGGAAGGGTTGAGACTATACAGACCACAGCACTACTGGGGACTGTACAAATACCAAGAAAAGTATTGGGAATATGAGACCTAAGAACTCCATCTGGTAGCAATGGCCTAACAACCAAGAAAAAGGCATCGTGGAGGTGGTGCCAACCACAGCGCTACTGTCATAGGTGAGGACGATATGGGAGGAGGGCTGGAGACCTGAGACTTACTGTAACTCAGCCTCCAGCGATAACCACTAGGCAAATGATGTGAAACCGTAATCCACTGCATTGTTAACTGTGAGTGTGAAGAAGAGGGCTTGAGATTCGAGGAGACTTGCTGTCCCTCAGTCTCCAGCAGTAACCATCAGGCAACTGGTGTGAAAATGCAAATAATAATAATAATAATAATAATAATAATAATAGAGACCAAATTAAACAGCAGAAATCTAATAAAAGGAATGAACACCTGGGCTGTATCAGTAGTGAGATACACAGGACCATTCCTAGGATGGACAAAGGAAGAACTCTTATCAATGGACAGGCGAACAAGAAAACTTACGACAATGCACAAAGCCTTACACCCTAGAGATGATACAGATAGACTATACGTTAAGAGAAAAGAAGGTGGCAGGGGGCTCATCAGCATAGAAGATTGTGTTCAGAGAGCTAAAATAGTCCTTGAAAAATATGTGCAAACAAATAGTGAAGAAATCATAAAGAGTGCGAGAGATAGTGCAACAAGCAATAAAGTAGAAAACAATGGAACAGTACAGCAAACAAGAAAAGAAAGATGGGAAGGGAAAAAATTGTACGGCGAGTTTAAAAGACGGATACAAGATATAGCAGACGAGAAATCATGGACGTGGTTACGAAAGGGGAACCTTAAGAGAGAAACAGAATCGCTCATCATGGCAGCCCAAAACAAAAGCATAAGGACAAACTACATAAAAACAAAAATCGACAGAACACAGACAAACAGCAAATGCTGCATGTGCGGTGAAAGAGATGAGACAGTAAACCACATAACTAGTGAATGTAGCCAACTCGCCCAGAAGGAGTATAAGCATAGACACGATAGAGTAGCAACGATGATACACTGGGAACTAAGCAAACAAATGGGATTCAACCATGTGGAAAAGTGGTATCAGCACAAGCCAGAGGCAGTTTTGGAGAATGACAACCACAAACTACTCTGGGACTTCGACATCCCAACTGACCACCTCATCCAGGCAAGAAGACCAGACCTAGTAATAGTAGACAAAAAAAGGAAGGCCTGCCAAATAGTAGACGTTGCTGTGCCTGCAGACCATAGAGTAAAAAAGAAGGAGGGTGAAAAAAGGGAAAAATACCAGGACTTAGCAAGGGAGTTAAGGAAAATGTGGAACATGAAAACCAGGGTAGTACCGGTCATAGTGGGCGCACTAGGAACTGTCCCCAAAACGCTGAGGGAGAGACTGGAGGAGATCGGGATTAGGGGAAGGATAGAGACCGTACAGACCACAGCACTACTGGGAACTGCACGGATACTGAGGAAGGTACTAGAGATATAAGTACTGCAATGAATTGTAGTTCTGTCATGATATGCGAAAGAGAGAGGAGACGTTAGCTGAAGACCTGAGGAGACTTATTGTCACTCAGCCTTCAGCGATAACCACTGGGCAACCGGTGTGAAACTGTAAATCGTAGAATTACTGCGACCTATGAGTACTAGGAGAGGAGGGCTGGAGACTTGAGGAGACTTGCTGTCACTCAAACTCCAGCGGTTACCACCAGGCAACTGGCGTGAGATTCCAAATAATAATAATAATAATAATAATAATAATAATAATGATAATAATAATAATAATAATAATAATAATAATAATAATAATAATCCGAGACAAGGCTTTAGTTATAGCCTCTTGTTCTAGGTTCAAACATGTGTAAATATCTTATCTTGTTCAGCGAAGAGACGATATTGCATAGAGATATACATCAGGGTCATAAATAAATCCTTTCCGCTCCCACACTCTGTCCAGACGGTTTATTAATGCGCTCAGGCTCGGTGACTCCACAATTACCTCTGAAAAAGTGAAAGCAACAGAATACAAAATGCCACTCGCTGTAGCATTTATAGACTTCCAGAGGCATTCTGTATAAATTCCCATGGTCATGAAGGCCTTCACTCTAGAAGGTCTATACCCTTTATACGTCTAAGTACTGCAACATATACACAATTAAAGCAACTCCTTTATCAGGCTACATAAAGACTCTGAACCCTTCCAGCTCCAAAAAGGAGTAATACAAGGTGATACCAGCTCACCCGAACTCTTCGCAGCCTGCCTCGAGATGATCCTGGATCCTGGACTGGGAGAATGGAGGAATCAAAATAGGCAGCAAATATCTGAGCAACCTAAGATTTAAGGACGGCTTCGTCTTTTTCGCAGAGAACCTACACGACTTCCAACTAATGCTAAATGAACTAAACGAAGAAAGCAAAAAAGTTGGCCTATACATGAACTCTATTAAAACGAAAAATATGTGCAACAATCACATTGAGAATAAGGACATAACTGTCAAAATCAAAGATGCAAAACTGGGGAAAGTAGATATCTACCTAGGACAACAAACCTCTATGAAATGCACAAAAGAAGAGGAAATCAAATGAAGGATGACCCTAGGATGGCAAGCCTTTGGCAGAGCAAGCTCAACCTTCAAAAACAAGACGATCCCAATAATCCTAATAAGAAGAGTATACAACCAATGCATCCTCCCAATTGTCACCTATGGTGCTGAAACATGGAACCTAACCAAGAGACAGACTCACAAATCGAGAAGCATGCAACGCACACATGAGAAAATCATGCTCAACCTCACATAGAGAAGTCATGAGACAGCATAGTATCTAAGGAAGAAAATGGGAGTCACAGACATCATAGAATCTATAACAAAACTTAAATGGCAATAGACAGGCCAGGTTGCAAGAATGGCAGACAACCGATGGACATTACGACTCACAACATGGATCCCCATAGATCACATGCGATACCGAGGCTGACAGAATACAAGATGGAGAGACGAAGTAGACAAATTTAGAAAAGCTGACTCCACGACGTCCATGATAGAGAAATGTGGCGGATCCTTGGGAAGGTTTATGTCCAACGACGGACATTAAAAGACTGATGATGTGACTCCGCACTTAGAAGAAAATCTTCCAGTATCTTTTTTACAGCTCTTTTTGTATACACTGAACTTGTTCTCAGATTGCACCTTCGTCTAAAAAATGATAACTTATACATTTCGATTATATCGCCTCTTTATCTACGGTAGCGTAAAGTCTGTAATCTCTCCTGATAGGATTAGTTCGCTAATCCGGGGATCATTTTATTGCTCGTTGCTATACGTTTTCGATTTTCATCAATTGCTGTTTCGGGGGGGGGGAGATTTCCAAACTTTTTTGTGATACTTTGAAACTTGGTGGCCGATGAAACATTTTGGTGCCTTTTTACAATGTGGAAGATCTTCGCTAATTTACACTAGGTCTTTATTATCGTTCCCAAGATTTCCCTTCCTCTGATGAGCCATAAAAATAAAGCAAAACAGGGAATCGTTCTTTTGGTCATAATGAAGCTTTTGAAATGTTCCAAACCAGCTAGACTGACCCCTTCACTCTCACTTACTCGCCCACTCACTCTCTCTCTCTCTCTCTCTCTCTCTCTCTCTCTCTCTCTCTCTATATATATATATATATATATATATATATATATATATATATATATATATATATATATATATATATATGTTGCATCATAGTATTATATATAACTTGAATTGAATGAATATGAAGAAAATGAGAATAAAAAAACAAGATAAGAGGAAAGGAAGATAGAGAGGAAAAAAAGAAGAAGGAAAGAGAATGGAAAGCGAATGCGTCACTTTTACAATTTGAGAAAATAATTCCAGTATTGAAGGGTAACGTAAGGATGAACACTTCAGCGTAGAATTTCTCTTTTATGCTTTCTAAATTTTAAAAAAGATCGAATTCGATAAAAATTCACAACTTACTTAAATGTTAAAACTGAATGTTTCGTAGGAAAAAAAATTCTGATCGCACAAGGAATTTCTTAAAAACAGAACAAAAGAACGAAAGAATGAACGAGCAACAGGCTTAACATTTCTATTCATTCACAAGGAAGCTGTTCATTTCTTTTCATTGCTAGGAAGTTGAGTTATTCCTGGTCATTTGATGAGAACAATATAAAAAAAAAATGACATTGTGTTGTTTTTAATGAGATGGACAAAAAGTCAAATACGAAGTCTTTACACGAAAAAGAATATCAGTTTTGCAAAAAAAGTGGAGGCCTGTACACCCGCCACGACTTCGTGGGCCCTGCAGCTATAATGATATTTAACATTGAAGAAGGGAAACTAATGTCATGTTTCGTTGACAGGAAAACTAAAACTATGCTTTGATCTTGAATTAAATGCCGCAAAAAGCTCACGAGATTTCTCTTCTCATCTATTGAACAATGTATGGTAAGGTCAAAAATAGAACGAGGGGCAACCAAGAAACTGCACGCATTCCATAACATTAATTAAGTATTTCCTTTTTTTTTTGGAGCCTTGGTATTCCCCATTTCAACTGGATCATCAGATTTCGAAATTACGCCAGGATGGCAGCTGAGAGCGTTTTGATTTTAAATTTACCGAACGATGTTGGTAAAATGTGGCAAACCACTGAACTTGCTTCTTACCTATTGAATGAGGAATAACCATTGGATATATCGAACTATCTTCTTTAACAACAACCCCATCCCTACCCAAATTAGCTTGTTACGGGCTCGAAACTAGCTTTGCACAGCCTTATAAAATTCTTCTCGGATGCTCTGAGCCAATGGTTTGAAATTATCATTTTATAAAATCACTTCATTTCAAAAAGACTTTCTCACCATATTTCATTAAAGAAACATAACCAAATCAAAGCATGCATAGAAATTTCAAGTTCGACTAAGAAACTGAAAAACTCTAGGATCGTTATACGTCCGTATTTCCCCGGACTTGTTCTCCGTTTACGTCTCGAATCTTCACCCGGAAGGAATTTGAAAATCTTTTTTAAAGCTCGCAAATAAAATTACCGCAACTGCTTGAAGTGTGTCAAAGTATGTTTCGAGCGGAGGCAGTACGTCTTCAGGAACGTCCTCTTTTTTTGAATGCACATGTATGGTAACCCTACCAAACAGACAATATAGCCTGGATTCATAGAAAATCGCCAAGGCAGATAATTTCTCAAATCTCAAGAATATAAAGTAAAATGAGACAATGTCCTCGGGTTGGAAATACAACTAGAAAATAAAATAATAGGCCTATGTTACTACGTTCAAGAAACTGTTTTATGACATCTTTTGGTGAAAATGTTGGTCATAAGAAATAAGAATGTCATATATCGCTGAGGCCGTTCGGCATTTTTGAAATACAGGCATCAATTTTTTTTTTCTACCATTCAGATAGTTTATCAGGAACCATGAAAGCGAGAAAAAAGAAAAAAAAACTTATGACTTAGGAGGTTCGAGTTAGGGTGTCTGATTTTTTATACTTCCTCGATTTAACGCATTAGCACACGATAAAAATGAACGTTCGGTCGGCTTGGTGATTGGCACAATTGAAAACTTTTATTCTTGATAAATAATTTATAGCTAGATCAATCTCTTGATGGAATATCTGATTCCATTCCCTTTTAAGTGAATTTCCCTACCGTTATAGTGTTTCGAGTAGGTTATGAATGAATAACTATGCGAGATATATCACCGTTAATTTTCTTCTTAGATCAGGGGTTCTCAACCTTTTTTGCATCACCGCCCGCTTTCGCATGGAAAGTTTTTCCATCGTCCACCAGAATATTTGAAATTCAAAAGGACAAAAAATTGTACTTCTTACGAAACAATAAAAATGTTTCTATTAACAAGATATATACATTTCTGGAAAACTGCTAACAACTACATTGTCTTCATATTCTATTGCAACTAGGGGCTTGTGGACGATAACAACACAATCTCTCACGTCACAGCTCCTTAAATTGGTGAATATGGATCCAAGTTCGCAAGTTTAGTACTTTATAAGAGGTCATTATCTTATCCTAGCTAGTTTAAACAGAAAATCTACACAGATCCCAATAATTCTTTATGATTTAGATGGTAAACAGATGCCAAAAAGTCTTTGTATCTTTTGGGATACACAGAAAATTTGTCTATGTAACATCATAACTTTGAATATCCTTTACTAATTGAAAAAGACTTTTATTCATTTTAACACGAACAAAAATATACTCACAAGAGATATATCACACAAAAAATAACCAACAACTCAGCGCTACATCATCAGTTATTCCAAAATCTGGTTTTCTCAAGCTGATTTCGGTCGATCATTTTGACAACCTCAAAGTGATCCCTCAAATTATAGTCGACTGAACTTACGACCATTGGAATCACCTTAAGAGGGCCTGCTATGTTATCTCCCAATTTGAATCTGCTAGTAGATGCTCAGGTGTATATAGGAATAATAGTTTGGAATTATGGGTGAATATGTCCGAGTATCTTTTAAGGCACGTATTGAAAAAAATAATAAAAACTCCACCTATTGGTAAAAGTATAATTTCTTGTGTTCTAACACTTAAACCCCAGGAAGAGAATTCTACGAGGCAGAAGCATACAATAAAACAAAAAAGCCTTTTGCCATGATATTTTATGAAAAAGGCAAATTTTTTTTGAGACACATTGGGTTTGAAATAAGTCATCTTTAACCCCCAGCCTACTTTTACTTTTAGATAGCAAGGTACTGACGCGGCTAAAATCATCTCCTACCAAGGGAAGGGGTAAGAATTCAAAATATTTTGATGATATCACAAACCTTGTTTGCTATGAAGCCGATATTGCATTGAGGCATCAGTGTTATTTTGCAACTTTTTCCAGCACCTTTTCTTCGCTATCTATTACTTTGACTTCGAACTGATTGCTATACCAAATTGGAACAGATAATGCGATATCATCTTGGAATCGCTGAACCATGTCGTCACGCAATGATTTCAAATAGTCAGTAATTAGATAATTATATCCTCATCAACCAATTCATCTTTAAAGTTGAATTATTGTATCAACAAAGTTGACAACCATTGTACTTCAGTATGACACAAACGCCTCACATAATCATCATTATTACCGAGGCACAGTTGACGAAAAATTCAACCAGGTAAAGAACTCAGTTTTAGATGGTTCACTGTCTTGATATATATTTGCCACGTAACTACCTACAGAGAGTGTAGTATGCACACCTACACAAACGGTCACACATTTCTTCACACGCGTACATGATGTGCAATATCGCAGTGTTGCTTGGTAAATTATTCATCAGTAAAATATTGCTATTCATTCATTCTTTATTGTCAATTACTTAAAATCCTACATCACCAACCAAAATTTCAATGTTCTAAACAATTGCTCACCCCCGTCCAAGAGCTGAAGTCACCCATCGGTAGCCAATATCACCCAGACTGCGAATCCCTGGGTTTGATAAACGAGTGTTCAAGTTATGAAAATATCGGTTCCAATTGACACGTCGACTGAAACACGGAAAGGCTCCTGTGTTAACATATTAATAAGATTTAATAATATTTAACTGATATAAATGGAAACAGAATGAGTTTTATATGAGCATAGGTTTTCATAGAGAAATACTTGAGTGGAACAAAAGGCTGATAAAACACACATTATTTATTACACAAGTTAAGAGTAATTTAAGAATTCAAAAAGTGGATATGTCCATTCAAGTGTTCACATTGTGCCAAAGTGAATGTCGATGTTTGTGTTTATGACGTACTAAAAAAAGGTGCCCTTCCTTGTTTAATGTAGTCTGGTGCATGGGCACACGTGCACACCTGTGTATGCATTCGGAAGTGTGAGTAGGAAAGGAAATAAGTTTGTTGTAAGGCTACCAGTCTGCTCCCAGGGTGGTGCAGATATTGCGACAGCCTATAAGTCCTTGTGACTGATTATTGAAAGCGGCTCAAATCTAACAATGTCTGACGATCTTCGGCAGGACCTCTGATTGATCGATTTTTCAGATGTAAGGTCATCTGACCAGTTTTGAATTTCTCACAATGGTGAGTCTTGGCAGAATCTGTTCGGATCTGTTTTTAGTAGTATAAAAATTTTGATCCACCAATTTTTTATCATTTGCTATTTTAGAGCAGTATTAATTTAGGTCGTCATAAATAGTAATTGTTGTTTTTTTTCACCCAGTGATATCATAAAATAGTTCCAAGTATACATTGATGTTGCTTTAAGCATGACTATTTTGTTTTAGAGCCATCTTTCCAACGGGAAATCAATGTCTCATCTTATCAATTAAAATCATAAAGCCTAACACCTAATGGTTTAATGGCTACAAGCACAAGCTCAGCAAAGGTAGCTCCATATCAATTGCACATTTTGAATTGTAAAATATAAATAACTACGTAATAATATTATAAATGTATGTATCATAATATAAAATGATTATATGAATTCAATGCACACAACAACGGTTTGTTTATAGATACTACATGGAAATTTTTTTAAAATGCAGTTAGTTATTCTACCCCAGGAAACTTTTTGTTCTGACTAAAAGTCAAATCAACAAACATGCCACCGTCAATCGGAACATACAATGAGTTTAAAAGGTAAGATATGACTTTTTCTGGCTTTGAAAGCATTCTTGGTGAAGTAATTAAAAGCAACTGGGTATAAATCAGGCTTTCCTCTGGTAAAGCGACGTTAGTTCGAATCTCACCGGAAACTCACTCTTTATTTCCGAACTGCTAAATTTGATTGTTCTTGCTGTAGAATGACGAGTCGAGTTGTGATAGAAACAAGTAAAAGATTAAGATGAAGGGGAAAAGTAGTCAGAATTGATAAAATATTGAAACAAAGACTCGTCACTAAATAGTCTATCGCATTTTTGTAAATCTGTAATAACCTCGTGGTTTAGCAGGTAGAAATTCTGTGCCAAAAGAATATTTGAATTTCGACTTTCATTTTCTAACCAATAAAAAAGTAATATGACTTTTCAATCAAAGCACACCAAAGTCTTCTTCAGGAACAACACCCAAAACAAATAAATAGTCGGTCCATGACACAATTTTAGTGATTTGGTTCATCTTCATCCGAGAACACAGTGTATGTATTTAAACCAACAGAGTTACTTTTGTATCTCTATCTTTCTGTGTTTCGAAAATTTTACTTACCCTGTACCTTCAGTATGCAAAATCGGGGAAAGTAGACCATTGCATCTACCTAGGACAACAAACCTCTATGAAACCTGCAAAGGAGGTAGAGATTAAACGAAGAATCACCCTAGGATTGCAAGCCTTCGGGGCAAGCTCAACCTTCAAAAACAAAGAAGAGTATACAACCAATGCATCCTCCCAATAGTCACCTATGGTGCTGAAACATGGAACCTAACCAAGAGACAGACTCGCGAACTGAGAAGCATACAACGCGCACATGAGAAAATCATGCTCAATCTCACATGGACAGATCAGGAGACAGCACAGTATATAAGGAAGAAAACGGTATTCAGAGACATCATAGAATCTATAACAAAACTTAAATGGCAATAGGCAGGCCAGGTTGCAAGAATGGCAGACAACCGATGGACATTACGACTCACAACATGGATCCCCATAGATCACATGCGATACCGAGGCCGACAGAATACAAGATGGAGAGATGAAGTAGACAAATTTAGAAAATACTAGTTCTGCGACGCCCACGATAGAGAGGTGTGGCGAATCCCTGGGGAAGGTCTATGTCCAACGAGAGACGTTGAGAGACTGATGACGATGGTGATGTACCTTCATTTGGTCTCTCCGGATATAGTTGACAATGACTGATCGTTTGATCGGCTTTTTGACTTTTTGCTACTGAGGAGACGTGGCTTCTGAACTGGTGTCTCGTCAAACGCCTTTTTCATAAAAGGTCAGTTTTCCTTCGGTTGTAATAAATCGCATTTATTGGCCAGACAACCTTTTCACTAAAAAGTTAGGAGTTGTGTGGGAGTTGGTATGCACGGACTATTTCCACCTTTGAGATTCATTGAGAATTTTGGTAGATATCTCCAGAAGTTCTCAATGAATCTTTGTCGAAGGGGGTGGGGGTAACACGCACCGAGAGGAAATCAGGAAATTTTAGAGTGGATCCACGTTCAATTACCTCTGCACGTACGAGCGAACTCTCTGCAGGACACAATTGCTCCAAGGGTTCTATGTCTGTTCACAAGATCTATCAAAAATTTTCAATAAATTCCAGTTAACTTTCGTGGAAGGTTTGATTTTGGGGCAGATCTGTCAGCAATTACCTCCCCCATATCATAGCTATCAGTCCACACATATGTTTTATCTTAAAACAAGGGTTTATGACATTTGATAGTAAACTAGCTCAAAATGTACACTTTACTTAGCAAAGAATTTTTTCCAAATGCATACAATGAAAAAAAAAAAATGCTGACTAGGAACCCACGGCAAAACCTGTCATTATGAAAAAAACTGACCTTCACCCAATGTATTCTCGCTCACTGAAGGTCTCTAGCATGTCCAATTGGTTTCATATTTCAACTCGAAAATTCCTACGGGGCTCTATTATAGCGCCATGATTAAACGTGGTGCAATAATACGGATCTTGCGGTTCATAGATAAGGAAAATAATATTCGGATTATTCATCATGAGATTAGCCATGGAAATGATTATAATCTAGTAGAGTAGTGTCAAAACTTGCATAGAGCATACTTGTTAGAGCATAGTGTTTTTGAGGTCTCAAGTTCAACCCCAAGTCACGAATCGGATAAAGGTCGTGCTAGGTGAAAAGAAACGGATTGGTTTTGAAGAAACTTAAGCAAGTGAATAAAGCAAGCAATAAGATGGGTAAACCATCACCTGATTTCAACGACTAAAAAATATCTAGCAATCTGCTCATCCCTTTCAGTTAGAGGGGGAATATGTCTAGTCAGACCATACAGTTGTTCATGCACAAGATTCTATCTATAACAATGTTACTTAACTGCTTTAAAGCCGGAAGAGAACTTCCCGGAGATAAGAATGAAAAGACATCTCATTTAAAAACACCCCAAAAGTAAATCAAAATAACGTAGTGGAATCCTTTCCTAAAATACATTACCATCTACTTAACCAATCAGAAAAATCCCAAAATTTTTTTTAACCAATAGAAACCAGATGCGTTTATTTCAAACAACTCTTCCCTTGAGCCTTCTAAACTTGGTGGGAGGCACTCACAAATCTCTCTCAGCGGTACACATGTGTGTCCCGTGTTGATGAAATGCTGTTACTAAAAGCAGCAACTCTCATTTGGTCAGTATTTCGCCTCTGAAAACGATTTCATTCACCACCGCGAATTTTGTCTTCTACAGGAAATTATGATATTCAAAGACACACTTAACCCACTTGAAAATTCCAAAGGGCAAGTAAGTTTCGTTTACGTTACATTAACAGAAACGTATAATCTGCACTGCGAACAAATCCATCAGATTTTTGTCATATATACACCTATGATGCAAATTTACTGTATATATGTAATTCAGCATATTCAGCTGTGATGTGATTTGAATCTATATAAACGTGTTTATTTTTGTTGCTATGAGACACTTGACTGTTTTCATTTCAAGTAACGTGACTTTACAAGATACCTACTACTGCAACTATGTGGAAGAGGGAAGCTAAACTGGAGATAACAAATCTTTCTTGCGTCCATGCTTCCTCGCCCACTTTACAAGTAGTAAGCTGCTACTGATTACGGTTTTTCATTCGGGCTTTTGATTCAAATAAAAGAATGTTGAATATTCAAATGATGTTTAGTAGGACTATGCTTACGAATTATAAAAACCAAAGTAATAATTCCGCCATTTTGCTTGAAGAACAACAAAGGTGATTATTATTTTATTTTATTTTATTTTTTTATTTTATTTTTTGGCTTTTTAATGCAATAAAAAAGAAAAAAATATCCCTCGTGTAATTTTTTTACTAGTTACATAGTGACACAGCATTTGGGCCGAAGGAAAAACGTGAAACAATAATCATGATTTCATATTAGTGTTTACTGTATCTGAACCCAGCACATGTAACCAACGTTTCGAATTTTCTTTTGGCTGACCACTGACTTTGCCGCTAATCTAACACTCTTAATTGTCTTAGCAGAAGTTACTTCCTGCACTGATAGAATAAACATTTCTAGTGATTGGAAAGAATAATTTGATGATTACATAGCAACATTTGTTATTTCTTAAAAGTTTCGAAACTCTCTAAAAAATGGTGCTTTTAAACCAGGAATGCAAGTGTTTAGGAATTGAGGTAATTATAACTAACAGAATGGGGCTATTATACTTATAATTAGCATGGAACACGTAAAAAATTAACGGTATCATTTTGGCTGTATTATGGTAACAAACAAACAACCAAATATGCAGAATTTGGATCTTCAGGTAAATTCAAACCAAAAGCTACTGAGCAAAAACAGAAACCATGCCAGTTTTTAGTGTTTGTATTTTAGTTTTTCGAGTTATACTTAAGTTTAAGTGGATGAAACATGTATTACAGATTTTTTTGCCACAAAAACTGTAGGTAGCATTTTATGCGAGGATGCATTGTGCACGAAAAAATATGGTATGGTAATATTGAACAATAAATTAAGGGAATTAAATATTAGATTAATAAACATTTTGTAATCGCAGCCAATTGAATGCTTTTTCAATCCATCTGTAGTTTGCTTGTCAAAGTGATCTACGATTTACGGTGACATATTTGTTTCAATTTTTAATTAAGCCAGCTGTCTAGCAACTTTCGCTGCATTGACATCAGGCCTTCCTACCTTATCTGACTGACTGATAATACCTAAGACTTGAAATCCAAATTCATTCTATCAATGATGATATGTCTCATTTGGAAATATTTCTTAATTTTGTGTATCGGTTTGGAATAGCGTTAGAGACAAAAGGACATTTGTACAAAAAAGTGACTGGCATTTGAATAGTTAAATGTTTTCATGCAATTCAATATTGCTAAAAAGAGGTTGCTATTCAGTATTGTTGAAATTAACAACAAGGATTAAAAAAATATATCTACAGTAGGTTTTAATACGTAATAGTAACAATAGCACCTTTACTCAATTTATAAAGGCTGGAATAAAAACAACTTACGTAGCATTCGAATAATACCAAATTTCATTTTTTTTGACATATTGAGTTATTAGCAAGGGAGATCATTTGATAGTTTTGCACATCTTGAAAAAAAAACATCGTATAAAGAAGATTTCAAGAAAATGACGGTGGGTGGCAGTGATACTGCTATCATCATCATTTATTTATTCATTTATTTTTTGCAATTCTGAATATTTTTCTCAACATTTATTAGAATTTTGGATATTCTTATCTCCAAGTGAGGTTTAAACTTGAATCGGTACACAAAAAATTACCAAAGTTTTCTCCCTTGGATAAGAAGTCATTCCCATAAATGAATGATTTCAGATGGTCTCCCTTTAATTCTTATTCATAATGAGAAAAACAGGAGTTACTCCCCCTTAAATTACCTTCCTCTAAGTTATCTTCTCTCCTTACATTTCGATAGCTTAATAATCGTCCTAGGTTGCAACTTGATTGTTATTTTTTGAATCATAGTTTTCTTTTCATAAACCATTGTTTTCAGTAAATCACTCGTTTTTTATAATGACAAAAGTACCGTCTTCTAAGGGAGGAATATCGATCTACTTCCGACTTATAATTAACTTGGTCTGATTTTTTAATCATAGTTCAGCATTGCATCTCAGAGAAAAAGATTCTCTGTTTAAGTATATCTTTACACCTAAAAGTCGAAAGTTATGAATTTATAGAAAAAGTGATGATAATAAAACAAGCTAGATGAATCGGAGGAAATATTAAACATTATAGAAACCCATCTGAAAGAATTGTGCCCAACGGTCTCAGTGATGTCAAGTTTCCAGATTTTCTAATCGCTGTCCACTGACATTCACGATATCTTCTCAGTGTTAGTCATTTTCTTCACTAACAGACGAAATATTTATGTCAGTGCAAAAAATGGATGATCAAACAGAAACTATAGAAATGCATTGAATTTCAGAACAGAAGGGGTTGACAGTGTCCGGAATCAATGCAAACGTTGTTGACAGAATAGGCCAATGATATACAGGCATTGATGTTGATCTTAAACCATACAATTTTATGTCTACTTAGATCTGATTGACCCTCGTCCGATCACAGATACGCTCTCCTAAAAACTTTTTTTTCCTTCTAAATCGTGCTGTTTCAATCATAGCAGTTTCTATGGATCAACTGCAAATGATGATAATTTCGTCTAACTCCAAAACTGGAGTTGACTTTGTTTTCCTACTGTGACAAGAACGAGAACAACAAGAACAATCTGCACCAAAATTAGGAGTGTGAACCCATATGTGAAATTCACATTCCCCTGCCATGATCTGAAATTACGACCAACTAATTGCCTGTAGGTCGTCTCACTGGCTAAACTTGATAGATTTTTTAAAATTTAGAATTATCTAAAAAAAAAATAAAATAGATCTCTTATCTAAAAAAAAACACCAGCATCAGATTCGAGTATGGTTGGTCCGAAACGACCATGAGCACTTTTTAAAAAAAAACAAAAGAATCGTTTTTAGATGGCGCCAGGTGGTGTACTCATGCAGATTTTCATGGTTGTAGCCCTTAAAATATGACTTCGAGAGCCGACACACACACACACACACACACACACACACACACACACACACACACACACAGAAGAATTTGTAACCAACTTGACTGATCGGTCGGGCGATTTGAAAAGCACAGGGTTATTTTATTCTAATAAATAGATACATTTATACAAAAATATTTTTTTTCATAATTTTTCGTTTATATATACAATACAAAGGCAGCAGAAATCATCTTCAGCTGGAATAGCAGTAAAAGTGGAGTTTGACCCAGCAGCAGGCAGGCTTGTCCGTCTTATTATCTATTATTTATTAAGGAGAACAATAAGTATCCGCCATGTTTGTTTCAGGTTTTCCAGACAAGGAAGAGGAGAATGAGAAGGCAAAGTGGGCAGAGACCCTGCTGGGTTGAGCTAATGACTTGGTGAAAAAATGTGATCGATGTTTCTTTCACTTCAGAAAGACATGGGAGACGTGTGTACAATATAGAGAAGGGTTTATCAATCTGGGTGAGATCACTCACTGGTAGATTTCAACTTTAGGGTGGGCGGTGAACGACTGCAGAAAACGGTGTGCATTTTGAAATTTTGTTGGGTGGTATAGGATTTGAGTATTCAAGTTTGTGATAGAGAATAAAAAAATGAGTCAACAGCAACATTTTTCCTTTATTACTTTACCAAACAGCTCGGTGATTTCACACATTAAGTAGGTGTGTAAAGAAACGTGTAAATGCTTGTGCAGGTGTGCATACGTCTATACAGCATTTTCTATGGGTAGGTACATATATATGAAGACTGTGAACAAACTGAAATCGAATTCTTTGTCATCAAATTCACAGTCAGCCGTGCCTTGATAATGATCATGACAATACGCATCATACTGATGTACAATGGCTGTCAAAGAGCAACTGTAATACGATTACAAATTTGTTTTAAAATCGATTTTCTCAGCTGTTTCGAGTCAGATTTACTTGAAACCAGGCAGAAAGGTATTCCTTAAGAAGATATTTCTTACCTAAAAGAATCTCACACTCAGGGTTAGGTGGTTTGTCAATAATATTGTTTAAACTTTATGTTTTAGAATCGATTTTCTCAGTCGTTTTAAGCCAGATTTACTGGGAACTTGATAGGAACTTGATGAGATGTTCCTTACCTGAAATATACCCCCTCAGGGTCACATGATCATTCAGTAACAGCTTTTAAACTCTATGTTCGACGGCTCGCTGAACTTTCGGTTCTTGTTTTAAAACACTCCACAATCCGCTTCTTTGGTGGCTGCAAAACGTGATACCTTTTTGGTGACATATTAATCAAACTTGATGATCTTAATACCTTACTACAGGGAAAGTAAAAACGCTTGTCAACACCCATCACTGCTTTCATTTCTGAATTGGTGCTCTTATATAAGATGAACATTTTCAGAGGCAAACTCTACTGTTTTCAACGATCGGATGGCTTTAAGGATTATTGGTCGATGAGGTTATGATTACCTATTTAGATTATTTGAAATCATTGCATATCGACATGGTACGGCAATTCCATTATATTGTTACATTATCAGTTCCTGTTTTGTATAGCAATCAGTTTGAAGTCCAAGTAGTCGGTAGCGAAGACGATGTGCGGGAAGGATTAATAGTAACAAAATAATGATGTCACAATGTGATATCGACTTCAAACGGCAAACAGCAAACAAAGTTTATGGTATCATCAATATATACTGAATTCTCACCCCAATCTATGGAAGCACTTCAGGTTGATTTTGCTTGTCTTCCCAACGTCTCAATTGGTAGAAGCCATGTCAGTAACTTGTTTTCTATCAGTAAGAGTAATCTGCGTATAACGAAGAGAGGTGACGAGGTTAAAGATGATTCATTTTTAACCCAACGTGCCTGAACTAGCTATAGTTGTCTTTTATTGTTTTTAAAAATTCTATTGGCATCCTTTTGAATATTTACTATACAGGTGGAGGATGGAAAAGTTTCCATGTGAAAGTGGGCGGTGGCGACCTCTAATGACCTTGGAAGTCAGCACCACCTATCCTTTGTCCATCCTCGTGTCAATTTACCCTTATGGGATGATTTTCAGCACCTAGGGACCAGCCATTCTGCTAACCATAAGATGCTTACGATCAAACAAGCACTAGTGCTATATTAATAGATTCAGACAATATATATATATATATATATATATATATATATATATATATATATATATATATATATATATATATATATATATACATATATATAATGGAGTAAGGATTCGCCACTCAAGTACGTTTATGTTTCTGCTCTGTTTCGGCCCCTTCAGGCAAATGATTCTGTTTCTTTTAGATTCCTATTCAGGACATTTTTTTTTGGGGGGGGGATGTCTATTTCTAAGTGGTGAGATCTTCCTTTTATTCTATTCATATATTTTTTGCTTAGTGGTTGGTCATTGATTGTTATATTTTTTTGGGTTCTTTTTTTGTTTTATTTAGCAGGGATGCTGCACCTATTGGTAGTTATAAATCATGAATCAGGAGGGTATGGTGTATGCATTTTTATCAGTATGCAGTTGATCCATCAGTTCTTCGTGATATGTTTCCTCTCGTAAATCTGTATAAAAATGTTAGGGTTCCTTTTTATATGACTTTAATTGTTAATTCAGCTGTTCTGGGTTTAGTCTGTTTCCACATATCCTAGATAATTATGGTGATTGGGTCGTTCGTTGAAGTGGCTGTGTGAATAAGATATCTATGATTGTTGTTTTTAGTATATCTATATGTGGGTTATTGAGTTATGTTTGTTAATAGAAAATTTGAGCAATGCCAGAATTTTTACGCTACGTCATTTTTTCTGTTTAATAATCCTTTTGTTTTTGTTTCTTGTTCTATTGTCAAAAGTGAGGCTTTCAAATTTCTAATTTAGGCATTGGTAACATGGAGTTTCAACGTTCTAGCATATGTATGCTTGTTTTGATATTTCCATTTTACAGTAGGTTGGAGTTTGCTATCAGTCTCCAATGATATGTCGACAGAGTTGTACTGTTTTTATATTTTTCGTCTGTAAATGATGATATATGGTTGGCTGATCGTATTTCAAAGTGTGTTTTTGATATTCCAAGATAATGTTTAACTTCTAAGGGTTTCTCTGGGATTGATATTTTGGCTTGGTATACAATATTCGATCTGAGACATTTCTGTTGCAAAGGGCATCTATTTTTGTTTGTTTAATTGCAATCTAGTTTATCTTTCTTCGTTAGTATTATTTCTTATCACTTTCCTGTTATGTTTTGTAATGAACTCAAAATTATAGCTTATTTCAGTTAACTCTTATTAAATATTTCATTCGTCGGGTCGCTTGGGAGGGGGAAGTATTTTTCTATTTATCGTATGAATACTTTTCAAAGTAGGTTTTTACTTGTAGGTCGAATGGTGGTGTGTACCAGATGATTTTCCTACCTCTGTTTTTTTTTGCTGTTGCTATGTTTTATTCAACTGGATTTAACCTTTTCATCATATCTAAGGCTTGTTTTTTTATGCATATATATATATATATATATATATATATATATATATATATATATATATATATATATATATATATATATATATGCATCGAAGTATTATATTACCGGCTAACCGTATACGAGATTACCTTTTAAAATGCACAAAACTTCGTTAGTTTTTTTTATCTATTGTTTTGGAATTTATCTGTGATTCTGAGTTTTTAAAAAAAATCATTTTATAACATCGACAAAGACCATTAAGAAAGCCGTTAATACAGTTGAATATAACAAAAACGGAATTCTAATGATGTCTTCCCGTACCACTGAAAGGGAAAGTGCTGATAAAGGAGGAATATCAGAAATGTAAATAGAGGAGGCGGGGGGCTACTGAACAAGAAATCACGGATAAGGGGCACCATCAATGGGAAACTATAGAGTACATGAATTTTATCTGAAGCGAGAAAAGGACCTTACTCTGTTAAAAAAAAACCCCAGCGGTGTTGTATGTAAAACCTTTGAGAGCTTTTGACAAGATTCATCAATATCTGTTTCTGTACTTCTTTACAATTGATTTTCCAAAATAAATAATCATTAATCGTTAAAATAAGCCGCAGATATTATTTTCTATTCCGAGAATAAATGACGTCAGTTTACTGGGAACAGACAAAGTTAGTTTTTGAGATGTCGGACTCATTTGAAAACTACTATCGTCACTTGCGCAGGCTCACACTTACATGAAATGATCCACTCTCACACACAGATACTCTTTGCTCTGGTGGGAGAGGGAATTAATAGTGAATAAAGAGAACTTTTTTCTGGCTTTTTCGGTATGGATAAAGTGTAGTATCTGTTCCACACCGGTACTGACGCTTGTCTGTCGAATGGGCTGGAGATGGTGTTGTGATTGGCATCAATGCCTGAGCGTAATGGTGCAATGCGTCAGCCAATGACTCGTCCTTGGGCTCTCCTATTATTACTTGGCCCAGCTGCGGGGGGAGCAGTCCGTCCCGGGGCAGCACTATCCTATTGCTCTTAAAGGGACGGATCGAACTCATTCTGATGCTTTCGTGACTGCAGTTGCTTTAGCAACCCAAGTCGCGTCAGCTCGAGCTATTTTTGATAGGTGTCTCCTTTTTCCCCACGTAAACCCTAACCTTGTGTCGCATTTTGCTCTGGTGGAAGAGTGAACAAACAGGATGCACACACACACACACACACACACACACACACACACACACACACACACACACACACACACACGCACACACACTCTCTCTCTCTCGTTCTCTCTTTCTCCCCCCTCTCTCCCACAAGACACTGTATCAAATATCCTTTTTATTTGCGTTTCTTATATACAAAATTTAAAAAAGTCGTTAATAACCGAAAACGACCAGGGGGGGGGGTGATGTAATCACTCCTAACGCCGTCGGTACACGCACGAAATGTTTCACTTGCTTTTACACTCATACACACATATATGACCCCCACACACACTAACATGACACTGAGAATTCCTTATCTTCAAAATACAGTATATCAAATAACCATTCTTAGTTGCGTTCAAACCCTTTCTATGTGTACGTAGAAAGCAATGGCTAACAGAACCCACAATATCACTCACCACATATATTAACGGATAAACGAATAATTCTGTGTTACTTCGTGATCATGACAACGAATGTGTTGAATCTAGTCTGCCCCGAAAAACAAGATAATAAAATACGCTGATCAAATAAACGTCATATCATAGAATCAGCATTTATTACCTCAAGCAATACTATAAAATAACGCCCCGATTTCTACAATATATCAAAACACATCGCAAGGATTATATCGATACAAAACAATCTTACCACATACAACACCAAATATACATGCCATCTATTAGATGCAGGTTAGCCAAAAATCAAAAGGTATGTAACCGACACCTTCAAATTGAAATATCCTATCGACACACCTTTAAAATCTTGGATTACCCACATACATATTCACAATGCAGGCACATTCTCTTCTATAAAAGCTTAGAACAAAAACAAAAATGCAAAAACCGACATATCTTGAAATTAAAATTGAAATTACACTACCTACACTCTTCCAAAATCTTGAATAACACCCACACATATTCACACCCAAAAATGCCAAGGCAGAGACATTCCCTCTCCAACAGGTTAGTACAAGAATTGAATGCAAACCGACACACCTTGAAAATATTCAAATAAAAAAAAAATTTACACTACGTACATTTTTCTGAACTTTGGACTAATCACACTCATATTCACACAGCATATAATATAGATACACTTTCTCCCTAAACAATACTCCCTCAATAATGCACACTTAGCATGCACTATATACATACATTTCCCCCAATAACAGTCACTACATTCCTCTACATATACACACAGAGAACCCTTCTCATTTTCATTTCTTTTACACAACTGATTTGAACTTTGATACGAAGAAATCCCCCTTTTCACCAATAAAGATGAGATATTTATGACAACAATAACCTCGCATCTCCTCCCCACCTCGTCTCCAAACCTTGTTATTCGCAAAAGTTTGTCAACGAGAGGAAAAAATTAATCGAAACATGTAACGCGTGTCAATAGTGTCTATTAAATTCACCATATGTTTGTATACATGTGTGTGTGCGTGCGTGTGTGTGTGAACACATGGGAAACGCACAGACAGGGGTGGGTGTAAAATATATCTTATTTCATTTTTCTGTATCCTAACTAGTTTCTACCCGTTTTGTCATCATCAGAGAGAAAATGGTGAACATTTGTAGTCTGATTATTGCAGTGAGGGGTATACTGAATCACCTAAACCAGTGCTTTCCAATCTTTTCCGAATCACGGCGCCGTTAGTGTATAAGGTTTTTGTCATAGCACCTCAATTCGGAAAATACTGAACTTTTGCATTTACTTTTACGTGTTCGCTTTAACAATGCTTATAATCGTTCAACAAAATCTTTTCCATCGGTGCAAAAACAAGGACTATAACTTTAAAGAAATCTTTAATTCAAATAATTTTATTGTATCATCAGAATTTTCAAATCCTGCAGCGCCCTGGAAGCTAACTGCAAGCCTTGAAAGCGTTTTTCGGAAAACTGACTGGGAGGTCATGGGAATAAACATAGACGGAGAATATTCAAACCATTTGAGATTCGTCGATTACTTTTCCGTGATGTTGGAAGCATTGGAAGAATCACAAAACATGTTATCTGATCTAAATAGGGAAAGTAAAAAAGTTTGCGATGAAGTCTAAAAACAGACCAAGAATAGAGGGGAACTGGAAACAGTTGACGAATACGTTTAACTAGGTCAGATTATAAAGTTAGAGAAAGACCCTGAAAGTGAAATGAAACTACGCATAACAATTGGCTATGAAACATAGAAATTAATAAAATGAGCTGAAAATCAACCACAGAGAGTCATGGAAAATCTAAGAAATAGAAAAATATCAACATAGATCAGAGGAAGATAAGAATAAAAGATGTACGAATAAGTATGCAACAAAATAGAGATGGGCTGGGAGAAGAAATGACAACAGTTGGAGCAAATACTCAACTGAATGGGGCTGATAGAACAGTAAACACAGTAGGAAAAGACCAGACACAAAGTGGAGGGATTTAAGGTATGACAGGGGTCAGCTCAATTGCGATCGTCATGGAAGGAGATAGTGAAGACCATTATCCAGCCGTGAACTTATAATGGCTGCTGCTGATGACAAGCAAGTTTAGTTTGTTGGCGAGCCGCCTTGAATACAAACAAAATTTGAAAAGGTTTATTTTAAAAAGATGATTATAGCTATCATATAAACATTTCTGTTCTTTTTTTCTTGCTTTGTAAATAGATCTAGTTACCGAAAAAGTATCAAGTGAATCTGCAGCACACAAAAATCTGGTCCCCTAGAAATACCAATGGTTATGTTGAATATTATTCAAGAATAAAAATATATTGACAAAAAATATGCTTTTGATATTCATTATTTTAATCGTCACCATCATCATTCTTTTTAACGTCCGTCATGAGACCTTCCCGAGGATTATCTAGACCTCTCTATCATGGGCACTGCGGAGCCAATATTTCCTGAATTTATCTTGTTCATCTCTCCGTCTTGTATTCTGTCGGCCTCGGTTATGTATGTGATCTCTGGGGATCCATGTTGTGAGTCGTTCCATCGGTTGTCGGTCGTATCGCTGGAATTGGCGGAATGAAATGGGCGCCAGATTAAAATACTCATATCGAGATGACGGAGCGGAAATTCACATCCCATGTTAACTTCAAGCTTGACTAGAGTTTCACTGATCGTTCGTAAGAACGGCCATTTTATTTACGTCTCCATTTAGAGCAACACTGCCCCCATTTAATGAATAAACATTGGCAGGCAGAAAAAACGCTTCTACGTCATAAATCAGGGAAAAAAATTAAACAGAACATTTAAACATGTATTATAGTGTGGAGAAAAGAGTACAATTTGTATATAAATTTACATATCAAATAATCCCATTTACTCAATATCTCAGTCATAGCCATTTGCGTGAGCAGTGGTGTGATAAACATCAAAAGCACAACATACTCTGGTGATCTATTTCATAATCCTACCACTCGGTTGCTAAAAAAGACTTTTCTGATATTCAATCTGCTCCTATTCACCTCCATCATAAAAAACTTTATTGTACTGAATTTCAGTCCTGTCAGCATCTTTTTAGAGCAAACGACACCAAGTATAGTGAAGTCATGTAATTGTGTTTATTTCAACCTTGCAAAAACCAAGGCAAGGCTGGGAATTTCTGCTAGTTTTAATAATAAAATAAAAATCATCTTCACTCAAACGGCTGTAGAGATGTTAAAATGCATGATCACCAAATTTGTCCCCCCAGATGGATTCTTGTAAGCATTCCT
The DNA here is from genome assembly GCA_963457665.1 of Thysanoteuthis rhombus. Taxonomy (NCBI): domain Eukaryota; kingdom Metazoa; phylum Mollusca; class Cephalopoda; order Oegopsida; family Thysanoteuthidae; genus Thysanoteuthis; species Thysanoteuthis major. Next base: position 71,118,426 of record OY735198.1, on the reverse strand, counting down.
TTGAAAAGTCGCGCTTATAGGCACACATCCCCACTTTATTTTTGCTTGTTCCAGTCCTTTTTATTATGACACCCACACCCGGAATAGATAACTTTAAAATACCTCCCCCTTTTGTATATTCAAGCGATTCACACAAACGTTGCTTCTTGAGATTCATCATTTTCCAACTTGGAGGAAAAAAGCTGAGCGCACTACACATACGTTCACTCTGGTAAGTGTAGCTAAAAAAAACTAACAAAAATAGCTTGATGCAGTTTATTGTACAGAAGGTCAAGGTCACTGCTGCATAATATCCCAGACATGAGCACCCTAAAACGTCTCTTTCGTGCACCGATTTGAAAGTTCAGTCTCTTTACGGAAAGACCTCATATATATATATATATATATATATATATATATATATATATATATAGAGAGAGAGAGAGAGAGAGAGAGATACATAGAAAGATAGCGTGAAAATTATATCATATATATTGTAAAATACTTCACCTTTATTATCAACTTTAATTTTTGAGAAATTTATTATGTTGGGGTCGAGTAGCAATACCTAGGCACGATGTCTGGTGGACAGACTCAAGCTTTTTTCAAATCAATTAAATATATGGCTACTGAAAAAAGAAGTCTTACTAGCTTGATATACACTGATTACAATATCAACTCATCCAAAAACATAGAAATATTTTCGAATTATTCGATTTATTGCGCGGTTTCTTTGATTAAAGGGTGATTTTTCGAGTCGACCAATTTTTCTGATGAAATATGTTTCGTAGTACATATGGGCATTCTCAACGCCTGTGACAAGGTAGTGGTGTTGAACTTGGCATCTTCAGCGACGAGTCTGGGTGATGTAGCAGCTCAAATATATATGTAGTGGTCGAAAATTCAGTAGCAATAACGAGGCACGTTCTTCGGTGGACAGACTTGAGCCCATTTTTAACGAATAAATGACATGGTTACTAAAAAAAGAAGTTTTAGTGTGTGTATATATATATATATATATATATATATATATATATATATATATATATATATATATATATATATATATATATATATATTAGGTTGTAGATTTGCTACACGAACTAACTCATGTTTCAGCCCTCTCTGGGCCTCATCAGGCGATTCGCCTGATGAGGCCCAGAGAGGGCTGAAACATGAGCTAGTTTGTGTAGCGAATCCACAACCTACTATTTATTTCCAGCTATACGCTGAAACAATTCAACTCCATGAGTAAAATGTTGTATGTATCGAGCACTCTATGAAATAAATCCAATACGTTTCAGAAGTGGCTTTATATTATTATGTTATACTGCTAGCCTGATTTGTACTATATATATATATATATATATATATATATATATATATATATATATATATATATATATATATATATATATATATATATATATATATATATATATATATATATATATATATATATATATATATATATATATATATATATATATATATATATATATATATATATATATATATATATATATATATATATATATATATATATATAAAAATAATCCGACAGAATAATTAAAAATGTGTTATTTTTCATTTCAGATTTTTTTTAAATGACCTGCAGTTATTACGTATCAGTTGGTCTAGACGGCATAAATAGAATAGACAATTGAAGAAATAGGCTACTGCAAGATGGCCTAGACGGCGTAAATAGAACAAACAATTAAAGAAATAGGCTGCTGCAAAGATCGAACCTCCGACCGATAGGAAGCCGTCTCAACTTGATGCTTCTTTTACCATTTGGCTGAATAACATGCTGGTGAGTCAGAGGCTCAAATAACTGCTTTATGTCTAAATCTTGCCTTGTTCATCCTCTATCCATACCGGCTCCAATGTTTCTCAACGCGGAGCAGCAACCCATTTTAAATTGTTCATTCTATTTACGCTGTCTAGGCTGACTTATTGAACTCACTGAAATTGTAATGTTCTGCAAGATTAACCACTGTTCAACTGCCTGACACGTAGGTATCCATCTTATCCATCTTTTGGGAATCCTGTTATATAATGATCCAAAGCAGATCGTTTATCACGAGTTAATCACTTCCTCTAGAGCCCGATAATTTCTTTGGTGAAAACTACTTGTTACCTACTATTTCTTAGGACTGTCAAAGAGGGTCGCAGTTGTTTGAATCGAGTGTATGTTGTCTCTTTCTTCTAACGTTCAGCGCTATCTTTATTTTCCCTAAAAGTCTACAAGAAAGAATTGCCTTCATGATACGTTTGAAACAGAATTTGCACACACAGAAATACTTAAATGATTAAAATAAAATGTTCGATGGGAAATGTCACATGAAGACAACATCAGTCACATTAGCAGGAAAAGTGCGCGCGGGAGAGATAAAGATAGAGAAAGAGAATAAAAAGCAAACAATAATCAAGATCAGACCAGAATTATCACCAGTTGTTTGGTTTGGGTGTGGGCATACTCTTCTGGTGGGAGACTCTCTGGACAGGTGTGAATCCGACAGGGAATGTTGATATATGTGTTATGTATTTAAGACACGTGCTGGTGAGTTTGGATACTGTTCCCTCGCTGACTACCATCACAACCGGGAGTAAAAGTTAACCGGTGCATAATTTTCGCGGACAAGAAACGTGATGATACGGTTATTTTTGCGCTGCTGTAAAAATGTGTGCACAACACCACTGCTTCACACGAACACCCTGTCATTCGATGGGGACAAAACTCATATATTTTAATGCAACCCAACGAAATTGGAATAAATGCGTACGGGTAAATTTTTACTAAGCTTAGCTTCGTCTGGCTTAGAGCCACAATAACGGGATGCCACATAACAATCGGAGAATCAGTATGATCGTATGAATTGGTCGGTACATGTCTGCGTTCTTCGCTGATAGCGATTTTGCTGGATTCATTTCACTAAGTTATAGAATTTAAAGATATATACAGAGATATGTTTATTTTAAGACAAGGTCATAAGTGTGAGGCACCCGTTGATGATCGAACTCACGGCACCATAAAAAGTGTCTACAACACTAGCTCGTTAACCATGATCCCAACAGATAGACGTCCACGCATGTACTATATTTACGGTCTTGCAAGACAATGTTTTTATAGGTATAAAATTGCATCCAAGGCAATGGTATTATGGATGGGACCCTGAAACCCGAAAACTCGAGTTGTACAGGTAAGAAATCAGAGTCAGTGAGCAGCTTCTGAAACATCATCGTAAAAATTCGCCTTATAGGTTAGCATATGATTCCCATTTGAGACAAGCCTGAAAGTAAGACAATAAATGCGCTAGTTCTCATCTTGCTTGAACTTCATTTTCAACTTCACATCTAAAATTATGCCCCAAAATATCTTGATGCACCTAACAGAACATCTAGATTCTTCAAACATATATCTAAAACCTAGGAAATATATTCCATATAATTAATAAATTATATGTAACTTTAATTTTAAACATCTATTTTATTAAAATAATGCTCAATTTATTGAAAACAGTACTTATCATATTACTATCTATTAAATGAAAAAATACTTATTTTATTAAAAATTCCCTAAATAGCAATTTCTGACATCTAAAAGCAACCAAAAACATCTAGATTTACATGAAAAACATCTAAATTGGGAACACTGAGCGAACGACGTAACTCAGCAACCTTACCACTAATTTATTCATTGATTGTCAAAGGCTTTTATTTTTTTATCATACTGATATTAATGAAATAGGTCTTTGGCCAGCTCGGTGTATCATCTATCCGTCACCCCCCTCACACACAAACTTGGCACCAGTGGTTGGAGTTCAGGGTCCAGAATTTTGAAGGTTGATTTTCAAGGAGGGCGGGTCCTTCCCACTTGTCAGATTTGTGCAATAGAATATTTCCATCTCATTTTTATTGATTGCACACTTTTAATATAAGCTTGTTAATCATTATTTAATTAATAGGTCTTCTTTTGGTTTCCTATCAAAGATTTACATTAAATGACTTTCAAACTTTCTGTCTCGTTCTATCGTTTAATATCTTCAACATTTTCCCCTAACTAATTTTCTCTTATTTTTCCTTCCGTACTGGCCTAGTGTAAGACAAAGTAAACTTACTAGCCCAGAAGGTAGTATTGGGATACTCACATATTAGCCACTGGCGCCACTGTTCGGTGTTCGAGCACGTCCAGATTTTAAATGCTTATCTTTAAAGCTGTTAGATCCCCCTCATTTTTAAGGTTAGTGCAACACAAAATTCTCATTCCTATTTTCCCTCCTTGGGCCTTGTGTCAGCAAGTTTATTCGCCCGCCTGGTGGAGTTGAGATAGTTATGCATTTGTTAATTTGTAAAGCGTAGTATCTATCTATCTTTCTATCTAGCCTGTTTACCTGTATCTACTTTCCGTGTGAGTTTCTTTTGCCGGTAAATCTTTTTTTCAATGTTATAAATTCAGCCAAATGAATTATGTGGGTAGTTTGATGGATTCATATCCTTGAATGATAGATTGTCAGAAACATCTGGTTATAAACAATGTTATTCATCATCCAACGTACGTAAAGCAGGTTGGGTGGAGGCACTATTGCGTGATCGGAGGAAAAGACAAGCAAAGAACTTCGTGACAATTTTTCCTTTCATTATTTAATCAGACCCTCAACTTTGACCTTCTCGCGTTTACTGTTTCCACTCGAAGTATTGTCCATGTCTTACCTAATCAAACATTCACGATTGAAGATAATTTTTCCCGATGAGAACATTCTAGGGGATATATAGTTCGGTGGTTACAGTACAACAACTGAACGATGTGAGGTCTTCTGTGCCATCACAATGAACAAGCCTGCTTGAAGGAAAGTATGGTCTACGGCGCTACCACGATGAACAAGTCTACGAGAAGGAGAGTAATAAACAAAAGCAGATAATACTTTCTTTTTGAGACTAGTATCTATATGCTTTGTGATAAGTGTTTGGATCAAAAACATCTCACGTATTTGAGGTAGCTTTCGTTTTAATCAGTTAGTCTGTATCTTAGCGGAGAAAGATGAGCATATTTCCGATTTCTGTTATCTCAATGTTGTCTCAATTTCTGAGGCGAAACATTATCATTATTCCATGTATTCATCGGACTAGTATCCTAATATTTTCTGCTTTTACAGCAACAATGTGTTCTTCAGCCTCCACCAGGCATATTGCACTCGAAGTAATTGCTGAATGTTGAATAGGATTTTTTCAAAATCTCCCCACCTCTTCAACTGGAAACCATTCGTAGAGCTAAGTTTCAAAGGTTCAAGCAGACGGTGAAAAAATTAGGTTTGAAAAAAGATAGGAATATGAATTTAATGTAAAAAAAGACTTGAACCTCTTTAAAGGGGACGATGAGTTTTGCTTCATTAGAATAATGGCTAATAGTACAATGGTGAAGAAGCCAGTAATCATAATCATTGCAAAGGCTACAAAGAATATATAAAAATGCTAGATTGCATAATCTAGTCCACAAGGAATGCTATTATCATGTCATTTTTGTGCAGTGGGTGTCAGGCCTAACACACTGATAACATTACTATATTACTCTTTGCCGAAAAACTCAATATTTTGTTTTACAAAATCCCTACTCCAGTATTAAACATATGCGTACGTGTGCTAGTACCGGTTCATTTGAAAGTGTTACTGTCATAATAAGGCTATTATATACATAATGTAAACGTATTGCTAATTATTTTACGATAAAAATACACTATATATCATTATTACAATATAAATGTATTGAAAATCCAACAAAATGGACTATTGGTGGTCTGGAATTAACATAAGCGTTGCTGTCAGAATAGGGCTATCGTATGCTTAATGTAAATGTATTACAATAAAAATGTACAGTAAATGGGTTTGCTAAAGAAATATATTGAAAATCAAGAAAAGGGTAATTGCCAGTGGCCAGGAATTAATGTACGCTTTCTCTCAGTATTGTGCTATCTATATCTGAGAACCGCCGCATATTATTGATTAATATCATTTTATATATATATATATATATATATATATATATATATATATATATATATATACATATATATATATATATATATATATATATATATATATATATGTGTGTGTGTGTGTGTGTGTGTGTGTGCAGTTTTTTTTGTTTTTTTTTTAAATTAGCACTTGGCATCTAACCTATGAATAACACCTTGCAATTTATCCCACGTTTTGCCCAAAATGAAAATATGTTGATTGCTGCAAGACATGAAACAAAATACACCGATTTATGGACATCGAAGCACAAAAATTAGTAACTGGAGGGAAAGATTTCAAAATATATATTTCTATTTTCTAATTTCAATGAACGCATCAAAGACCTCACCCTTATCTTCAATGCAAATAATCACTATTTTACGAGGCGTAAGCAATAAAACTAATGAGTAAGGCCGGTAGAAGTCCTAAGTATAACAAGTGGCAACATCTGTTATCGAAACGGTGGAGCAATTTTGTCTTCCAACAGATTTTATTGCTCAAGAAACTATACGAAAACATTCTCTCTGATGGTATCGGATTTTATGCATTTCACAAGTGTTTTGTTCGATAGAGATGTTTGTTGAGTAAAAAACGTGGCCGGTCTTCAGGAACACTTCAATTGAACGCACTTGTATAGGTAGGTTTGTTTATAAATATGTTTTTGTTCATTTGTAGGGTGCTCATTTTATGTCTATATTTATTTCGAAAAAAAGTGACAAACACTTGTTCACCATTAGTCCTTTCACTTTTTCTCTAACTATATACATATATTTACGATAAAAAGCAATCCCTCCCATCTCTCTCTCTCTCTCTCTCTCTCTCTCTCTCTCTCTATATATATATATATATATATATATATATATATATATAATGTTTGGTTCGGTCGTTTTATAAATATTGAGCACTATTATAAATACATTTTATATATATATATATATATATATATATACACACACACACAAAGCGTAAAAGCTCCAGACGAAGATGGTATAATGATAAATCATTTAGAAGATGTGGAAGAGATCTATCACAACGGACTAGCGCAACTATTTACACAATACTTACAAAAATGTCCCAAAATTTATGTTTATAAATAATGATCTGAACAAGAAAAGAGACGATAAATGTCTTGGCAATTATTTTCCCATAACTTTACTACCGAACATTTACAAACCCTTCTACAAAATACGAACAAATACGTAGATTAACAAACACTTCGGATGAAAACTAAGTGCGCTAATAGACAGGCTTTGGTGATGGCTATTCGACAATAGATCATCTATGCACATTAAACCAGTTAATCGGAAGACATCAGAATACAACCAACAACTTTGAGTTATTATGAAAAAAGCCTTTCATTTGATAGAACACAGGACAGTCTTCAACTCAATACAAGAATAATGTATAAATGAGAATTATATAAAACTAATTGAGAATGTATACGAAAATGGTATTGTAATAATTAAACTTTGAAAACATTGGAAAAGGAGTAAGTCAAGTCAATCTCACCACAGCTCTTTAGAGCGAGTCTTGAAAGCACTTTTCGGAGAACAGACTGGGAAACGTAGAATATCAGAACAATTTAAGGCACTCAGATGATAATGCATTAATAAGAGAAACGACTGAGGCTCTACATAACGCGTGATCTGAATAGAGAAAGCCAAAAAATGGGGTTAAAGATGAATAAAATTAAGACTGGGGTATTGTTCAATGAAAAAGTCCCCCAAAAGACCTAAAGAATAGAGGGTAAAGAGTTGGGGGATACATTTACCTAGAACAGGCGACAAAGCTAGATCACGGAAATGAAGTAAGCCGATATATAACGATTGGTTTGGAAGCATTTGGTATAAATAGAGACAGCGAAAAACAAATTGCCTGTCTGTTTCAAACAAAGCATGTAATCGATGCATAATACCATGACAGACGGGCACGAAACCTGGAAACTTACAAAACCACTCGAAGGCGAACTCAGATCAGCACAGAGGGCAATGGAGAGAGCAATGTTGGGAATAACTCTTAGCGATTGAAAAAGATCAACATGGATCCGAGAGAGAATGAAGGATATTGCACAATCAAGTAACAAAGATGGGAGAGGGCAGGGCACGTAGCGAGAAGAAGGGACAACAGATAGAGCAAAAAGCTAACCAAATGGTATCGGTGGGACGGTAAATACAGTCAGAAAAGACCAGACACAAGATGGAGAGAAGAGATGGAAAAGTTTACTGGTAAAAAATGGCAGAGATTAGCGTCATCACGTTCGTCATAGAAGGATATTGGAAAGGCTGACATTCGAAAATCTCGGATACGTCATTAGCCTCACTGAAGTGGTAATCCAGTTTCATCGTCAGCACTGCACTTAGTAAATAGAAAAGAGTCCAGAAAAACTGAATTTAGCTCAATGAACGTAGTGCAATGTTGTGCATGCCCCCCGCTGCAAAACCTCAAAGTTCTGTTGGATTACACTTATAAACTAATTATTTATTAATTAGCCCCTTTGTATAATTCTCAATACTTTGTAAATCTTTCATTCAAATTATTTATAGTCTCCTCATTAGATAGAACAACAACCCGGAAAATCTAACAGAGGCCACTAAAAAAGTCTGAATTTTCTAAAAGTAAACTGGTGATCAACTTAGCATAAATTCAAATTGCAAACTGAGCCCCCAATGAAAACCTATTTAGGAGATGGGGGTTCAAAAAATAAGAAAGTTTTTTCCAGCTTAAAAGATGCTGAATGTTCAAATTTTCTGTCCCTAGCTCCATATGTGCGGTCTGTACACATGACACATACATAAATTCGTACACACATAGCCAGATAGACCGACTTGAAAACCGAAGGAAACTTTTTTGACAGTTTTAGTTGACAGTTTCTAATAATAGAAGTAGGGTAGTTAAAATGCATTTAATAAAAAACTGATTATGATCTATTCGGCTCCAAGCACGCGGTGTCCCATGATAACAGGAAATGAAGTTTTGACAAAAACTAGAGACGCAAAATATGGGCTGACCTCCTTGAATCACGGGTTATGACCTTAGGGGGAAATTACGATTGATATAAGTAATAAATGCGTTTATTTTCTGGCCAAATTAAGTTCATGGGAAAAGGCTAAGAATCTGACTTCCAAAGCTATAACTAACGTCTGTCAGTTGACAGAAACCTTATATCTTCCGGTATGAACCAATCGTTTCGGAGCAAAACAGGAGCGTACCGGAAAAGCGTCTGACAATGATGACGCTGGAGAGGATTCTACTTGTCGCTCGAAGACAAGTATTAAGATTTAAAATAAACAAACTACGAACTGTTTCCAGTACTTTTGCAGCACTCCTTTGTGTGATCGTATTTCGTAGTGACTCAGAAAAGCACAGCCAAAGATTGTTTTTTGTTATGAATCTATCAATATTTATTTGCGTACTCAGTAATCATCGTCACGTTGATATCTTTATTTGCTGGTTACTGCTGATTTTATAAGTTCATGAATTGACTGGCTGTTAAGAGTGAGGGAAAATGTTCTGATGAATGAAGATTGCACATAAACTAACTTTATTTAAGCGTGGGATGCCTGGATCGAATCCACTCTTAACTGAATCATGGAAATACATACTTAACTATTCCTTTTGGTCCTATTTAGATAGTTGATGCCAATCAAAATGATTTCTGATTCATTGAGTACAATTGCTACAATGAAAGCATCAACTATTTTCCATTGTGATTACGTAGATGAGCTGGCTAAAGTGACTTATTGACAGTTAAATTTCATTCTAGATATTTTTTTTGTATTTATCAAGACTAGTATGGAACGAAGTAACAATGAGAAGTGGAGAGAGTAGAATAGGGATAGGGAGATTGTTTTGTTCCAATCTTTTAAGTTGAATCGAGGGCCTGACTGCTTTGAAAATCAGCATTCAAGATCCTAACTGGCTTATATACCAACCACTGTCACCGGTGTCAAATATGCAAGTGTTTCAATATCACCAGATCATTATAAATAAACACAACCGTGCACCTCTAAATCAGGTCAGGTCTTTGATAAAATCTCTCTCTCTCTCTCTCTCTCTCTCTCTCTCTCTCTATATATATATATATATATATATATATATATATATATATATATAATTCGATAGAATGTTAATAAATTGCGATATATTTTTTTTTAAATTATCTCCCGTTATTATTCAGTGAATGTAACATTCGGCCTTGGAATGAATAATTAAAGAAAATTGAGTTTCTTTAGGAATCTCACCTGTGAAGGATCGCGTAGTTGCTTCAACGTAGTTACTCTTACCATTGAGCTAAACAACGGGTGATATCGCAAAGATCCAAATGTACAGTTTATAAAAGATATTGCAATGTGAGTTCACTTTTTCACTCTCTCCGATCGTTTTTGAAAAGGATTTTAGAAGGATAGGATTTAACATTGTAATTCTATTGAAAAAGAAAACATTTTCCAGAAATTTACCATTCAAACCACAAAGCATGACTAAATGCATGCCGTTATGCTGATAATTGGGTTCTTCTTGCATTGTGTTCCTACTGATAACACTCAAAACTAAGCAAGTAAAGACGAGTTCTGTATGTTATTTTGTAGGCTACATAAAATGTATGTGTGTGTATGTGTGTGTGTGTGTGTGTAAGAGTAAATCTGCTGATTAATAAAAGCTAAATCAACTTTCCTCTTAACTAGTTCGATGTTTTAAAAAACTTGAGAAAATACTAAACATCAGAGGAGTTACAAAACACGCTAATTGGTCTAATGAAGAAAGCTTCAAAGTAGGTTTGAAGATGAACTGAAATAAGACAAAAGTAATGTTCAACTGTCTCTTTCTGAGAACGAGCGTAAGAATAGAATACCTGGAGAAGGTTGAGGAATGCAAAAACTTGGGACAGATGATAAAGGTCGAGAAAGGTCATGAAAGTGAAATAAAATGACGTATAATGATTAGTAGGAAATCATTTAGTAACAATAAAGACGTACTGGAAAGTATCTTGCCAATACGCCAAAAATGTCTATGTATAATACTAACTATGATGTACACTTGTGAAACATAAAAATAAAATAACGATATCTCCTACACACTATTTGAAATGACTTTTCCACTTTAACTAGTTCGGTCATTTTAAAATAAAACCTTAGTTGGAATCGATAAGACTGACTATGTGCGAAAAAGGCAATGAATAAATATGAGCTGTGGTGGGGGTATAAAACAAATTTGAATGATTGCGTGAAACCATCTAATAATATTAATGAGATTTTTAAATTTTGATGTGAAATATGATTGTCTCAATTTGGTCACTGTCGGTAACAGGTAAAAATATCCCATCTGACAAGTAAGAGAGAGCCTTGAGAGACGATGCATATCGATTTTTATAAGAAAATTTGAAGGAAAAATGCACTGGATGAGAAAAAAGATAGTTTAGTTCTAGAACAGTGGGTGGGAGGCCATAAATTCTAGTTTATTTAATCTCAATATTGACTTTATGAGGATCATTAACCATAAATCGTGGCATCCAAACGTAGCCTACCTTGTTCTGTAGCCGAGAAATCATCGATAGCAATGTTACCCTTTTCCCTTTATTTCCTTATAGTCACTTTAATCCTTTATGATATAAACAAAGCTCGTAAGTAGTATAATTGTACCACTGGAGAAACTTTACTCGTTTAAAAGTTTTTTCGACATTAACTATATTCAAGACCTAATTAGTTGTTGTGGTGCATAAAATAATATCATAGAGACTCAAAGTTTCTGAAGTGTTAATAGAGATTACCTTTCCTTGCCGTCCTTTATATTTCACTTGTTGTACAAGAGTCTACACGGATATTCCTTATTTTCCTCTTAACTTAATTTCGCTGAACTAAATGTATCCCAACAATAATTGATACCAATCATTATTATTTCACTAATGCAAGACGACAGGCTCATGTATTCCACGGCAATATTTTCCAGAACTTACGTTGGATATTGAGCCTAGTCAGAATGACTGGAAAGTATTTACTAAGCCAAGCTTAGAACAGCATACGGACACAAGTGTGGGGTATCCAATAAGAATCGGATTAATTACAACAGTAATGATCTGCAGGACTAACTTTTCAAGCACAATTTCACTTTGTAAACAAGTAACCCAAAGTTTGGATATCAGTTTATACATTCAATCAACTCGAATCAATGATATTAACACTGATGAGGTCTATACCGGAAAATCAAATATCTTTTATTCTCAATATATATCTGTATCATCATCATCATCATCATCATCATCATCATCAAACGAATAACATCGAATAGTATATGCGTATGGATCGCGCGCGCACACACACACACACACACACACACATACAGACACACACGTACGTACGTCTATTTTTATCAACACATTTGACAAGGTTTATAGAGAAAAAATATTTTGCACATACATGCATGTGTGCACACTGTGGGTAAAATTGATTTCTTATAATATCTGATTAATATTAGGTTGGCGTTAGTATTGATTTATTTATATAGTCGAGCGCATTCTTAGTTCCGCCCCTAATGCTGCAAGAGGTTCCTCAATGGTTTATTGTAAAATAAAGTGTGCTCAATAACATTCTTAAATTATACCACAGTCTAGCCATTGGAAAGGTGTATTTTCAAGATGGCATCAAAGTTGACGGAAAAATCTTTAAAATGCACATTAATCCTTAAATATTCACCGAAGATAAGTTTTGTCAACGATTTATGTAGTATTAAGTATGCTCAAAAACATACTTGAAGTATATCACAGTCTGACTACGTAATTTTCAAGATGGCCACCGAATCCTTAAAATGCCCATTTAGTTGAGTGTATTTATGGTTTGACACAAAATGAAATCCCTAAAAAGATTTTCCCAATGATTTCTGTAGTATCAGGTGAGGTCAGTAACATACTTAAAGAATACCACAGTCTAACCGCAGAAAAGGAGTAATTTTCAAGATGGCCGCCCAATCCTTAAAATGCCCATTTAGTCGAGTGTATTTATGGTTTGACACAAAATGAAATTTCTAAAAAGATTTTTTCAATGGTTTTTGTAGTATCAGGTGTGCTCAATGCATACTAAAAGTCTACCAAAGTCTGATCTCTGGAAAGATATAATTTTCATCATTCGTCTAATGTGGTTACCCAATCCTTAAAATGCCCATTTAGTCGAGTGCGTTTATGCGTACCCCGCCCCCAGAAATGCTAGAACAGATTTCCCAACGTTTTTTTTTGTAGTATCAGGTGTGCTCAATATAACGCACTATTATCACTTACTCATTCATTTTTCCAAACGATTTTTGTAGTAGCAAATGCGCCTTATAACACATCAAAAGTCAAGCACAATCTGATCAATTGAAACTATTCTAGTTGTTGTCCAATATAGCCTTTATATCCTTGGAAATATCCATACTCTTTCATCATTCATCCTATACAAGTAGGTACCTTTTATCAATTGGTAATTGTCAAATTGTTGGACCTGAATAACTGGAACGTATGTGAGTCGTAAACGTATATTATGTGATTAAATTGGTCCTGTTCACAAGATTCCGCCTTAATGTTGTATCCAAAATAATCTATGACAAACAGTTGTATTCTTTTATAGTCTCTGCAACCAATCCAAATGGAATCAATCTGTGAGTCATTATGAACCACTATTGATGACAACCTGGAACTTCCTAGGCATCATCCATACTGAAGCACTGAGGATGCTGAAAAGGCTACTATAGCAAATACATATACAAAAAAAATCTGTCATGCACAGAACTTTGTATTTGTAATGGTGAATGTGAACCTAGGTATTGTGCTTCTATAAACTGCAAAAACGTGCGTTGGACGATATAAATTATGATCCGTTTGATTGAAAAGAGATCTTCATAAATTTCGATTAAATGTTTTGGTTTACTTGATTTTCACTGGATATAAGTAATGATACATTCGCTAGTGATGTGATTATTGCGTAAAAAAAAAAATCATTTTCATACTAGAATCATTTTCTTTCAGTCAATTGTTTATAATCACAGCTAATTCAATTTTCATTTTGATCACCTTTTGACCACATATATTACAGATTCAGTTGATTTTATTACCATGATTTATATGCAAATATTACGAATCAGCATTAAAAGAATTTGTAATGATATATAACATCTCCAAACTCTGAGATACCAAAATTTTGGCCTATGGTGCCATATCTCAAAATCAGCCATTTTGAATTATGGGGCCAAATGTTCATTTTGGCACTTGGGTCTCATAAAAAATCAATACTTTATTGGATAATGAACGATTCCCGGCAAAAATTCTTCTTGTGCCCAAAAGTGAAAATTAGCCCTATTTTATGCACTAAGAGGACGCACTACAGTGGACCATCTGCAGCAAGATATCTGGGACAGCGGTCTTGGTTACATCTGGCACTTTTAATGGATTGTTTCGCTGTTTCAATTGTCACCTGTTTACTCGATTATTTGCCCTTTCCTTGGCCGTTGAAATAAGATCTTGGTGTCCGTGAACTCCTTTCCCCAATTATCAAAATGTTATGGAAACCCTCTCCTCTACAAAAATGAACATTTTCCCTTAATATTCTTTCAATTTTTCCAAATGGTATTGAATCTACATATCAGAATTTCCTTCATTTTAACTGGCAAATATAGAATCATCATTATAATCTAAAATGCTAATTGGATTCTTACACAACTGAACATGGGATTACGCAACAAAATCACTTGTCTAGAATGAATGATGAATGGGTAATGGGCATTTAATGATTTTGATGCTATCTTGGGCGCCATCTTCAAAATTATATCTTACCGGTGGCCAGACTGTGGAAGACTTTTGATGTTACTAAGCACACCTACCATCAAAAAAAAATCGGAAAACACATCTAGGATGAAAATGAATGAGCTTTGAGCATTTTAAGGATCTGACAGTTATATCGGACATCATCTTGGAAATTATACCTTTCCAATAGTCAGACTGTGATAGAATTTTAATATGCTATTGAGCACTTTTGTGGCTACAAAAACCGTTTGGAAAGTTGTTTAGGATGAATAATCAATAAGTAATGCCCATTACTCATTCATTATTCATCCTAGCCATCCATTTTAGGATTTGGTGATGATCTTAGACACAATCTTGAAAATGACGCCTCTCTTGTGACCAAACTGTGGTAGACTTTTGATATGATGTAAAGCACACTTGATACAACAAAACTGTTTTGTTGCAATCTATGGATTATGGACTCATTGGACATATCCTCTCTACCATACCATTTCTACATAGAATCATGTTTATGATTATTTTACCATAACGTTAGTTTCCTATTATAATTTAGTACATTCAATTTTCTTAGTAAACCGCAGATGAAAATACAATGTCCACCTTTGGCTCACATATATACATTAAGCGATTTGTACTTTCTTCCTGTTTTGCTTCTACTTGTTTTTCCCTGTCTTCTCCTTGACACGTTTTCTCGTCAGGTCGGAATGCGGTGAAGAACTCTCTTCCTTCAGCGATGAACATTCCAAACCACAGATGAGCGCGCTAATACAGATCTCGTCGATCGAGTCTCGGTGCAAATCACAGGTCCGTCATCCGTACTGACGAATTTAGTGAATTTATTTCACCAACATATGTAAATAAGTCACATCCTGTACCAAGTCATCACCACAACGGCCCAGGTCTATGTACTTTAAATTGTTGAGGTCAGCAGCAATACGACTGGCTGTTCAACAACGACACAGCCATGCTTGTTTACACTAGACAACACACCTTTACATAATGTTTTTGCCCTTTTCAACAACTTTCCATAGCCTGAATTAGTCGACATTTTTACATGCATACGTAAAACCGTGTCGATTTTTAAAAAACAAGTCTAACGAACGTTTATCTAAGTTTTTTTTTTGAAGAGAAAAAACTTTTACTAAATTGTTATACTTGCGTTGTCCAGTTCTCAAGACTCCTGTAAAAGTACACATACAAACAGTTTTTAGTTTTACATAGTAAATCAAGCTAAGCAATAGCATGTCAATGCTGTTTTAATAGCATTTTGACTTTTAGACAATTTTTTTAATTGTCGTGATTTTTTTTCTCCAATTATCAGCTGTTATTTGTCTAGGTTTGGGTAAAATATCTAAAAAAAGAAATAGACACTAAAAATACATTAACAAAAAAGAATACTTGAAAACACATCTCTCTCTAACCTCTTGGAACGGTCGAATGAGGTCGCAATGTGAAATTTTTAAAACTGCAAGAGGTCAGTTCGCTTTGCCCAAGAACTTGAGAAGTCTATTAATAGTTGCACATGTTCATCGAAAAGTTTCCACCTAAAATACCATAAAAACTTGGTTTCCCATTTGATGCTTTGTGATGTCAAAATAAAGCAATGCCAGTGAAGATTAAAATCGTCAGAAATTAGGGAAAATCGATTTCAAAGATCGTACAACTGCCCACACTTGTCCAGTTTTTGTATAACAGCTAATCACCGCATTGCTCAATGTTGAAATGTCCATACATTCCAGATGTGGCAAAGGTAAAGTAGTTTTCATTCCAAGAATCCCAATCATCCCAACCGATATGCCATTTGAGTTTAGAAATCTATCATTTCATATTCTTTTGAACTTTTCCATTTTCATCAGCAAATATAGATCAGAAGTTAAAGGTAGTTGGCTAGCTGTTGGAAGACTCCTGCTTCTATCACAGACTGCTGTTAGATCTTTAAGTGCAGTGGCACAAACATTGTGTTATAAATAATGTTGTTTATCATGAATCCTTTCACTGGCTATATTGTATGAAACTGTCAGATCACTACGCTTTCGGTAAAAGTCAAATTTCTTTGATTTGCATATATCTCTTACAAAGAAAATAAATGAAAGTCTGAAAGATTTACGTTTCAGTTCCAAATGGCTAGGAGCTTTTTTTAATTATTTTCACAATTAGGTGCTCAGCAACTGAGAGTTTTGCCCCCCCCCCCACTCGCCTTTGCAATACACTGAGTATCCTTCTGGAATATATATATATATATATATATATATATATATATATATATATATATATATATATATATATATATACATATATATATATATATATATGTGTGTTTGTGTGTGTGTGTGTGTGTGTGTGTGTGTGTGTGTGTGTGCGTGTGTGTGTGTTATTAAGAAATGGATATATGATCCGACAGAATGATTATAAACTGCGTTATTTTATATTGAAACTCATATTTGAAATTATCTATCTATCCATCTATCTATCTATCTATCTACACACACACACACACACACACACACACACATATATATATATATATATATATATATATATATATATATATATATATATATATATATATATATGTATATTTGTTCATGGTCCGGAATCAAAGTTCGGTAAAAGTAACAGTAGGTCTCGGAAAGGTAAATAGTAACTATTTTGCAACTAATGCTCGTAATGTTTTGTCTGCAAGTTGTTATGGATGTCACTTGTTCATTCCTCTCAAAATTGTATTTGTTTCAAAATTATTTGTGTTTTACTTGCTAAAACCCAAAAATGAATTTGATTTTCAGATTATTAAACAGTCCGTAAAATTTCACTTTGTTTTCCTCTGTCACTGCCTGTCCATTTTCACAATAGATCTAGATAGGGAAAAAGAATTCAAACCAGAACCCACCCCAGAGCCACCTCTCAAAATTACCATCAGGTTCATTAAGATAAGAATGAGAAAATAACAACCACAATGCTGTTAAAGGAGTACCACTGGGTTGGTTGGCTTCAGCTTATTAAAAAATCATTAATTCTGAATCTGTCTGGAAGTCTATCACCACTTACAATGGAAAATTGGATATCCCAGCGATATACTCCCTCAAAGAGGTAAAAGATACTTACAGTAAGCGCGCATCTGCCAGAAGAGAGACACTACTGTTAAACCTACGAACTTGGAAGCCTGCTCCTATCTGTTCCACATCGGTGGACCATAGGAAGCTAACCCTTAGTTCAAAGGATGGGGTCAGCCCTGCGCAAGCTGGCTATAGACTTTCCATTATTTATATATATATATATATATATATATATATATATATATATATATATATATATATATATATATATATACTTATTTAACTTTAGTTGACAGCATTGCTAAGTTATTCATGAAAAAATTCACTGAGAATCCAATCATAACTATTGATATAAGATCGATTCTTACGAAATTTAGCATCTGTGTGTATGTTTGCTGGTATTTCGACACGTAGATCTTCGAGCCAAAAAATTGTGAAATGATATAAAGATAAGATAATAGCAAATATCTGCAAGATCAGCACTGATGTGCACCGACCGAGAGATTACACATAGTAAAGTCTGTGTATTTACCAGTTAACATATAAACATTTTTGAGAAGAGACTCTCCAGTCATTAAGTTTCTCAACAAGTTTATGTTTACTGAATTTTATTGTTATGTTTACTTACTTGGATTTTATTAGTTATGTTAAAAGTCAATTTTTTGTTTAGAAGTTTACATCTGAGAGTGTCCAGAACCTTATGAAGACGTGGGCTGTTAAAATCAGAAAAGGCCGGTGCGGCTTCCCATCAATTTCGATCAACAGATAGACACTTGCTTTGATAACTAAAGACGAAAGGATGAACAAGCCTAATATTTCCCAGACATTATTCTCATCTTTATCTTGAAAGCAATAGAAAAGAGACATTAATCATGGAAATAGCAGAGCCTAAAATTACTCAGAATGCTAAAGGTATGCAATAAAATTGGCGTTATATGTTATGTTTCAAACATTTATTATAATATAAAAACAAGATCCGAAAGTTCAACGAAGTGTCCACAATAAAGTTTAAACACTGTTTTTACCAGACTGCGTGACCCTGAGCGGGGGATAATTTTAGGCACTGAGTATCTAATCAAGAAACACTTTTCTATCAAGTTTCAAGTAAATTTAACTAAAAAAAAAAGCCGAGAAAGTCGATTTCAAAAAAGAAATTTTCAACTCCATTATAGCGAGGGACACCTTTCTACTAAGTTTCAAGTAAATTTCCCTTAAAACAGCAGAGAAACTATATGGGGACAGACCGACCGATAGAGCCTCTTATAGAGAGGCGAGGACATCTCTAAAAAAGCAGTTCATTTTTGATATTCCGACATTCAATGGTGATGTCTAGATTTCCGCAGATATTTACTATGAAGAGAATGAAAAAAAAAAAATTGAAACTTTCTAGATAATCATAATTGAACTGCAAACAACAAGCTGGGAATAGTTCAATTAATAATTCGATGTTTATTCACGTTATCCTCAGAACACTATTCAAAGGATGAATATATGATTGTTAACAAAATTAACCCATTGTCTTGTTCCTAAATAAAATATGAATTACCTTCAAGTTTTACTCTAAATTATCTGAGATTCTGAGATGAAATATCTTCATTTTGCATATATTTTTTCAACTTGCGTCTCCATCGGGATCGTCATCAGCCTTCTCGTCGTGTTCTATTTGATCTTCACCACGGTTTGGAATCTTCTCAACGGCGAAACGCCAGAAGTTGCAGAGAACCATATCTGGAATGTGCGTAAGGGGGAGAGGGATTGACAGATCTGAATGATGCGATGTTTTACCCCCTAAACCCTGCATGGGACGTAAAAAGCTTAACAATAGTGAATACGACGTTCATACAGTACACAAGCTAACTCGGTGGAGTGTAATCTCACAGGAGACTATCTATTTATGCATGTGCTGTTAAGTCCCCTCTCAATAGTTGCTAAGTTACATCAAAGCCGTGTAACCGTTTCTCGAGATATTGACGGACCTCTTCAAGCACAGGGGAGACAGCTTTTTGACTTAATTTTACTTGCTTTTTTTCCACTGTTCCGTGCCCTTATTTAGCATGGTGTCAAGAAGAAAGATAAACAAACCGTTGGTAAATAATATAACACTCAACATTCTATGCTCTTCGCCACCATAACATTTTGGAAACGTTAGTAAATTCAACTCTTTGAGAATCAATGTTCATATTCGTGTAATTCTTTAGCGGCTCCTACTATTATGCAATAGTTTTCTACAACTTTACCCAGGTTTACACACACACATACGCGCGAGCGCACGCATACGCACATACAAACACGGTGATATTGCCCAACATTTTAAAATAGAGCGTAAATAGAGACATATATCTACAAATTTGTTGTTACTGATCAGTTTTATTCACTCATTGCTATTAACTGTTTTTTTTTTCTGTCTGTCTCTCTCTCTCTCTCTCTCTCTTGTCTCTATACATAACTAGTTCTTTATGGGTTTTTTTTCCTATCCCCCTAAGATAAGGCGACCAAATAATCAACATCCCCTACCAACCCTGCCACCGACATCCCACCCAATTCCCTTCAATCATCCCGCTCCCAATCAGGAACAATTAAGCGCTGCAAATCGTCCACCCTTACACACAGGAAGAGGGAATAATCAGAAGATAACTGTTGAAAAATAAAGAAGAACCCCTCATAAAAAGTTATTAGTTCTATATAAGGATATGAGAAGGATAGAAAAAGAACACCCGGAAGTTCAATGAGTCGTCCACTATAAAGTTTGAATTAATCATTACCAGATCACCTGACACTTTCTATCAACCAACCGAGTAAATCGATTTTAAAACATGAACTTTATATATCAGATCACGTGACCCAGAGTGGAAGAAGGGATAACTTTCTACCAAGTTTCAAGCAAATATGACTTGAAATAATTAATAATCAATAAGAGTACAGACGAACCGACAGATAGACTGAGCCTGATCAGTGACAACGAAATTGTAACCTCACCTCCCCCCCTCTCTCTCTCTCTCTATATATATATATATATATACATATATATACATATATATATATATATATATATATATATATATATATATATATATATATATATATATGTGTGTGTGTGTGTGTGTGTGTGTGTGTGTGTGTGTGTGTGTGTATGTGTATGTATTTACTAATTAACTTATGATATTCCTATTCTGTCAGTGAAGCATGCATTAGTTTCTGACCACTGACAGCTGCTTTTTTTCCAGAATTTCAATGCGTTACATACAGATGAAGTGCCTGCAACAATCATCAATACTGTATAAAGAGATAAGTGGCCAGAGCCAGCCTTACTATTTTCATCATACGAAGTAATGTAAACCAGCTCTTGGAATATTCCCTCAACAAAAGATTTGTCTTCTTCCAAATATACGTACACATGCACATACATATTTACATACAAATATGTATGCGGATTTATCTCTATAATAGTTATCTTCAATTATACTTGCAAATTACACACATAGTCGAGCGCATACACCTTTGCACACACACGCACAAATACCTATATATATGGGCACGTGTGTGAGTGTGTGTGTGCAGTCACTCGATTTTCATCTATGCTAAAAATGACCAAACTGTAAGTCATTCGCCGTTGTCATTGCCCAGCAAAAATATTTGGCCGCTGATTACTGTTTATTAGTCAAAGTATTATGCTTATTCATTCTAACCCCCCTCCCCGATTAGCAGATACATATTAAACAGAAACAACCATTTTGTTGTTTCTGATTTATATATACAGCTAATCAAAGGAATTTTAAAATTTTGTTCCATCAAAAGATTTTTCAACTTATTTATTCGTAAATGTGTAGAACAACAAAACAGTCTTTAAACACAAGAACAAAATTACTAAATTTAGTTGGGCTCTAATTACGCTAATTTCGATTTTCTACTTGATGTCATCCACGGTCATGTCAGTATTGTTTTCTTTTTCTACAAAATTTTCTCACGGAGAGTGTCCTGGGTTAGTTCAGTGGTCGCTGGGTGGCTTGGTTCCATTCATTAAGTTTATCTTGGTCTGAAACAAAGCCAAATATTCCAGTTTTTAACTGATTTGCAATAGCCAAACATCGCATCAGTAGTCAAGGTTACTGATATATACTTATTAAAAAAAAAATTCCATTCGGTAAGAGGCCAAATTCAGGAAAATCTGAGGTAGGAAGATTGTGTTGCGTCAATTTTCCAAATTGGGCTGGTCCACTAGCCCTGAAAAATCAGCATTTTACCTGGATTTGAGTACCAACTACTTGCACCGGCGATAAATAAAGAAACTTCTTCAGTCACTGAACAGGTTCTTTTATTATATTTAATTGGTGTAAAAAATTGAGCTTCGAGAAGAAATGCTATATAATGGTAAGAACTATAGAAAGAGTATGCATGATTTGTGGCCGAGAGGGGGTTAAAATTGTTTGCTGTGTTTGCTAAATACTGAATTCTGAGAGAAGACTGTAAAAAAGTTTGTACGTTGTTTCCCATTAAAGGACCGCAAGTTATTCGGTGCAGAAGACAGGAAGATGGCGAATAGGGTCTTTCCTAGTTCGCCGACGTCATGATCACCCACAAACCAATGTGGCAAGCATCGTATTCCTGTAGATGTTTATTCCACGGTGTCCAGTGACATAAACATTAGCGTAGACCGATGCGTCAACTGAGTATGAAAATGTTGGTAAGCGATGAAGCTAACTTACCAGGAGCATGGGCTGACATCAGCAAAGAACACCCCCTCTCATCTTCAAAATGTATTAGAAATTAGTGCATGCTCTCTCAAAACTCTCTTTAGAAGAGATTAAACAATAGGTAAGAAATACCTCAATTGGTGAATGCCTTTTCTCGGTCAACTCTCTTGTTAGCATATTTTTTGCAGTGTATTTGTTAAATAAAGCTTTCAGGAATATACAGAGGTGCACACAAAAACTATAAGAAAAGTCGACCATCTGTCGGATTTTAATCTAGTAATTAAAAAAAATATTGTACCTATAATTATTGGAACCACGAGGAAGCTCTTGAACTAACTTGCAAAAGGATCGATGAATTAAAAATCGATGAATGTCAATACTTTTCTAACAACAGCATTTCTAAAACCAACAAGGATACTGGGAAAAGTATAGAAAAACTTGCTATCATTCGAGACCTGCGAGACCCATCACATACTACTGGCGAGAAAATGCAACCGATACAAAATATCCAGAATTTGCTCGAGAGCTGAAAAATAAAGGTGACAGTCGTACTCATAATTATTGGAGCTCTGAAAGTGATCCTAGAAATCCTTGTGAAAAGACTGGAATGATTATAACTCCGAGGATGAATTAGATTAATCCTAATCACAGCAAAGTTGAAATCAGCAAGATTACTGCCAGAGTGTTGGAGATTTTACGGGACTCGATCCCACTGATGATCACCGGAGACCTCTGGCGGCAACAATCTTATGATGAGGATAAAATAGAAATCTTTTCTCCTCTATCTATTGACTATAGACAGGGTTCTCGTATTTATGCCCTGTGTTGACATTCGTTACCAGACGTTCAGTTCGAAAAAGAAACTGATTTAAACATGGATGGTCTGATACTCACACTAAGCAGTAATTTTCATTAATAAAAGATAAATAAATAACACTTGAAAGGTTGTGGCCAACAAAAGTTGCTTTGTAAATTATGAGAAACAATAAATTCCAATATACATCCAGCCAGGTCACGTTGTTGTTTGGACTACCACTTCTATTGTCAAGATCCTCACCAATGTTGTGCTATTTTTAATCGCGAACTCCATGGACATGACCATTAACCTCGTCTTATAGCTTTAACCTTTTTTAATAACGCTCTATGCTTTGTGCTCCGTGGTACGAAATTCCAGTAGCATCTCACGGACAGGAGAAAAGAATTGAAAAGAATTCCCATATCTTTTTTTCCATTTATTTTAGTCATAATATTCTCTTTCTTTCTCTGGATGGTATTCAATTCTTTATCTGAGAACTGCAATTGGCCGATGTGTGCACTGTCACGTTGTATACTAAGGGACATGCCGCTTGACCGGTGTCATGCTAACTCCTATCACTGGGTTAATTGTACACGATAGAAAGCACTCACGTGCAAAGCGAGGAAACTGTTTTCAAACCCGATATTTTCTTTCCTTTTTTCTCTCCTGTTTTTCTTTAACCATCTTCTTTCTGATTTATCATTCTTCCTTTCGTACTGATAGCAGGTTATGTGACCAAACTTACATACAATAATATTACAAATCCATATTCACAAATTCAGTCCCTGTGGATGCCTACCGTGGTGCGATGGCCAGAAGTCGGTCCGAAGATTGATTTACTAGTGTTGTGAATTCGATCAATACTAGACGCTCCACGTTTCTGTTTTTGTGCCAGGCTAATCCAAGCTTGACAAATTACAATCATAGGTGCCCCGCATGGAGAAAGGTTTTTCTTGTAAACTATCACTACTGTAGTGAGTTCGAACAGTACTAATTCCCCCATGCTTGAGTCCTTGTGACAGTAAACACTTTTGGTCTGCTTCATGGCTGAGATACCTGCGTATTTAACCCTGGTGACAGTCGTTGGTGTTCGATCCCATAAATAATGCCAGCATTTCGGATACAGATTTTTCACGGTAGACAGACCCCCAACCCCTTGGAAGATTGACACAATCTTTCTTCTCACATTTTCCTTATTTAAGCTAAGCTTAGTGTGATAGTTAGCATGTTGGTCCCTCTGACTATTAGCTAGTATAGAGAGTTTCCACTCAATACAATGGCTTTGGGGGCAAGTAACTAAAACAAAAGCGAAAATTAGCAAGCCTGTTCGGCAGACCATTAGTTAATGAAGAGGATTCGATCATGACGTGGCCTTGTATTAGACTGTACCATAGAGACGTGTATTATTAGATATTCATATACACACATTCTTATCCGTACTTTATCTTCAACTTTACACACAAACGCACATAATTTATGTATACTAAAACATCTGCATTCACACTTTATTCCATTATATAACCGTTTTTTCCAGCCTATAAGGTGCATTTCTGTATAAGACGTCCCACTTCTCTCTCTCTCTCTCTCTCTCTCTCTCTCTCTCTCTCTCTCTCTCTCTCTCTCTCTCTCTCTCTCTCTCTCTCTTTTCTCGTGCAAACCAAAGTGGAAGGGTAAGGGAAATTTTCATTATACATACGTTGGTGTAACAGTATTGTATAAAATATCATCATCACCATCATCCTTTCAACAACCTTCCCCAAGATACGCTACTTTCTAAACTCGTGTAGTTCGTCACAACTTATATTTTACCAGCCACAGTTTCTCATATGATCTCTGGGGATCCACGTTGTGGGTCGTAATGTCCATTGGTTGTCAGCCATTACTGCAAGATGACTATCCCATTGCCATTTGAGTTTTCTCATTGAAAAGACTCTAAAATTGAACGACAAGAAGTGGATACTTGCAAATTAACTTTTTTCTTCTTCCTTTTATATATAATTTTAAATTATTCAAATATTTTACTTTTTCTCTGTTGGAACTATTTCCTTTGACTTCTGACTAATTCACAAGTGTAGTGGATTCGTTACTCACTAAATGAAGTACTACCGTGGGTTTGTTCTAGACTAATACGAAGATAATTTTTAAAAAGTTTTTAAAAAAAACATGGACACAACGTTGTGGAGCAATAGTTAACAAGTCTGTTTCGCAGATCACCATTAATGTAGTGATTTAAATCCTTATTGATTGCCCCAAATTAATGACTTCGAGCCAGACTAATTTTGATTGACTGACTTTATGATTACTTTGCAATGAAGTCCCAAGAAAATACATGAACCTAAACCTTGATAATTGAAAAAAAAATTAACATGAAAACGATGCCGAAGAAAAAAGCTAAACTTGTATAAAAAGTAATTGCATTGTCAAAATCTTTGCACCATTATTAAGGAGAAAGATTGGAAAAAACTGCCATTAACTTTCGAAATTTTTTTCATAAAATCATCAGCGTAAAAATTCGTTTTTATGTAGACAAAAACTACCGATGATATTAGCATTAGGAAAATTTGACAAAATCTAATGACGAAATATACCTCGATTTAAAAAATCTGCCAAAAATCTACATATAATAAATTTTGATAAAATTTTCGACACTTATTCATCAAAAAAACAATTTATTTAAAAGAATACTTTTCTTTCGTGTAATTCCAGCCAAACTTCTATCAATTTGATGATTTACTCTGTTTATACGTTGGCGCCTCCACTCATTTCACGTATGTTGCAGATAAATCCCTTAAGAAATTGATTGTGTTTATCTAAGGAAAATTAAGTAAAATATTTTCCGTCTTGGCAGCAATTCAGTTTTGTTCGAATAATTTTGATTTTGGCTTCTGATCTGGAAAATTTCTCTCTGTCAATATTTCGAGAAATCATTTTTATTGATTATTATAATTAATATGATATTTTTTAAATGTATATTTGTTACTCTTTCTATACCGTGCTTCGACTGAAATTCATTCAAAAATATAATAACAAGGATAAATAATTAAATATAGTGAAACTATGAAAAAATATTAACCGGGTGTATTTTCCATGCATTTTCACGTAACATGTCTATTTTCTGTTTATGTACAATCATAGATCATTGTTTAAAATTATGGAAGGCTGCAAAGAAAAGTAAATGCCAGCAGAAATTATCCTGTTTGTCATCACCCTTGAAAGATGCTGATCAATCCTGTCAAAAATTCAATTTCATCTTTTAAATGCAAAATGTAGGATATATTTTTTTGCGTAATTCAGTTGACCATAAAATAAAACTAAGTATTTTCAGCTCAAATCATCTGCAATTGACAATATCTCGATTTTTGGTACGATTTTAACTACGGCAGTTTGAATTAAAAAACATATTTCTTTACTGCTATCGAAAATGGTGTCATGATTGATTTTCTGTTAACTGTAATAAACATTGATTTTTGTAACAGTCAAAAATCTACTTTATTATTTATGAAAATATATTTTTTGTTCAGACAAAAATCTAGGCTAATTCTTTTGGTGAAAAAACATTTAAAAATTGAGAATTGATTTAAAAAATCTTTAATGACGTTTTTAAAATCAGGTGCCGATTCTCCGATGAAAATATCTATTCATACTTATTAAATGTCATTGAATTTGTCATCTGCTAATCCATGACAAAATATAGCGTGACATTAGCAAAGCATGTGCAAATTTGACACAAATGAAATAGCCCTATTCTAATCGACAATATACCTGCATTGATAGTTAATCAATAGCCTTTTCAATGGACAGCAGCAGTAGCGGGCATATGGTTGGTATCACCCGCGGTGGTAACTCATAGTGTCATCCATGTCATTTCAGAAATAGCTATCATCCCAGGATATCTAGATTTTTGGTGATCTTTTGTATTAATACTATTCATTTTTCTCCCATATTTTCAAAAACATATCTTCGACCAACTTTTCCTTCCTTAATTGCCCACCATTCAACAAAATTAAATTGAAATTTATTGAGAACTTTTGGGGGATATCGTGTAGTCGAACCTTAAGGGTTATTATGTAGTGGGGACATGTAACTACAACGTAAGAGAAATAATTGTGCACGAATCCTCAAACAAATTCAATCACTTATTATGTAGCCTATTGTCATTCCTCCAACTAAAATCCATTGAAATCCATTGAGAACTTCTGGAGATATCGTGTGGGCAATCATGAGCGTATACATGAATACATGGAAAAAAAACGTGAAAATATCTCTCATTCAAAAATGAATCCCTGAAACCTACCCAACATTTTAGCATCTCTCACTTACCCCATTGCCTACCCTTCTACTAATGGAAATCTATTGAGTACTTCCGAGGATATTGTGTGGGCAGATTGATGTTTTATTAGAAGAAAAGAATTACCAAGTAACAATATGAAAAAAAAATTAGGTAGTCATTTTGGTGTTACTCTTTCTGATGGTGTCAACCTGGGTGAGCCGCCCCCGTTTGGTTTGTCACAGCACAACATTCAGATTGTTTGCCGAATTCGTCTTCAAAGGGCTAATATTACAATGGCAATTTTCATTCCCTCATAATCTTATGAACAACTTTCATATTTCAGATTTTCATCGGACTACGTAATAATCATGTGTTATTAACGTTTTTAATTACTAAAAGCTGGCCTTTACGAATTCTTTTGTGGAGTGCTAAAATGCATCCTCGTTGCATTCTAGATACGCCACAGGTGTTCTCTCTTCAGAACATACATGGATATTTAGCGATCAACTTTTTGAATTCATATCATATCCGCATTTATTACGGAAATGAAGTTGAAAATATTCAAAGGATGATAATCTATAGGTAAATTTGGAGGGTACTGAAAGACTTCATATCACAATTCTCTGAGCTTAAACAGACAGCAGAGAGGTGAAGAGTTGTGCACTGTCATGTAATTGTAAACTTTTCTACAGCCTCAAGATGACGTGATATGATCGCTGTTCAAGTCTTAAAGCCCCCAGATATTGCTAGAACCGTTATTGGTGGGTCGTAGGCCATCCCTGTTGATAATTCATCATTATGATTGGGTTTGAGCCTCTCACGAGGTTTTTAATTGATATCAACATTTCCACATTTAAAGCTATTGAACAAACGGTTCGCTCTGTAGTACCGTTCACTGAAAATGTTTTGTTGACTTTACCAAACGTTTAGGTAGAATTGTGTCCTAATCCGAAATCCTACTTGAAAATTTGTCTTGTGTAGACATGATTGCTTTTAAGGGCTCAGATCCTCCAATAATAACTAATTAAATCAGTATTTACATTATATCAATAAAAAAATGCAATTACATTAATACATCTTTCACTTTTAGCATTAGTTTCTATGATATGAAAAAAAAAAAAAACAACAACTAAATGAGTATCAACTTAATACAGATGAATTATCATCCTGTGAAATAGAACATTTTGCTCCTGGTGCTGATCGAGCAGATTATTGTCAAATATTGATAAAAATCCCAAACTGATTATTCGACATACAATGCACCACAAAACTTTAAACTCAAGTGGAAATTTTGAATAATTTCATTTTTTGTCTTGAATAAATTCATAACTGTTTATGATTTTCTTGGTTGATCATTTACCAAACACTGTCCGATAATAAGGAGTCGGTCATTAGTTAAGCAACTTTAATAGAGTTTTAATAATTGAAAATTTTAATTGTAACTGAACTTAAAAGTCGTTGACAATTGACATGGAATAAAGGATTTACTTAATACGTGTTACAGATGAACTCAGGTTAAATTTGAAGGACGATTCCCTTTTTTTATTCAATTTATCACAACGTGCAATAACTGAGCGCATTAATCGAAGCCATTTAGATGTGAATTTTTTTTGAGTAATCCAGAAAGCCATGGAGCTAAGAACAGAGGTATTAGAACCAAACAGATTTCTAATCACAATTATCTGAGCGCTGCAGCAAATTCCCAATTTGTCCATAACTAGTTCAAGGCACAAAGAGATCTGCAGACGAACAATTAGGAAATCAAGGTTCAGATACAGTAGAAATTGCGACATCCAATTAATAAAATGACTCATGAATAATGTGGAATAGAATTTGCAAGATTTCATCACACGTAGGAAATTCAACCTTGATGACCTAGATGGCCCCAAAATTACAGGCATGACCCACTATTACCAAAGGAATCTTCTCGAATCATGCTAATGGAGATGGTTGACTCATAGTTCTAGGTGCTATAAGATATTGTGGGAAGATGGCACGCCGGTACATTTAAAGGTGCTTAAGGGCAGCAGGATACGCGAATATGCCAAGGAATGCTAATTTACTTGCTGAAAATGTTGGAATCGATGGCCAAAAGTTCATGTTTAAGCATGATTATGCCCTTATTCATGATGCAAGTGTAATTTAACGATTTTTCAAAGAGCAAGGTACTGGCTGGCCAACAGCCCGAATCTCAACATCATTAAAAACATGTAGAAATGATTGGCAATGAAGACTTTTGCTATACGGAGACAATTTAAACCAATGCAGGAACTCAAAACTGCCATTTTAATAGATCGGAATGAAGAGCCTGATGAATGCTTCAATCATTTACTTCAGAGCATGTAAGATTTGATTTTTCTAATAATCAACAGCAATGTTGATACACCAAAGTATTAACAATACATTTTTTTTCCTTAAAAAAGCCCATAAAATTACCACTAAAAATGAAATTAGCAAAGAGTTTCAAATCTTATTAAATAATTAAGCGATTGATATCTCTGAGCTGAAAACTTCATTTCACACTTTTTCAAAACAATTGTGTTACGGTAACTATGTGTATACTTTATGATCAGGTCAAATGCATAATTCATTTAAAAGATTAGAACAATGAACTAATTGGAAATTTTAGCTTTTGAATGGGAAATTAACGCCTGAGTTTAAAGTTTTGTGTCGTTCCGAACACTGATTGTAAGCTGCAGCTTTTATACTGAATTTACTATCAGTAAATGGAAGAGAGACCAATTATAGAGTGATAGTATGTGTACACCTTTCAATACATTGTTCCCTAAAATACAGAGTGCTCTTGAAATCATCCTGATACAAATAATAATAAAACATTTCTTTGCTTTTGGATCACTTTTTCCTATGCGTTTATTTTTCGTTTTATTGTAGTTCAACCGATGATCTATTAGATCATCGCGGTGCAATATTGAGTACTTCGCCTTCATGGAATTTCTCAGGACAATGGGAGTTAATTGCCGTTGCCCATCTTCTCTCCAAGTACCATGCAACTTGTTTTACTCTGTTAAATGGTACAAACAGCAAGGAATAATCCTTGACCCATCCTGCAGGAAGATTAGAACAATTGCCTTTGGGACTCCATTCCAGATTGAGAATCAGAGTTTTTAGTGTCCTAGATTGGTTGCCAACCAAGGGCCCAGTTTACCCTATTATTCATCCGTAGCTACGGGGAGGAGAAGACCAAGACTAGAAAAACCAGTGTACTCTGCCATTTAACCGTACTTGGGGATGGGAATGAAGGTGGGTTGATATCTTTGAAAAGGCATTAGTACGGAGTGAATTGCAACTCCCTCAGCCGGAATCTGAACTCGGCAAGCCGATTCCATTTTCTGTGCTGTTAACCGTTTTGCCAACCGTGTATTCCTTAGTTTCTCATAATCTTCTATTTATAGTAATGCCAACCCCTTCAACATTGGCGCAGCTCAACCAAATTTTGTATGCATACTTAGTGTACCTAAGGGAAGAATCTTGACGATTTGGTTTTTCAAAAACAATTTTGAAAGGATTTCAGAACGGATTCTAATTACAAGTGACTATAATGCGAAACTGAACCCTTACTTCCCGCAGATTTGGTGCAGTTCAACCAAAATTTGGTACGCGTGCTTATTTATTGAGTTATCTTTTAGAAGCTATTTATCAAGTTACCATTTTAAAACGCAAAATTTTTAAATCAATTTATTTTTGGAATGCCTTTTATGATTTGTTTTATTGGCAGTGCATCATCATCGAATCAAATTGTCTTTTCTTGTTGACGTTCATCGAAAAGGAAACATATATATATATATATATATATATATATATATATATATATATATATATATATACTTATTGTTACCATGTTACTAAGGATGTCATTAAAACAGTTGAATCGTTTGTCATGTACAACACAAGCATATAAGGTAGACATTTTCCTTGTGACATTTAGTTCTGAATGCGTAGATAAAACCTGTGATTCATCTTCAGTAAGTCTAACGTGACATTTCCATCCCGTTTATGTGCTTATCTCACAACTCCTGTCAGCAGAATAGATTAGCAAAATAGTATATCAAATAGTTGTGTAACCGGATGATACGTTGAATGAAGTAATGTTAAATAGTTATGCTGCATTACTATGGATTTTAAGTGTATATGAGTGGGTAGTTTCAATTTGACCCATTCACAACAACAGAGATGAATTTTTTTTTTTTTTTTTTACATCCGATCATTAAATAGCCATGTATATAACACATTTGGCAGTCAGCTGTTCAGTCATCAAGTGCCATGCGGCAAATTGAAACAGGTCACATGAAATTTACTTAATTGATAATTTTTGTTTTGTTTGTTTGATTTGCTGATCACCGTTGCATGTCAGTGACAACAACCTGATCAAGATGAATGGCAATGTAACCGGTTTTTATTCATGCCTTTACCAAGGACATTAGTTTGATAGTAATATAAACACTCTTGATAAGATTTCGAACCTAGTTCGCCAACTATAATTGATTGTTTTATGGGGAGATTGCCGCAATGCAAATCTGGACAGGGCTGCCAGGATATAATTTTTCTTTCGTGGCTCTTGGTTAGCTAAAGGAATGGAGTACTTGGTTTTTCCTATCTCCAAGCCAAGTACCATGCATAAGGTAGTCAAATATTCTGAGATTTATAAAATATCTTCAATATTAGCTTTCAATGATCTGGAAAAATGAAGCCATGGTTCACATTTAGCCCTTTAAGGAACTCCAAAAACTGAGTAGGAGAATGTTGTTAAAGAATATGTTTGAGGCTGATAAAATCCGTTCAGTGGAAGGAAGTGAACAGATTTTATGGCCGGGGAAGATGGAAGCGCTCAGTTTATGGCCATTTGAAATTTTCAAAAAATAGCCAAAGACAATGACACCTTAGTCAAAGTACTCTATCTCGGATATCTCGCACACTAATCCAAGCTCCCCTCCCCTTTCCAAAGTTTCATTTCGGGATCACTATCAGCTGTCTCATAAGATTCTCTTTAATCTCATCCGTGGTCTTAAATTACCCCCTTTTCAACTGCAATTTCAGCTTAGGGAAAAGCTAGATGTCACAGGAAGCTGAAGCTGTACTAAAGAAGGAACTGACTTCTCTGTATATTGTCTGGTCTACTCGTTCGGTCATTGTGAATGCAACGGTCAGGAAGTACCCAAGTTCATTCAATAGCATTCTTCTGCTGATTAAGTAACCCCGTAGCGCAGTAGGGTCCTTTCCGATTGTTTGCTAAGTTACATCAAGGCTGTGGTTCCTCCTACAAGTCTTACAATCAGAAAAAACACACGTTTTCTTCATACCCCCTTCTATTTCCCTATTCTATTCCATTCTTGACTTCTGGCACTTCGCCAAACACATTGTCTCTCCAATAAAAAATTACCTTACTTTTCACAGATCCCTTCCTATTCCAGTGTGCATAATGATTTCTGCATTCCTACAAAAGACCCCCCCCCCCCGTAGAAAAAGTTACCTATCAGAGCACACCCTATTCTATACGATTATAATGCCGAAGTTATTACGATGGGAAACCCCAGTAAATGACAATAATGAAGCTCGATTCAAATTTTTTGACGAGATAGGAACCTACTCGAAATAGCCAGTAGATCTTGTATAGGTCTTAGGCTGCGTCTCTGCACTAAGGGCTTTGTATAAATGAAGTTAAACCAAAAGATTTCAATTGATTATAAACTGAAACGAAATTCTAATTATGAGCTCACGTATTACTGAAAGGTATACCACAGATAAGGGAAGACCACTGGAAGGGGAACAGCGGATAAAGGAGCACTTGGATATAAGCTGCAGATAAGGGAACTGCTAAGAGCAAAACTATGTGTTATATAAATCATGTCTACAGAAATTATTTAAATCTATCATCCCAAGCATGCGGACGCTGATGTAATTTAAAAAGGAATAAATGATTGTTTTCTTTGATGATGTCAGATAACTTATGATAGACATATTTTCTCATAGAGAAGCGTGTGGACACATCTAAAAACGTGAATGTCTGCTTCCTTCCGAATTCTGGTCACACGATAAATGTCGCAGAATTTTCCAATTTACCTGTGTTGGTTAAAAAATGTAACATGCCATACAGGGTACAGGAAATCAGTAACAATGGGCGGACATTATTGAAGGTAAGTAAACATTTGTCCGTGTTCACCAGGAATACTGAAAACGTCTATGTTGTGATCGCATGTTGACACAGGCTGGGCGCCTACTAAATGTGCAGTCTTCCCGAAGAAAGAGACATTTGTGACAATAGGTGGGTTTGTGGCTGAGAACAATCAAGGGGATTTTAGCCTATTTTTATGCATTTTTTCCTAATATTTTCATTGTCATGTCAGTTCATTTTAATGATGAACATATAATCTGACCAATTTTTTGGAAAAGTTCTGGTTTATTACATAGAAATAATAATGTCAAAAATAATTAAAGGATGTTCGATAGCGTCAGGAATTTTGAACCCAAGCAATGTGCATGCTATAAAGTTGTATCAAATTTTTCATTTCATCCCATAAATCCAGTGTATAATAAGTGTAAAAAATATTTGTAGTTCAAATTCATTTACTTTGTCCAAGAGTGAAGCGCTCAACGTGCTGGTTCCAAATGCAATCAATACTGAGTTTGATCCACATTGGGTGCGACAGACACATGTCCTCTTGCCAGATTTAATTGAGTGCGAGTCAATTAGAGCAGTTTAAGCAATAAAGATATTTATTGCTCGAGTAACAAACTTGTATTAAATCATGCATGATACATCGACGTAGAACTGCTTCTTTAAAATACTAAGATGAAGAGAATAAAAAAGGAATAAATCGAAAATGAGACATACTAGAGGTCATCGACAGAGTCGAAGAGAAGAAAGAGGATACATTCTCTACAATCGAAGAAAACGGGGAGGCTAAGCTTGCATTATGTCATTAGCAGAGACACACTTTTCTTTCTTTTACTTCAACTTTCTCTCATCTTCATTTTCATTTCCCTCTTTCTTTCACCCCATCTCTTCTTCTTTTCTCTTCTTCTACATTTCTCGTCCATTTCCCCCCTCTCTCTCTCTATCAGATGCAATGTTCCCACTATCTCTTTCTTTTCACTTTATCTATTTTTCTCTTTCATTCCCATTCTCTCATGTCCGTTCCATTCTCACTTTCCCAATATTACATTTCTTTCTTTCTTTCATCTTTTCTTCTCTTTTGCTTTTATTTCCTCATTCCCCCTCCCCCCTCTCTCTCTCTCTCTCTCTCTCTATCTATCTATCTATCTATCTATCTATCTACCCTTCCTTTAGATTTTCCTTTGGTAATTCGTAACTTTGGACTTTGTGAAATATCCTTTGGATATTTCATTTTTTCTTGGGAACTCTTGATAAAGGACAAAATGCTTTGCTCATCTTCTGTCTTCATTATTCGCACGCTATCTGAAAACGTTGGCTTCCCCAACAAATCCAGAAACCCGGAACGCAGCTTGCGTACCTGCTGGGATAGTGACAGATAAAACAATTATTCCACCAACTTGAGCGTTGATGGGTTCAAATTGGAGATTCGGACTCCAAAATTCATCATCTCCAACAGTCATTCAATGCACTATCTACAAAATTATCACAAGAAACTGAACCTTGCTCACCCCAACATACTCTGGGAACAGGCCTTTTTTATTTGTGATGAACCAGCTGATAGAAACGTTTGTTTTTTCTAGCTTTTAAAATCTATTTTCTCGTGATTTCATGACTTGATTTCTGAAAAATAGACAACACATCCAAACGAAAGTACGGTAGTATTAGTTCGGACAAAAGTTTCTATCACCATCTTTTGCACGATGGTACAACAAAATGTTACAAGTGTATTTGGAGCATCTCCTGAATACGCTGTATTTTTTAATAATTTTACCAAATAAGCTCTGTGAAAGCAACTTTAAAGATAGCAATTGTTTCTGTTGATACTTTATTGCCTGCATCATTATTGAGTGGATGCAAAAGTTTCCAGCATTTTTTCTTTAAAGTATTTTATTCATATAGATTCAGAGCTTCATTATCCATTGTATTCCCTTGTAATTTTCTATGCTATTACGACACATTTCAGGTAAATTGTGTATTCAAACGTAAAAGAACGAATCTGGTTTTGATTCGATGAATTATTCGATGAATTCTTGAAATTGTTGGGCCCATTGAATAGCCTGAGGGTGTTGCAAACAAGCAATGGTCTAAAGATGATATGACGTACGTTGAAGAACTTCCCATAGTAGCTACATTATCTTTCATTGCGTTGCATCTGCAATAATGCCTGTAGAGCATGGTCACGCAGGAAAATAACCGGTCGATTTCCTTGTTCAGAAAAACTTTCTGTTCCGATGCACCATTCGAATGAGACAATTCTTAATAGTAGCGTTGCTCAGCAACAGTTTGTTTAGGCTTGAGCAATTTGTAATAAATAAATCCTTTTACATTCCATCGAACTTACCGAGGAATATTTTCTCCCGTTTAGATTGAGACGTCGGAACTTGTCCAGATTTTATTCGTTTTCTATTCCAGTATTAACTCCTTTTTTTTGTTACTTTTTCTGCATCTACCAAGGAGAGAAAGATGAGTGTTTTGAACAATGAGAATGTATTACTCGACCTTGACCACGTAAATAGAATAAACTATTAAAGAAAACGGGAATGATGCAGGAATCGAATCTGTGACCGCGTAAGTAGCCGCTTTAACGTAGCGTTACTCTTACCATTAAGCAGTGCAACGTAAAAACAAACAACTTCAGCTGGGATCTGAACTCGGTTCGACGGTGCCATGCTGTTAACAGCTGATTCTACTCATAACTATTAGTAAATCTTTATATTTTTAGTTTATGTGACGATGACGTTAATTAAAAAGGTGTTTTAACAGTTACCATCCCTTAAGACTAATATAAAACAGTTTCTTTTTGTATACAGTTGAAACGAAATACTTTTACCACAGTTTATATTACTTAACTCGAATATATACAAACTTAAACTTATCATATTCGTAACATATACATAAAATTAAAAAAAAAGCATCGGTACCAAAACTTTCCCAGAATATTCCCAGAAAATTTCAAGACAGAGCTATAAATCGTATGATAAACAGAGAATTGTGTAAGGGACAGAAGTTCACAGGCGTCAAGGCTACAGTTTGTATTCAGCATGTTTCTCTTTTGTTTGTCTCAGAACGTCTCTTGCTTACGTCATTTAGATTCGCGAATCGGTACAACGACCTTTTTTACTTTTCTCTTTGTTTTTTCTTTTCCTCTTTATTTTTGCGACTCACCTAAAATAAACTGGGAGCCCCACAGATCCGGATTTATTTTAAATAACGCCCCTCTTTCTCAGTACTCGAAGTACTTCCGGTTGCTTGTCGTTCATTGGCTAGACACTATATAAAAGCCGGGCACCGTTCTTACAGAATCGATGTCAAGAAGCTGTTGCTGAAAAACAAACTTCACAAACGACACGGCCTGCTAGTGCTTGAAGTAGTTTCCCTTTGACACCTTATCTACACCTTGAGTCAACATGGGTATCATCATATTGACAACTCTGCTTTGCCTGGCACGTAAGTAGTGATACTATTCCTTTTTCTTATTAACAACACTTGTTTTAAAGTATATTAACGTTGTCCAATTAACTTTACTTATCACTGATAAAATAGATATCGACAGCAAATTATTATCAACTTGAATAAGCATCTGGTAAGGCTTGAGTAAATATCTATATTCATAATGCTGTGCGAATGTGTTCATGTATGTTAGCCAGAACGTGTGCGTGTTTTTAAAAAAATGTATTTATATGCCTGTGCGTGCATAGTTCTATGTGTGTATAGTAGCTACCAAAAAATCAGCATCTCATGCTCAACAGCAGTCATCTACATCAATATATATATATATATATATATATATATATATATATATATGTATGTGTGTGTGTGTGTGTGTGTGCGAAAAATATAACTGCATCTGTATATATGCTGACATGCTAAAGTGTGCAAGTGTTTGTAAGGTACATGGGTGATAGATAGATGCACATATATATAGGGAGAGAGAGAGAGAAAGAGAGAGATCTAATATGCTTATCTCAGTCTGACCGAAGGACAAATTGGAGAAGGTAATTATGGATATGGAGACTGTGTTATTCCAATCTGCTTGGTGTGGACGACTTGCCTGATAAATTAGCATTTGAAATCTTAGTTTTGACCTGAGGTTGAACATCGACCACTGGCACCCGTGGGAAATAAATGATTAATCTCAGACACCAAATAGGTCTAATTTATCTTTATTAAGCTTTGTTTCGTCTGACAAAAGGCAAAAAAGATGTAGGAGGAAATTGTGAATGAGACCACTGTGTTAAGTAAAAATCCCAGTTGGGATGATCTACCTGGCTTGTAAAATTAACTTTTGAAATTGTGTTTTTTTACCTGGGTTCAAACAACGGGCAACGAAGTACGTAGGAAGTATGTTATTTTCTCACTCACCAACTAAGCTCTATGTATGTATGTATGTACATATAAAAACAGGTACGCATATATATATATATATATATATATATATATATAGAGAGAGAGAGAGAGAGAGAGAGAGAGAGAGAGACCGACAGAGACAGAGACAGACAGACAGACAGAGAGAGAGAGAGAGATTGATGTGCGTATGTGTTTCCACCTGCAAGTAAACTGTAAGCCCCACTATCTGAAAGCATATGTATACGCGTGATTATGCGCAATTCTTGTTCAATCTATTCGTCTGCGGACTTGACCTCTACCCTTCAAAAACAAAAAAAACAACAAAACTTCAAGAGCGAAAAAAAAAAGCATACGAAAAAACAACACTGACCTACTACTACTTTATTTATCTTGTCCTCTGCAAATAACCACTGTCACTTCGGCAAAATCACATTTTAGAGCGCGTTTTCATGCCAGATGGTAGTGTTACAATGTTTGAGTAAAAAAGTGCTCTGCGAATACTCTGAGTTGAAAGATAAGCCGTATATTTACTTAGATTAATTTAGTTTGGTAGAAAGACGCAAATGTCGAGTATCCACTGAGGACCGAACTCACAACATTAGTGATAATCAGCAAAACTTAATTGCTAACCATCGCTTTTAATCGAAATATCAATACCTTTCCTACGATCGTGTGCAACGAAAAACCATTTGCTTTCATGCATTAAGAATATCCCCGAGGCTTACGGTGTGAGTGGCGTTCTAACACTAATTTTTGTTTGCTCAAACGTAAGTAACGTTCCTCCTTTTCAGTACTGAATGGGTAAAACTGTAGAAGAATTTCAGTACCTGTAAGAAAAAAAGGTAGGAAAGAGAAGAATCGAAACTTGAAACACAACCTAAAACAATGAAAAACGATCACCGAAAACAAAGTCAGTCGAGATAAATAGTAATTCATATGAAGTAAGCTTGTTCGTATGAACTTTTCATTCACCGGTGCTCCTGGTCGGTAATCGATAAAAAGTAAGTGAATGCAGATTTTCAAGGCAAGCAAGTACTTCTAACTGGGAAGATTCGCGAAACGCTATTCATCTAAAAAGATCAGAGAATTAATACTGTATCAATGTTTGCAGCAGCATTGCTTTCGGAAGAGAATCTACGGTAAGATTATTTTACAAGGAATTTCGATGCTTCCATCTACGTATTTGGACTAATGAGTAACCATCTATACCTTTTCCTGGTGGAATTATAAAGCGCCACAAGCAATTTAAAAAAATACTATCTGCAAATTAAAAATAGTGTAATTGAAAAATACGCATTTTTTAAACCACTAGACCACTGTAATGAATTATATGATTTTCTTTGATTAAACTCTATGTGGTGTGGCCTCCAATAAATCACCACCGTACCTTGCTCTTACATTAGCATAATGTATCGGCTACACATGTTAATGTTCCAGTCCGCGAATAAGTAATGATAAAATGCCCATTTGTAGACCAGAAAATGTTAACGTTCACTGATTTACATCGAGAACTGGAAGGAAATTTTCAACAATTAACACATCGAATCTTGTCAGTTGGTGCTCTCCAGTTGGCTATTTTTTGAGAGCGTGTTTGAATGACCTTCTGTTCAATACTATTGGTTCTCCATTGTCTATGTCCTTGAGTTCTCTTTTCATGTTCCCAAACCATTCTGGGGTTTCGTTGTGTTTTTGGGTGTCTCCATATGCTGTTCCAGTAGTTTTTTTGTCTCTGTGGCATCCGGCTTTATGTTCTGTCTCCTTTCTCCGTTCAGCTCCTGGTAAAACTTTCTCTCTTTGTTTTGGAATATGCAGTTCTGTGTGCATTGGGTAGTCTTATCTTGTATTTGTCCAATAGTTTTACATGAGGTCAGCTCATATGTTGTGCATTTCTCAGTAGTACTTTAATCTTTCTGGAGTTATAAGATTTGTCTTTCTAATCTTGTTTCCCAGTTGGGGTTTTCCCTCCGATTACTATTCGGATTGCATTCTTGTGTTGAGGAGAGCTCCGTTACCATTTTTGCTGATAGGCTGTTCGTTTCGATATGCCGTAGGAGGCAGTTGACATGTTCGGTCGCTTCTCTTAGTTTCTTCCTGACATTGTTTCTAAGAGTTGACAGTGTCGTTTTTCTTCTTGCATAATTTCTTTCAAAGTAAGTATCTGAGCTTTCTCTTCCTTCCTTGGGGTGTCAGTGTCTCTCTTTGGTGTGTGACTTTCTTCGTGGATTTTCTTTTTGTTTGGGTTTCTTTCAATTTTGTCATTTACTATGTTGGTTATGTTGAGAGATTCTTCAGATTACGGTAGGTGTGGTATAACCAATGACAAGTGTTTTGGAAGTGAACGAATGCTGAAATCATTGCTACTGTTCATGCTACATGCGTCTTCCTTTGTCACAGACACACACACACACAAACACATACACACACACATACAAGGGCACGCGCAAGCATCTCTGCGTGTGTATGATTTTTTCCTGGAGGCTGCGGGTTTTGATGCTATTGCCTTGTCAAGGAAAATAGTTATGAGGGGGATTTGCCCAAGAGCTCATCCGCTTACTCTTTTCTCACTCAGCCCACTTTTTATCGTTAACAACCATAGCATGCTAGTGACGAGATATATTGTCAAGATATCTGGCAATGGGACCTCACCTGGAATCCGAAAAAGGTTTTGCAAGTCCATTTCTACAACCAGACCAACAAAACATCGGAACTGAACCTCTTTGAGTACTGCAGCTAGCAATATTGACTATTATCAATATCATTTTATTGTATATGAATAGATTTAGATATCTAAGGTATTGCAAGAGTCATGAAAGGCCATCAAGATTCTTTGATTTGATGGATTCTGACGTTTTCGCTCGATTGGTCCAAAAGAGCCTGTCT
This sequence comes from Thysanoteuthis rhombus, assembly GCA_963457665.1. Taxonomy (NCBI): domain Eukaryota; kingdom Metazoa; phylum Mollusca; class Cephalopoda; order Oegopsida; family Thysanoteuthidae; genus Thysanoteuthis; species Thysanoteuthis major. Next base: position 71,077,501 of record OY735198.1, on the reverse strand, counting down.
ACGTTAACAAACCTCTGATAATTCATCTTAATAATGTATCGGCACTGAACTTCGAGTACTTCAGGTAGAAATTATATGTGTATATATGCGTGAGTGTGTGCCAGCGTGCGCGCACGTATATGCATACATGTATGAATATATATCCTCGACGCACACACACACACACACACACACATATATATATATATATATATATACGTACAACTTATTCAATCTTTTTATTTTCAGATTTATCAGCTGCCACGTGCCCTCAGTATCGACCTCTCACCGCTGATCAATCGTGCAAAACAAACCTCGAGTGTCCATCAGGTAAGCTATTATCTAATAAAACGCATACTGATACAACTTGACAATATCTTAAGTAGTGAATGGAATTTTTTAGACGATGTATTATTATTTGCCAATATCATCGTAGCAAATGTGATATTCTTCACACTAGACAATGCAAATATATCGTTTGGTGAGTCTAGTTATTTGGCTTTATGATTATTCATATTATTGTCGAAATAAATTAATATGGTTCGAAACTGTAACATTTCGACATATACATCGAGAAAAAGTAATCATTTACAAGGTATCTATCTTCAAGATAGCAACAATCTTTTTTGCAATATAAAGCATACCTATTATTCCAAAAGCAATAATTTTTCAAGAGAGAACGCAACACCTGACACTGCAATAATACTACATCAAACTAATCACATAAAAAACTCTTTGGTTGGGCTTGAGGGTAACTTGAACCTACCTTCCAATATGAAATGCAAAATGATCAACACTTTGCATTAAAGTAACGTAAAACACTAGAATGGAAGAAACCATAAAAAACATTGCTTCATTTATCTCAATCTAATTCTGCAACATTTATTATACACGTCGTGCTAATGAGACACTGGAAACAATCTTTTCTGATTATTTCCCCATCTTGTGGTCACATCACTTTCTTTGTTATTACAGTATGCATTTTTTATTTTCAGGAAAATCCTGCTGTGCTTACTCTGATTCTAAATTCTGTGTTTCCAGTGAGTAAATTGACTTTGATTTTATTGGTTATTAGTTTTGTATTAAAATACAAATGTTTTCAAATAGTTTTCCAAGTAACGTGTTTTAATTATAATTCAAAACTTTTTCATTGTACTCAGCTAATCTACGAATGTTAACGTTATTAAAATCCTTTTTGCATTCACAAATCCGAAGACCGTCATATATGATGTCTGTCCGGAAAGTATCCAGTTGTTTAATTGCAACGAAAAAATAAACGACCTAAGGCAATGGCGCCTCAGTCCTCCAAAGTATTCCACGTTAAATCTCACACACTAATCTCAACATTCCTTCTAAAACAGTCTGCAAAATTCTTTCAGGGATCACTGCCTCATTACGTTCTCCTTAATCTCGTCTACGGCCTATAATTTATTTGGGAAATCTATATTTATTACTCACTGTTTCACAAATGTCTCAGTCGTGCAGGCCCGCGAATGCATTATTTTTTAGAGCTATGCACTATCCTCTAAAAGACTTGACAATATCGCTGCTTTTTCACAGGGATTGACCAAAAGTGGTGGCATCACAAAGATACAGATTGTAACACAATAGTCAAGACTCAACCCAACATTATTCCCACTAATATAGTAAAAGAAACGAAATCTATCAGATATATACATATACATCAGTAGATGTTCAGCCAGACAAAGAGGTTGATAACAGTCTCGTGAAAGCAAGCCTGGACTTTGAAAAAGCAAACCAAGCCAACAAAAGTGTGTCTTGGTCAACAAGAACCCGAGCAAAGGCATTAGATTAATGCTCTTCAAAGCTGTTGTACTGTCAACTATCCTCTATGGTGCCGAATATTGAGCTAAGTACCAACGCCATTCACTCATCTTCGAACGCTACCCCCCCCCACGCTGGCCCCACACTATTCTCAAAGAGCACTGTAGTGATTTCATTACAAACAACGAAATCGACATGAGTGCTAGTACCGTCGGAATCAATATCACACTGAAAAAAAAAAACAACACAGTTCCGCATGACAGGCCACGTTTTGAGGATGGAAGACTGCACACTGTCCTGTGACAATATAATAGAGGGACACACAGAAAGAGATACAGGGGCTCTCTATAAAAGATTCGTGTGGAACCGACTGCCATAATTGGCAAACGGAGTCTGTAGACAGGTAAATGTGATGCTATAAGATCTATGAGGTTGCCTCAATCGCTAAATCCAACAGTAGAATCAGGACAGTAGAGAACAGAATAGGTATCACAAGCCTGGTTGCCCTCCAATCACCAGTCCTTCCCTTAACCCGATTTAGAAAAAATCTGTCCGTCCAGCGTTAGGGCCTTGTCGGTTAGTGGTAATCCTGCAACAGTCGTGGAGTCCCTTCCCAAATCCTCCTACGTATATATTCTAACAGAAGATTGAATAGTAATTAGATTAAAACAAAAAAAATCCACCACTCTTAATAAATGGATTAACCAATAAATATATAAATAAAGGATTTCATGAGTACATGTTTTCATTGAATGCCAAATAAATCTGAACATTTTACAGCCTCGCGAGGATTCAAACATTATTTTCAGACCATGGTACAAATTATTTTTTCAACTGAATTCGATAGCATTTAAAATCCACTTCTTTCAAGAGATGATATTAAGGAAAAGAAACTCATTTCCCTGAAATCATCCTATTTATTACTCCGTTTTCATCATTGTGGAACTGGACTAGATAGTTCACGTTTAACTATAGATACATACTTTTGAAAAAAAAGGGATCAAATATGATATTCGGTATGCGTGTTTGTGTTTATGGGGAATGATGCATGTGAGATGTGAAAGAAAGAATCCAGTAGGATTTTCAGTACGTGTATGTATTTATAAGTATGATCATTGCAAATCTGCTCATCTTTAGAAGATTGCTTCATTTATTTTGATTTTTGCCAACCTTGCAGCTGATCCCGATACTTGCATCTCCGACGGAAAGATTATCAAAAAAGGAAACTCAATAGTTTTGAAAGACAACTGTACAACATGCGACTGCCGTGGTTACGATGACCTCATTTGTACCGACGATGGCTGCATTTGGCCCAAAGAATTGCCGAAATTCGGTGGATTGAATTCCGCTTCCATCAATTGTAAGATGAAATATCATTTTCAGAACTAACACAAATACACTTGCACACACACACACACACATACACACACACACACACACTTTGGGGATGCCAGACCGATGCAGACGCAGTCTCTACCCAGTCGCCAATTTATCTATTTTCACTAGTGCTAACATTTCAAGTCTTGTCAGGTACATAGATATCAGGATGGCGATCAAATCTCATTCTTATTCGATAAGGGATATATTTGTTATCCAGTCATGTTTTATGCAATTTTTAGCGTCCTCGCTTCTCTCTAAGAAGCTGTCGGTTGGTCGATCGGTAGGCCTATCCCCGTATTGTTGGCAATAATGGCGCTTAAGTTTTTTTTTAAATTGATTTCTCAGCTGTTTTGAGTTAGATTTACTTGACACTTCGTAACAAGGTGTTTCTTGATAAGATGCTACTTACTTGAAAGAATCTCCCACTCAAGGTCACATTATCCGTCAATAATGCCGTTTAAGCCTCATGGTGATTGTTCTCAGATTTCCATGTTTTTCCAATCGACATTTTTCTCAAAAGGAACTGTTCAATCAACAATGTGTATTATTTGGATGAATCGACAAATCCCAATGTCATGACGCTGAGTAGTTAACAAGATCTTCACTGTAAAAATGAGATGACGCCATGAATATGTTTGCCTCACATAAGTGATGATTGGCCAGAATCTATCTATGGATTCATCTATCAGGCTCATAGATAAATAAATATATGCATATGTAGACATTTTACCTTAGATACATTTTATAAGTACACAAATCAAATGAAAATAATAGACATAGATTGTGTAAGCCATATCCAAGCCCTGTTTATGCTCGATCATAGATTCGTAAAAATTCTGAGCCCTTAGAACCCTTTCATCATTTGTGTTCATATAAAAATCTTTCTTCCTTAGATTCATGTTACATTAATTGCACAGCAATATCTGACGTCACAACCCCATCAACTTACATACAGAAATGTATATACGTGTATACATTGAATTTTATGCAAAAGCTTTTACTTGTTCTTCTTTTTTTAAATTTTAGCCCAGGCTTGTCCTTCGTTGAGACCGGCTAGTGCCAAAAATCCCTGCACCCAATCTACCAGTTGCTCTTCCGGTAAGAACTCATTTCATTTTTAAAACAGCTAAACTATTAAATGGAGTATAGTATTTTGTGAATAGTTTTGCAAACCAAGCTTTTTAGATTTAAAATCGAATATCCCAGTTTCAGGTTGAATATTGATTAAAATAATAAACATGATAAATAGCTGAAAATACTTGATACCATTTAAATATTGCACTATTTGCATACAAATCACAATTCAGCTTTCAAAGCTAAAATTTATGAAATTTTCATTATTTCAAATTATTTAAGATGATATATTTGCTCAAACATAAATGTGTCAAATTTTCTGATATTTTTCGTTTTCTTTTTTTGAATTCATACAGGATATACATGCTGCAAATATTATGAAGGTAGTTTCTGTACCTTAGGTAAGTGATATTGGCTACAATGCGAATTATTTATCTTAAGAATGCGAATGATCAACCTTAATGAAGACAGTCCATTTCTCTTTGTCTGTCTGAGCCCGAGAAAAAAAGGAAAGATCAACATTCAAATCAAATATGATAATTCATATATATATATATATATATATATATATATATATATATATATATATATATAACCGTAAAGCATTTGGTTAAAATATTTACTCATGTTCTTGTGGAGTTATTTCAGTTTCTCCACATTCCTCAATTAGAACTTCACAGTTCATTGCTTCAAAAATGTTGATAGTGTAATTACATGTTCATATATTATATTTTCATCGGGTTAAAAACTGACTGGACTCGCTTCAGCTGTATAGACAATTGTTACAAATGGTGAATAGGAGATATTTTTATCAGCAAAATTAAGAAAAAAAGAAAAAAAAAGACTGTTCTAATGAACGGATAGATTATTCTAGAGTACATTTTTTTGTCAGATAATATAAATATATATGTATTGCACTCAACGAGTAAACGTGTTTTCCTCCTAAGTCGCCGTTGCCTATTGGAGGAATTTATCTGAATGGGACGGAACAACGCTTTTTCTTCTGATAATATATATTTTTTTATTAATTGTGTTCACTTGTGTTTTATGCATTCCTGCTAAATCTTTTTTCCAGCAAACTAGAGATTTAAAAACGGGAATGCAATTCCCTGTCACGCTTCGCCACGATATGTATTTGGTTAAGCAGATGCCCTAATTGACCCAAAATGAATATTCTATTGTAGATCTCAAGATGAAAAATTATTTTATTCCTCTATAATCGTATAGTATTTTCTGAACGAATTTCTCTCTTCTATGGAAATTGTGACTATTACTATATATTTATATTCCTTATTTTTCTAAAACAGCTGACCCCAACACTTGTTACCACAAAGGAAAGGCGATAAGTCGTAGTAAAATGGTGATTCTAGATGACGGTTGTTCTGAGTGCGAATGTCAAGGCCATGACAGTTTTCTGTGTACCAATGATGCTTGTTTCTGGCCTAAGCTTCCCAAAAATCGTAAGTAAAAACATTAAACTACTCATTACCATGATCTGTTTCTTTCTATAATCTGAGATATCATCCTCCATGGAATTGTTGAAAAAGATCTAAGATGGTCCCTGGTTTATGCTGATACTATTTTTCTGCATGGCTGAATTCCAATCATTTGCATAGTTCCCAATGTATGACAGTCGCTACTCTGTTGTGCTAGTACTCTTTCTGGGATAATTTGCTACATTACTGGTTATGTGGTTTACCGTCTCGTACCTTTCTCAACATAGGTGGCATTAGCAGTTTTTCTGGTTTTTGTCGATCTTCGCCTTGACATAGTTTGTCCTGATGCATTTGGTGTGTGTGGGGGGGAGGGGCTGTCACAATGAAAGATTATATTTCTTCCTTCGAGTATCCTTTGCGTAGCCATGTCCATGATCTTTCTAGCTGTCTTTTGAATTCTCCATTGAGTCTTTTTTGTTTCCAATTTCCTTCCCTTGTTTTCATTACTGCCTCGTTTGCTACCTTTCAATTGTTTGTTGCATGGAGTCTGGCGCTTAAAACAAGACTGTTTTTAGGATACCCAAGTTCGCAGTACACATTCACTGGAGTGTGACAGAAATTAGTTTTTAAAACGCTTGTTTAATAAAAGTTTGCTGTATTGCAAATTGTTCTGTCCTTTCCATTTACCACTGAAACATGGTGAGATTGAATAACATCAGTACTTTGGCTCAATTTAGGCCTATGTTATATGCATAAACAAACAAAACTCAATAACTATTCTTTGATAAACAAATGAATGATACAAAATATTATTGCGTATAGACAAATATTACTATAATATTTTATGCGATTTTTTCATACCATCTTGGTGGGTTATCATTTATACGTTGATTGATTAATATGGTTACTGCATTCAGTGACATTCTCACATATCAAAATACTAAATTGCTATTTTATTTCTTTCCACTTTAGAGGGATGCAATTATGGTGGAATATTCCGTGAGCACGGATCAAGTTTTGCTTCTACCGATGGGTGCAATAGTTGCTTTTGCTCCAATCGCAACGTCTTGTGCACTCTGAAAGCTTGTATGAAGAATCCCCTTGTAAGTAACCGTTTCTATGTTATCAGTTTTTCAATTTTCCGAATTTGTCTATAAATTGAAAATTAATCAATTAGATTGATGCCAAAGTTTCCAGCATTCTTGGAAAAATATTTTATTCATATACATTTCATAGCATCATTTAGTCTTCAAATATTTTCCCTTACTTTCTATGACTTGCGCCACCTTCCAGATAAATTGTACATTCTATCATAAAAAAACACGTTTCTTATTTTGGTGTAATAAATGCTTCGAAAACTTCTCGATATCTTCAACTTGCTGAAACCCTTGACCAGACAAGACGTGCTACATGGAGGGAAACAAGTGTCAGCCTGAATGTGATAGATATCGAAGATACGCTGTGTAGAAGAATTCATCTTGAATCATTCATCTATGAACATTTCCTTCTATCTTGCTTTGTGCTTAACCAAGGTGTCTACTGCGATGCTTTGGTTAGCAAACCCCACTTGTAGACCAATTTACTAGAGTAGTGATTTCGATTCCTCCTGGATTCTCACCTCTTTGGCTTTGTACCAGCATAACTTAACAAATTAAAATTTAGCACTGATGGAAAATATGCACCTATCTCAGTCTCAGGACATATTTTGTTTTCTTTCTTGAATTACGAAAAGAAGTTGATGAATCAGTCTCTCAAATTTGATTTTTGATTTACTACCAGGGCCTTGTGGTCCTTGGCACCACGGGTAAGCTAAACTTCGGTGCCCTTTGAAGTATATTCCTAAATGATCTAACGTCACATCAAGTCCCACTGTCTAATACTCGTGACAAGCGTCACGTAACACTTGACACCTCGAGCGACTACCCGAGTTGCTCGTACCTAGGGCCAGCTCTGTTTATTACAGAGCTTATCTTGATAAAATCGCTGAAGAGTTTATCTTATTTTTATACTGAAGTAAATAATCTTTTCTTTCATTCTATTGTTATGCATGAAGTACCTATATCTTCGTAGTTTTCACAAGCTTTTCTTTATCATTTTGTTTTGTTTCTTCTTATTCAGAGACAGTTCCCCTCAAGGAGACAATTGTAGACATGACACAATCCGAGATTTCAGGAAGTATGTCTGCGGGAATAACCATTCGATCAAATGTTTTTTTGCTGTATGTTGACAGATGTTCTTCGATACAATAAAAATAACTTTCTCAAAGCTTGATTTGTTGTGGTTTATTAAGTATACGAATACGAAGACAGTCTTCGCCTGTTACTTGAATGTTTTTATGAGAAGTAATAAGCCCAGAGACACAACTCACTTATCCACCCGAAAAAGATTATTACGGTCATTAAAGAGTCTCTCACTTTCTCTCTCTCTCTCTCTCTCTATATATATATATATATATATATATATATATATATTGAGAGAGAGAGAGAGAGATAAGGACTTAGCGGTATATTTAGATAGATAAAAATATTTATTAGCTCATTGGATGGATTTATATTTTCGAAATGATTGCCTACTCCAAAAGTGCACTACTTGAGTGATGATCAATAATTGAATAAGGTGAAGCAGAAAGATTTTGGTTAGTTTAATAAGTTAATTCTATCGAGACGTTCATCTGATGAATTTCAGCAATAGGTTTGCATTTTGTGCAAAATATTGTACTGGGAACGTTTGCATCAACCTAATGATTGCACTATTTTAGGGAGACCCCACAAGTGTCTTTGAAGTTTATTCTTCTTTCTATTGCTTGTACGTATATAACCTTGTTTTCAATTGTGAAAAGGTTATAATCTTACTTTTTGCATGTGTTGGATGATATGATGATTATAAGATATTCGATGCTGTTTATTCATCATGTTTAATTCAGGAAAATTGCAGCAGAAACTAAACAATGGATCACTGAGGAATCTAACAATGATGCTCTTGCAAGTGTCTGGCAAGGTTTGTGCTGTCTAAAAAATGAGATTCTGAGCTCAAGGGAAAAGAACGCCCTAGAGAAACGTAGAACTGATGGAGTGGAGGAACTCTTGAAGAATAGTTACGTATCTTCCGTCGGTTTCAACCCAACTAGAAGATTAATTTAACCCAAAAATTCCTCACCCTTAAGTTTTCCCTCGATTAGTATATAGATATCGTAATGCTAGTCTTTGATCACAATTAATCAGGTCCCCAAAGAGGAAATTGTTCAAGTGCTTATTCCTTTGATAATGTTGAATACTTATTGAATACTCTAATAGTATTTGCAGATACTTGTAATTCTCTTCCCCGTCAGCGACCTGATAACTTCCCCGTCAGCGTCCTGATAACTTCCCCGTTCAATTGTTAAATTCCAAATGTAGTTTCTATTTTACTTTTGTGCATCACCAGGATTACATATTTCCCGATTCTGAACTCCATTCTGGTATTCTGGATGAAAATCCTGGCTGTTTCAAGGTCTCAAATTTTGCTTTGTTTTTGGCAAAAAAGTCGTCCATTTACATTGAATTATTGAGATTTTTTTCTGTGACTTTGTAAATTTTTGTCTTCCATTACAATTCTGTAATGATTTTTGCTCATATCAGGCTCAAATAATTGCAAGTTTTTGTCGAAACTCAAGCATTCACTCCAGTATCTCACTATAATCTGAGAATTTTCTGTGTGCCTGTATGTACAGAGAGAGAGAGAATCATTTTTTTTTTCTCTGCCTAATCTTTCTATGGAACGAGATTAAATTAAATCATGATTAGGTAACGTAACGGCATTTTTGAAAAACATTTTAATTGTTCCTATTTACGACATCAAAAACTAATTCTTTGGTTTTTCTTATCTTATTAAACCTTATTTGAGGGATTATATCATCTTATTTTCTACTAATTCATCTGCTTTTTTGACAATTGTTTTTTTCATTGGAAAAGAAGGCACAAGAAATATTTTTCATCATTTTAGAATAGATACAAGTATATTTTCTCACTTTTTATTCATAGATCTAAACCTAGATATGAAATATCTAAATTGACAACACTGAAGAGAAGTAACCGAAATACATTGAAGCCGTAGTTTCATACAACGGACGGAAAATTATTTTACATGACAATCATGGCGGGTAGCTCCACTCCATAAAGTCTACCCCTTTCCAAACATGCACCTTTTGAACGGGTATGTCCTGGTCTAGTTCTAACCGATTTCAACAAGGGTCAATTTTTCTACACGTTTGGCAAGGGTCTTTATGACCTCCCCAGAATTCCAACGAAATCTGTGCAACTGTCGCAGCTATCTGTTTTCCACCATTATTGTAAAACTCCTACTAATGAGTTTTGGCTTTATTTTCGTTTGTCATTACAATGACAATAATCTCACAAAATAGTGACGTTATAAGAGTTCTGTACGCAGAAACTTACTTGTTTTATTACAGGAACTATTAATTCAGGAGTTGAAAATGGACACGTAAATTTGGAATAATGTTGTATGAAGAAATCAATTCTGTTTTATTTACCGATTAGATTTCAATGAATCAAGGGAGTCAGACTTGCTATTCGTTATTTTTCATTTTTTCAAGAATGAGTAATATGAGTATGTTCAAATCATATTTTTGATAAGGGTAGTAAACACTGGAATACTGACATATCCCATTTTTCTGTTATTCGAAACTTGCTTAAACATAAGTTTTCTCTAAAGGTTATCAGCTTTTTATGTTCAAGTTAAGTATTGAAAAATTAATTTATTAAACTTAACTCAGTCAGGCACAAGACCAGAGCGAATACTGAACCCATTACACAAGTGAGGTGTCCCTTTTTTATATTGTTATAGTCACAATTTCATCATTAATGTAAATAACGTACTACCGTGTAATGAATGCTAAACAAAGCCTCATATGATAATACTGATGATGATGATGATGATAATGATGATGATGATGATGATGATGATGATGATGATGATGAGAAGAATGTCTTGAGCAGTTTTGCCAGCAAAACACAAGGTGAAAACGAAGAGACTGCCAAAAAATTAATGTCATAGCACTTACACACAATTTTAATCGATACATCACTATCCAGATTTTTTAACGCAGTCACCCTTACGACTTCGATGATGTGTGCTTATTTCGCTCCACATCATATGATGCACATCCTTAATTTACTGGAGCCATAACAAGGGTTAAATAAGAGCAAATAAATGAATGGCTTGCCTGTATTTACAAGAGTACGTTGACATGTGAACAAGTCTAGTGCAATCAAAACAAGTGCAGCAGATTGATGTGATATCCATGGAAATTAGGGATTACAGTTATCCCCAAAAATTGAAATCAGCGCCTAATAAGTGGAAGAACCAGATTACAGGTAATTAGGATTTTATGTCAGTTTCCAGCGATATCCGTCAGACTGGTGTGATGTATGGCCACCACCAACAACCACAGCAACAATGACCACTAGGCAACTGATATGAAACTAATTACTGCAGCACTGCTGCACACTGTGAGTGTTTTGAGAGGAGATGTAGAGACTTGCTGTCACTCAGTCTCCAGCGATAAGTACCATGTAACTGATGTGCAAATGATAATTATTATAATGGACGAATACAAAATGTCGCAGACGAGAAATCATGGCCATGGCTACGCAAAGGAAGCCTGCAAAGGGAAACAATCTGGACAATAGATCAGGACAAAACTATATCAAGGCGAAAATCGATAACACCCAAACAAACAGCAAATGCCACCTAAGAAAAGGATTGGATCGTAAACAACATAACCAATGAATGAGTATAGAAACCAGAGAGAGTATAAAAACAGACACGAAAGGGTAGCAACAATCGGAATTGAGCAAGTGAAAGGGGTTTAACAAACCAGTGACAGCCCTGGAGAATGGAAGTTACAGATTACCCTGTGACTTTGACATCCCAACTGACCATCCCATCCAAGCGAGAAGACCGCCCCTGATAATCGAGGACAAGGCAAGAGGAATGTGCCAATAAATAGACGTGACCGTGCCAGCAGATCTGAGTAAATAAGAAAGAGTGTGAAAATCTGGGAAAATACCAAAACCGGGCAAGGGGACTGAAGAAGGTGTGGAATGTGAAATTCAGGGTAATACCAGTAATAGTAGGTGCACTCACTACCTTACCAAATACACTGAAAGCCTGATTGAAGGAACTGGGGATACGAGGAAGGATTGAGATTATACAAAACACAGCACTGCTGGGGTCTGTATGGATACTGAGAAGAGTGCTGAAAATATAGCAGTGTTAGCAGTGTCCTGACAGGGAGAAGAGGAGAGGGGTAAAAATAAAGAGAAGAAGAGAAAAAAAATAAACGACTAATGGTGGTGGGCGTACGAACCACAGTGCTGCTTTGAGAAGAGGGCTAAAGACTTGAGGAACCTCACTGTCACTTGGCCTTCAGCTGTAAACACTGGGAAACTGGTGTTAAACTGTAAACCACAGTACTGCTGAGGTTATGTAAGTGTGGAGAGGTGGGTTGGAGATTTGAGGAGACTTGCTGTCACTCAACCTACAGATTTAATCACAGAGAAATGTTTGATAGCAAAGTATTTTTTGAAAACCATGCCCAAAATGTTTTTAACGGTTTCAAATCAAATCAAATCAAATGATATAAATAGACCCCCGTCTATTTATATCATTATTCATCAATGGTAAAAATACTTTTGGATGACAAAATAAAATATCCTTTATTCTTTTTTCTTTACTCAATCCTCGGAGATAAAAAATGTAACGTAGACCGCGTTCTTTTTTCAGTACCCCGATGTATATTGGTTGTACATGGATACCTTGGATAGCGTTGTTTTGATTTGATAATGTTTCGATGTAATGTGATTAAGGTGCGTTTTTCCAAAAACGAAATTTGGGGATCAGAGGTTATGTCAATCACAAGAGGAAATTTTAGGGGGTCGAAATCAATTATTTTCCCCATTTTATGGGACGAAATGGAAGAACAATTTCTTTTTTTACTTTTTGGGGTCGAAATCTAAGAGAATATTTTTTACTCTTAATCAAGGGAGGGTTTTTTCTTTCGCTTTCAGAGGTTAAAATTGATGGGCAATTTTTTAGGGGTCGAAATCCGAAAAAAAAATTTTTGTTCACTTTCAGGAGTCAAAATTGGGGTGAATTTTTTCTTCAATTTCAGGGATCTGAATTGAAACGTAATCTTTCCCTACTTTCAGGGGGGAGGGGGGGATTTGTTTCCTCTCACTTTTATGGATAAATATCGAGGGGAATTTTTTTTTACTTTCAGAGATCAAAGTTGAGTGTGAGATTTTTTTTCTTTCACTTTTAGGAGTCAAAATCTTGGTGTCAAAATTGAAGAGGGTGTCACTTTTAGGGGTCAAAATCAACCAGAATTTTTCTTACTTTTAGGGGTCAAAATAGTTGTGGTGTAGAAAATTTTTATACTTTTAGAGGAAAAAATCGGATTTTTTTTTTCATCTCTAGTGGTCCAAATGGAGAGCCAATTTTTTTTCCACTTTTAGAGGTCAAAATACAAGAAAATTTTCTTTCACTTTCTGGGATTATCTTCATTTTCAGAAGTCAAAATCTGGCAAAAATTTTCAAAATTATGGGGTGAAATCTTTTCTCATTTTGAGGGGTTAAAATCGAGAGGAAACGTTTACTTTCATTTTATGGAGTCAAAATAAAGTGGGGACCTTTCTTGTTTACTATTTGCACAATTTTTTAACATTAACCCCCCTCCCACCTTCTTAACATTAGTCCATTTTTACATCTTTACATCACTCCCCTTTTCGTTAACAATACATCCCCATTTTTAGTATTATATCTTCCATTTTTAACATCAGACTCCTCTTCACAACAGCTCTTGGAGCCCAATCCTACTTTCTTTCTTGAATTAGCGCCTGTTTTTAACTTTGCTCCATGACCACCCCCCCCTTTCTATATATCAACTTCATTTTTACATTAGCTGAACCCTTTTTCGCATTAGCCGAAAATTCTTTTTTACATTAGCACTCCTTTTCCTATCAGTGTAAAAAGTGGTGTTGAATCAATCAAAAAAATCAAATTAATTTCCATTCATCTATCATTCTAGCCTGCATTCTTCTTTAGCCTGCAATTTATATTTGCCATTAGGATGTGTATTTAGTATTTATAGAATTAGATAAACAAGAGATTAAATTATATTTTGTAAATAGGACAAAAATTGAATACAATAACAATCGTTGTACATTGATAGATTATTTTTATTGGTTGTTTTGCTATAGTTGGCATCAAGAATTCAAATGCAAAAGTATAACAAATAAACAAGGGAATCAGTTTTAAAAACATTCACTTTGCTTTATATCCAAGTACATTCACTGTCAACATGTTTAAAAGGACGAGCTTCTCCGTGGCGTTTTTGATCGGTAAGTTTGACTTTACTTTCTTCCTAACACAGCTAAGGATTAATCAGAGAATAATATCCAGATCTGTTTTGGCAACTTTTACCATCAATTACTACAACCATCTATATATTTCATTTCTATAAAGCTATATCTTATAAGAGATATCCACTTCCATCTATCCATCTTCATAAATTCATATGTATATGCGTAAGTGTGTGTTCATATTTGACAAACTTTGATTTCCACTTCAGACTGCGTGAAACACGTTTGCACGAATGCCCTAGAAAAGATATGACTTCATTTGTCCCTCTGCTCTGTCCAATCACAGGTTTGGAGATAAGTACTACCCGAGGTTAGAGATATTAAGGTTACCATTTTCAAATAGAAAATGTGGGTAATCAGAAATGCGGTGGCAAAGGGGGTATCTGCAGGTGCGTTTGGCAAGGGGTGGATTTATCCCAGGTATGTCATACTATCAGGGAAAATAGTCTGGAGGCTAAATAGGACCCCCTGTGCATCCACTTACCCCTGGACTCTATCAATCGGGTAACAAAAGATCCTTTTTGAAAAAAAAAAAAGGTTTTCCCCAGAAATAATTGGTAATAGTGGGGAAAAAACTACTTCATGTACATAAAACAAAATGGCTTAAACTTAAAAAATAAAAAAAATTCATATCTCGTCTTACAATTGATATATCTGAGTACTTTGAAAGGCTGAAGACTGCAGTTTTTGTAGTATCATCTGCACCCAATAGCATTTCAAAAGTTTACCCCACTCTGACCTCTGGAAAGGTATAATTTTCAAGATGGCGTCCAAGACAGCTGCCAAACTCTTATAGTGGTCATTACTCGTTGAAAAAGTAATTATTGGATATGCATAATTGTCAAGATAGTTGCCAAATACTTAAAATGACCATTAATTGTTTATTATCCACCCGAGACATGTATTTCCAAACCTTTCTCGTAACATCAGATGTGATTTAAATCATATTTAAGGTCCATTTTCAAACATATTTTCGTAGTCTCGGTTATGGTTTATAACATACTAAAATCACTACCACAGTCTGACCGCTGGAAAGGTATAATTCTCTCTTTTAAAATACCCACTACCTATTCATTATTCACCCAAAGCAGGTTTTTCTAAGGCTTTTCGTTGTATCAGGTGTGGTTCATAACATCATAAGTCTATCACAGTCCGACCATAGGAAATGTATGATTTGCATTGCTTTGTACAGTGTCAACATTATTGTTACACTTCGATCACAGACTGCACCAAGTACCCATGCTAACATTTGTATATATTTATCATATATTGGAATAATATGAGGAGTCCATGAGACTTGTGAATGGGAGTTCCTTTATGGGTTTGGGTTTTCTAGTCGAGTTGGACTGGAGTTCAAATTTCTGTTCGTGGAGTGACATGTTGTTTTGTTTGGACCATTTTGTTGAGCTTGTAACGGCAACTCGAAGGGTGTATATGTCATTTGCTCTGGCTATTTTTCTTTTAATGCGGATATCATCAGCAGAACTACTGTCTGAACATATATACTTATATAGTTAACTAACAAATTTAGAAATAACTGAAAAATACCATTTTCCTTTCTCTCTGTGCTGGCTTTATTGGCCCCGGTCAAGGTTGACTACATGGGTAACATCTTTTCAGCTACGGCTGCCTAGGAATATTAGATAATCATAAAATGTACTCATATGCCCATTATCTTCTACGCCAACCATCGTGGCGTGCCAGTGAAACCACATTGTGTCAAGATATCTGGTGATGCAACAGATCTCAGAAAAGGGGAATTGATATCTTTCTAAAGGGCAATACACACATGCAGCCTGAGCCAAATTTTAAATACGGTACACTGATTGAGTGTTGATGACGTTTATGCTATTCTGCGACTCTGTGACTGAAATTATTACAAAATGATCTTAGGTTAATGTTATAGATATAGTTGCAACATCATTTCCGTCGACACGAATTAGTTTGACTTTTACACGAAGACGAGTTTTGTGGTATTGCGCCGAGCATATATCTATTATCGGTGTATATTTTGAACAAGCACACACATTCAGTATCACAAATATAGGCTGACCTATATTATAACCTAACACTCACTCTGGTCTCTGGCGTTTAACATCCAAATCCAAAGTATTATTAGAAATAGATAAAAACAGTCAAGGTGTGTGCGTTCATAGGGAGGGGGGTAATTTACATAACAATACTAATATATCTTTAATCTAAACTAATATTTTTCTAGGTTTCCAGATTCTGAGAGAGCATTTTTGTTCAGTCCCACCAAATGACTCTCCGATGGCGCCCGAACATGAAGTAAACATCCGTGTAGAAACCTTTCTTAAAGGTATTTGCGATGCAATTAACATTTAAATTGTGCAAATCAGTCAGCCATAACCGAATATGACGTTGGGTGAAAGCAAAGGAGCAAGCAAACATTTTTCCATCGAATTCCGGATTCCATTGATATAACATTTTTTTAATCATCGGAAATAAAGGTTTGCTAAACAAAAAAGTAAGTAGTTTTGATTATTCATTTTTTCACCTAATACATTATTTAATACATTAATATAATTCAATAGAACCATAATTCTGCGACAGTACTTCAAAGAATCTACGTATTAAGAAATGAATTGTTTAAACTAAGACGAGAATATTAGAACAATCCAGGACATAATGAAAATGACACAGCTTACCATTTCCAACAATATTCATTTACATATTAGCATACTTGTCCCTAACCACCTACACATCATGTATATAACACTTCTTACATTACCACATTACCACAAAACACATCCGCATTTATTTGGAAGAGCTTTCTTCACAGACATTTTCAAAGTATCCATGTCTTACAACCCTCGTTTAAAACATATTATGTCTACCGTCACAACTTATCTCACTACTCACAAATCTGTAATCAAAACTTACGATATGAAAAACTATGAATAACACTGAAGCACGAACTACTTATAGGAATATTTTTGCGAATATTCATAGTTTTCCATTGCTTCTTTCTCAGTGAGCGTACAGCAGATGTAAGTATTGAACTAACAGAATACATGTAATAGCAGTAAAGCAGAAAAGGAGGGCTATTCGTGAATTTCTTACATCATCATCATCATCATCAGTCAGTTAGTGTCTGTCGTTGGACATAGACCTCCCCTAAAATGCACCAGACCTCTCTATCATGGGCATTGCGGAGCCAGTACAATCTGAATCTATCTAGCTTTTCATGCCATATTACTTCCTGTCCGTCACAGCCTCACACCAGATCTCTGGGGATCTACGTTGTGAGACGTGATATCCAGCGGTGATTTGTCATTCTTGCAACATCTCTAGCTCGTTACCATTTTTAGTTTTCTAACAGTTTCTATGATGTCTCGGACTCTGGTCTTTTCTCTGATATACTGCGCTGTCTTATGATCTCTCCACGTGAGGTTGAGCATGATTCTCTCATGTGCACTTTCCATGGTTCTCAGTTTAAGGGTCAATCTTTTGGTTAGTTTCCATATTTCAGCTCCGTATATGACTATCGGTAGGATACATTGGTTGTATACACTCTTTTTTAGGACATGGGATTCTCTTATTTTTGAAAGTCGAGTTTTCTCTACCGAGAGCTTGCCAACCTTGTGCGATTCTTCGTTGTATTTCTTCTTCTTTTGATTACTTCATGGAGACTCACTGTCCTAGGTTGATGTAGTGGTCTACTTTCTCCAGCTCTGTATTTTCGATATTGATCGTTGTGTCTTTATCCTCAACATGTTTGTTGAACATGACTTTAGTTTTGCTGAAGTTCATGTGGAGGCCAACTTTCTTGCTTGCTTCTTTTAGTTCGTCTGAAATTATTTGTAGATCGTTAAAGTTCTTAGCAAAGGGGATTATGTCGTCAGCAAATCTGAGGTTACTTAGGTATTCTCCGTCTATCCTGATTCTTTTGTGTTCCTATTCTCAGTTTCGGAAGATCATCTCGAAGCAGGTTGTGAAGAGTTTGGGTGAACTAATATCACCTTGCCTCACTCCTTTTTCTCGTTGAAAAGGCTCAGAGTCTTTATGTATTCGTATGAGGCACCTGCTGCGTCGGTAGATATGTTGCAGTACTCTGACATATAATGGGGTCTACACCTTGTATTATTGCGTCAATGACTGTGGGGATTTCTACTGAATCAGGGGCCTTTTTAAAGCTAGTGACATTTCATATTCTGCTGCTTTCTCTTTCATTTGGTTTACTGAATGGAGATGGTCGATGATTGAGTAGCTTTTTGTGAAGCAAGCTAGTTCCCGTTGTTTTCATCTTGCGCTTTGCTGATTCGGTTGGAGATCACTTTGGTGAAGAGCTTGTAGATGCAGTTGAGAAGGCTTATTGGTCGGTAGTTGTTGAGGTCTTTTGGGTTTATGATTGTAGTGTTCTACTCTCCTGGGATTTCACTTTGTTTGAAGCATAAGTTGAATAAGATGGCTAATTTTCTCATGATGACTTTTCCAGCTTTTTTGAGAAGGTCGATGGTGATGTTATCGGATCCAGGGGACCTTCCTATCTTTGTTTGTTCGATGGTCTGCTACTCCTCTAGTAGAGTAACTTCCTGGGAAGTCCTTGAATTGATTACTCTCGGCTCGTGTTTCCTGTTCATTTTTCTGATTCCTTTGTTTGATGGAATAGAGGTCTTTGCAGAACTCCTGTGCATGTTCAACGATCCGTTGTCAGTTTTCAATTTGCTTCGAGCACACTGGTCATTAGCTGAAAGATTCTCCATTACTTATGAATCCACTAACCTTTTCGAGAATGCTTCCAATGGCTGTTGTCGTGTATCTTCTTTTGTCTTCTCTTCGTTTCTTTGGAATGGTTTTACTCAGTTCTGTTGCCTCTATCTTTTCTATTGTTGTTGTCGGTGGCTTGTGGTTCCTGCGTTTTTTCATGAGATTTTTTGCTTCTTCTGAGACTTTGTTTATGTTGTTTTAGCTCTTCAGTTGAAACATACTGGTGACGTCATGGAAGTGGGATCGAAAGTTCTTCCACATGCTACGTATTCTCCAGACCTATCACCTTCAGACTATCACTTGTTTTGCACCACGTGGCACATTTTGTTTGGTCACTGATTCCAAGAAGTTGACTATATAGAAAAAATTATCAAAGAATCCACCGAATCAAAAGCGAAATCGTTTTTCTGTAATGGAATTCACGATTTACCTGAAAGTAAGCCAACGTCATAGAAAGCCTATGAGAATATCATGGCGATTGAATAATGGTGCAATGAATTCATAAGAATAAAATATTCGGTCAGAAAATTATGCATCAACTAATAGTAACGTTGGAATTAACTTCATTACTACCGGCTCTATTTTTCTCACTCACTCCAAATCAATTTCCTCAACCATTATTTCTTGCTAAAATTTCTCTAACATCGGTTGACATCGTTCGAAATGCCAGATATCATAGATAGATAGATAGATAGATAGATAGATAGATAAAAGCAGAAAATTCCACGTTAAAGCTTCTTGATTTCAAAATATACCAAAATGTTATTTTAGTAATACAGAAAAATAATCATATTATTAACACTTTTAAGTGGTATTTAGCCTTCTAAATTTACAGGTTTATATTCATCATGATAAACTAAAACATTATGATATTCCTTAAAAAAGATATGTCTGCCTTGCTGTTCTCTGTTATATTTTGCAATGCTTTAGCTGTAGTGAAAGCAGCATGAACTTGTTAACAGCTCAAATACATATGATGACCTGTACAGTGTCGTCCGTCCATAGATGAGTGCATTCTACCAACTTTTTTTTCTTCTAAACCAAATAAGGCAGGATTTTTATTATTTCTAGTGGAATATACAATCAAAACAGATATTATCAGGTATTATCCATAACCAAACTCTACTGCATTCGAACTCTATTGCCATAAATATGAATATGTTGCCGTCCACAAAATGAGTATACCACTACAAAAAAAGTCTATTTGATATCAATATCTGGTTTGACAGCCTTTGTTTTCTATTACTACTCATAGTCTTGACGGCATTGACTTGATTAGATTTGCACGATCAGCCACTGGAATGTTTTCCACTCCGAAAGTATGAATTCTTTTATATGTCTTGCTGGATAGTTGTCGTTCTTCTACTTTTCGTTTCAGTGCATTTTTTTTCTCAATATATTGATGTAACCTTCGGCATTCACTAGCGTCATTATACCCAATATAGCAGCAGGCCAAAATAGGTAGCTATTTGTTCCATCTGACCACAATAAAGTTTGCTCAGGGGAATAAGAATAAAGTTCAACGATTGGTAGTCAGATAAAACTAAAATAAAAATATTTTCATCCAGTTGCATCCATCAAATTCGACGTCATTATGGCAAAGCATACGAGGAAAAGTATTTAGTATCAACATTTGAGCATTGTTGTGGAAACCACATGGTTTGGGGTTGTATGCATATCAGTTTTTAAAATCCTGGCTTTTATGTGGTTGATATAACTGTAAAAACTTCTTATGTGCGTGAATAAAAATACGACCATTTTCTCTTACCGAGTTTTGTCCTTTAACATTTAGCACATAAACATAACTAACAATATTTTATTCTATCTCAGGCATGTATAAGGATTTCTAAGAAGCAAGCAGCATGTTACTCATCGAAATGGAGTTAATACATACAAAGTATAAATGTTGTGCGTGTGTGTGTGTGTGTGGTTTGTTTTTAGCTTGAGCATATTTGCGAGCGCGAGCATTTATATATTTCTATTCATAATTGTTAATCATCAATGGATTCTGTATCTATTATCTGGAACTGTGCGTGGGAAGATGAATTCTTATTCAATTCGGTCACGTCGGAAAAGGATTGGGATCCGACCGGTTTAACAAGATGGATGATCTGCTCTTTGCAATATCTTGACGAATTTTTAAGAATTTATAGATTCATATGTTCCTTCAAGCATTTGTCTCTGACTATATATATCAGACAAGGATTTAGCAGGAAAGAGGAAACACGTACTCATACGGATGTGAGAGTGTGTGGATGTCATTTAAACTGGTCAGTTTCTCTTGATCCTGAATAACGCTCCAATTTTCAAAGAAGCACAGCACATACATGCGCGTGTGCATATGTGTCTACGTGTGTGTGTGTGTGTGTGTGTGTGTGTGTGTATGTGTGCATGTACATGTTGGAGTTTATTAGAAATAAATTTTTGATGCAGATATTACTGAACAAACTGGACTATCGATCTCTACAGATTCTATTTTAAGCCGTTTAATTTTTAGGTTATTTTTCAAAATCAAATGATGTTTTCGAAAAGCTGTTTTACATCTACTATTTTTAATATGAATTTCTAAAACCTTTTTGTTCTATAGGAAGACATCAGTCCATGTCTGTGCAATTACTTACAATCCATTCAAATTTTATTTTAAAAAATCACTGTGGCTGTAGGACAAACTTTCCATACTATACATTTATCAGATTTTAGTTTTGCACGAAATAAACAGTTAAAATCATGCTGATACAATGGGAATTTGAAGATTCGTCTCTTCCTTAATTCTTTACAAAGCCCTTTTTGAGAAGAAATGTGAAGATACGTACACATGGATGTATATATGCGAGGTCTTCCACGAGGTATTTGGCCATATGAAGAAAAAAATAGCCCATCCTTGGTAATGGCGCCATCGTCCCCTTTCCACACTAATCCCAGCATCCACTACACTTCTCAGCCACAAAGCCCTATTCCAGTATTACTATCAGTTACCTTGGTGATTATTTTCTTGTTTGTTTGAGTCTTATGCCCGGCCAAACGGCTGGACCCTGGAGGCTGAGTTTTTACAGGTAAATTGACTAAAGAATGAACACGGTTTAAATGGTGCTCAACGCCCAAGTTACCAGAGGTCACCACGCGTTAATTTATGTTCAAACTTAAGTTCCAATTATGGTCAAATTGCGAAAAGGGGCATCTTTTTACGTGACTCCTCCGGATGCACCCTAATGGAGATATTTGGGGGTTGCAGACGGTTTGCTAGAATGTAGAGGAGATAATTGTGCCTGGAACCACCTCCAAATTTCAGGACTTCTTATGTAGCCTATTGAGAGAAGTAAGCCAGTTATGGACAGTCTTTGGAAAAATTACCAGAATTTTCGGCAATTCTTCGAAAGAATGGTGTCGAACCACCAAAAATGATTTACCGGAACTTTCAATGTTGTTTTCATTTTAGTTATGGTAAAACGTATCCTAAAAAACTGTTGCCACTAAAATCTAAATTTTGGCCCTGCATAGCCCATAGCTAGTTTTGCCAATGAAAGCAAAAACGAATTGATCTTTTAAAATTATTGTTCAATTTTTCACTCGTTCAATTATACCCCTTTACCTTTGGCAAAGTGTCAGTTTTGTATAAATAAAAAAAATTCAGGTTTTATGTGGGTGTAGCGGTTCTATTAATAACGTTGCTATTATACTGAGTTGGACAATTACATTCCGTCCACAGTATGACAATTTGCAATCATTCTCCAAAAATACGTAAGTATATCTTAGCATGATTAAAAGTAATTAATATACTCCCGACTCGTAAATGTTCTTTCCTTCAGAACGAGGATAAGCTACGATTTTTTCCGAGTAACGTCGAATCCCCCAGTTAGTGTGCACTAAACGTTTATTTTGTTGAGAGGAATAGTTCGCTATCTACAGCATCGAGCAAAACACATAAACAGGGCCTCTAAACCCTTGCTACATGAATTATTCCATACACACAAAACATTTTTTTTTTAAATTCAATCATCAGCACTTATAAATTCCAGATCGAAAAAAATAAAACAGGAAAAATACTGAGGACACCAACTATAAAAAAAAGGTGTCCTTATTCTTTATAAAAGAAGTCGACGAAAATTTTTTTTTTAAACTTGCAGTACTTATCTTATCAACGTAGCCCTTCGTGGTAAAATTAGGACACACCTTTACCGCACCACTGTAGAAAAATATGATTAAAGACTGCGTATATAACATCCCATGCAGTTCTTGAATTAGCCGCACTATGAAACTCAAATCTGAGAAACGCCGGAAAGCCAATATTCGAGGCTAAACAAATAGATCGCACTTAGCTGAGCATATGTGAAAAGCTAAGGAGTTGCATAGCCCCCTCCCCTAGAGTGATGTTGAAATAATAAACATGGAACAACGACAGAAATTTCACAAGTTAAAGAAAATGCAGACGTGTATTAGTCAAAAAAATGCATACGCAGAGTGGAGACTTTAACACCATTTGAAGACTAGTACCAAGAAAGAAATACTTTGGCAATCAAGGTCTCTCGTATATCAGGGGTCAATGCAAAGTCTTTAAAATTCCGATAGCTGTAGCATTTTGAACCCTTGACTCTCAAAATCGTTAACACTTATTACTAAAAGGATCAGCAAAAGGACAGATTCCAGTCACACATGCTTTCAATTTGATACCATTAACGCGGCAAAAAACATTTTCCTAAATCCTCTAGTTTTTTTTAATGACATGTTTGATTTATTGAATATCGATCTAACCATCACCAATAAATAAGCTTGATGATGCCAAACAGCGTCTAGGATTTGAAAGGAAAACTGCAGTGTTTATCAAACCCACATCCAGTACTATCAAAATCTTAAAATACTGAGCCAGCTGTACCTGCATCCATTTGCAAGCATTGAGACACGGTTTGCTGAAATTTTTTTGTCGTGCTTGGAAAATTTTCTTCTGACTTTTTCCATACCTCCTTGTGCCAACATGGAACTTATCATATTGACTACTTTGATTCGTCAGACACGTGAATTATGACTATTTCTATTCAGTTATCATTAACAACGCTTGTTTCAAAGTATTATAACATTATCTTATTAGGTGTACATCACAGATTAAATAATTATCGAAAACAAACAGAAATTATCAGCTCGACTAAGCATCTAAAAACGCTTGAGTAAATATTTTTTATTCATGATTTTTTTGTATCAAGCGTGTTGGTGTATGTTAGCCATAATGTATAGGGTGGGGGAGAGGCGTGTAAGAGAGTATGTGTGCACATTCTGGTAATTATTCATATATCGATGTGTATATATTTGTGTACGTTAGCTCAAAAGAAATCAGCACCCGTAAACTTGTGCTCAAATGTGGTCTTCTGCACCTGCATACGTCTCTGAGATGTAAGGGTAAATATACTAGCATGTGTATATATACCGAGATGAAAGGTGATCGATAGATAGTGAAGACCTTCACTAACCTGGCTACCTGTAATTTGATTCCTTCACTGATTCGGCACTGATTTCAAATTTCTCAGGACTGTAATTCCAAATTTCCCAGGGTATCGCACCAACCTACTGTGCTGGTTTTGATTGCACCAGACCTGTTCACATGTTAACAAACTCTCATAAACACAGGAAAGCGATTCCTGTTTGTTTTTCAACATTTATTAATATCATTTGCTCTTGTTTAACCCAAGTTATAAAAAAAAATAACTGCAAATGATCGACTAGGTTGAGCTCATTATAAATCTGGGCAAGTGTTTATTGATGAAAGGTTATTTAAATGTTATAACATTGACTCTTCAAGAGGCTCTTCATCTAAGACCGATACAAATACCTAGGCGTCCTTGAATGCGACACGATAAAACGGGAAGAGATGAAGAAGGAAATAAAGAGAGAATACCTTAGAAGGATAAGGAAAATATCAGAAACCAAATTAAACAGCTGAAATCTAATATTAGGAATGAACACCTGGGCTGTGTCAGTAGTTAGATATACAGGACCATTCCTAGGATGGACATAGAAAGAACTCCAATCAACGGATAGGCAAACAAGGAAACTTATGACAATGCATAAAGCATTACACCCCAGAGATGACACAGATAGACTATACGTTAAGAGAAAAGAAGGTGGCAGGGGGCTCATTAGCATGGAAGACTGTGTCCAGAGAGCTAAAGCAGTCCCAGAAGGGTATGTGTGGGGGTTCCCTATGGTGATGGCCTCAAAAACTATACTAAACCAGCCGTGGTTCTGGGTTAGTAAAAGAAGGCAACAAGTTGGAATTTCGTTTAAATGTTTTATATAGAATATTGATTATCAATATCTCTGGAGACGGGAAATGCCTATTCGCAGTTGAAAAGAGAGGAGGCCGATTTTCATCTAAGTCAAACTGACAACTGGTCTCTCATGTCACGAACGGTAGTCTACTGAATGGTAGCAGCGGTTGACGGATACTAAGGACGGCGTCTAACACGAGAGAGACTGGCAGCGATTCTCTTCTCCAAACCCAATTTGACTCTCTTTTGCTAGCAGCGGTTGAAGGCGGACGGCTGACACGAGAGAGACTGGCAGCGATTCTCTTCTCCAAACCCAATTTTACTCTCTGCCTATGTTACGAAGATCCCTCCTATTTAATCCCTTGGTATCAACACTGTATTTTTTTTTTTTTTTTTTTTTTGTAATTGACTTCCTTTCTTTCTTTTTCCTGTTATCTCGATCTTTCCGGAAAACCCCAAATATTGACCCTCATTCATCTCGCGATGCAAGTCCGTCCAAGATCATAAATCAGTCTCCCCCTCTCTCAAGGACTCTGCAAATAACTTTTCTTTCATAAGCTTTACTCTTTCTCTCAAGACCCCAGACACTGGCCCTTATCTGGCCTTGTTTTTGAAACCCAGGGAAATGACAGAAGATATTAAATTGAGAAGGCACAGGTGCCTGCACTTGGAAGCATGTAATTCTCACTTCCTACAGTATCTTCAAAAAACATATTAAGCCCTTATCTGATCATCGAATCGGGAACAAAACCTTCTCCAAAAGCATCTGTCTTTTGCAACCCAGGATTTGACAAAAGATACCAGATTGAGAAAGTGCAGGTGATTCAACTTCCTATAGTATCTCGAAAAACACATTATCCCTTTTAACACAGATAACTCCTTTTGTAATAACCATAGTAATTACTGGTAATAATCATAGTAATTTTTGGTAACAGCCATAGTAATTTTCAGGACACGGGGGACTCCTGGCCCCCTAGTGTCACATATGTACAAACGAATAGTGAAGAAATTATAAAGAGTGCGAGAGATAGCGCAACAAACAACAAAGTAGAAAAACAATGGAACAGCACAGCAAACAAGAAAACAAAGATGGGAAAAGAAAAAATTGTATGGCGAGTTTAAAAGGCTACAAGATGTAGCAGATGAGAAATCATGGACGTGATTACGAAAAGGGAACCTGAAGAGAGAAACGGAATCGCTCATTATGGAAGCTCAAAACAAAAGCATCAGGACAAACTATATAAAAACAAAAATCGACAGAACACAGACAACAAATGCCACATGTGCGGTGAAAGAGATGAGGCAGAAAACCACATAACTAGTGAATGTAGTCAACTCGCCCAGAAGGAGTATAAACATAGACACGATAGAGTAGCAACGATGATACATTGGGAACTAAGCAAACAAATGGGATTCAACCATGCAGAAAAGTGGTATCCGCACAAACCAGAGGCAGTCTTGGAGAATGACAACCACAAACTACTCTGGGACTTTGACATCCAAACTGACCACCTCATCCAGGCAAGAAGACTGGACTTGGTAATTGTAGACAAGAAAAGGAAGACCTGCCAAATAGTGGACGTGGTTGTACCTGCAGACCGTAGAGTAAAGAGGAAGGAGAGTGAAAAACGGGAAAAATACCAGGACCTAGCAAGAGAATTGAGGAAGATGTGGAACATGAAAGCCCGGGTAGTACCGGTCATAGTGGGCGCACTAGGAACTGCCCCAAAACGCTGAGGGTGAGACTGGAGGAGATCGGGACTAGGGGAAGGATTGAGATTGTACAGACCACAGTACTACTGGGAACTGCACGGATACTGAGGAAAGTGCTAGAAATATACGGACTGCAACGCTAACTGTCAATAGTGACCCAGCAGAGGAAGGGAAATGAAAGCGGAAACGCAAATTGTAGCACTGACTTGATAGGCGAAAGAGAGAGGAGACGTTAGCTGAAGACCTGAGGAGACTTATTGTCACTCAGCCTTCGGCGATAACCACTGGGCAACCGGTGTGAAACTGTAAATCGCAGTATTACTGTGGACTATGAGTACTAGGAGAGGAGGGCTGGAGACTTGAGGAGACTTGCTGTCACTCAAACTCCAGCGGTTACCAACAGGCAACTGGTGTGAGATTAAAATAATAATAATAATGTTTTCTTTTGATGTTTAGTTGTATTCATTGCCAACCGAGTTTCATCCAGAAACCTACGGCGGGTAATGATGATACGATTTAGTAGGTATTGACAAAAAGTTAACAATTTCATGTTTCACAAAAATTTAAAAAACAGAGAGAATCAATACAAAATGAGGCTGAACAACAGAAACAGTACACGGTTGCATAAAATACTAAATGATATATACGTTTTAAGGCTTCCATGTTGGGTTTTTTTTAATGCAAAGTAGGTAAATCCAAACAAGAGATCTGTTACTTTACATGAGGAATTTTTTTGGAGTGCGAGCAGTACCTAAGCAAATGATGTTGAGAAGATCCCTTATCAGTAATCTATCCAAAATTGTCATTTAGTGTATTCTCGATTGCTCTCAATTCTCCGATGATATGCTACTGTCTCATCGTCGTGTTTCACATCATACAGAATATTATTCGCAAAAATTTATCATCTTTTCTGGTATCATCTCAGGTTTGTGAATTTTCTTCCTTAAACATTCATTATTCAATTTAAAAAAATATAAAATAGTCACAGAAAATTTTTTTAGAGTGCCTTAATGCACACCTACACTCTCTCACACACACAAACACACAAACACACACACATATATATATATATATATATATATATATATATATATATATATATATATATATATATATATATATATATATACAGTATATGTGGTACAAATCAGACTTGCAGTATAACATAATATATGATGAGGCCCGAAGAGGGCAGAAACATGAGCTAGTTTGTGTAGCGAATCTACTATATATATATATATATATATATATATATATATATATATATATATATATATATATATATTGTCGAAAGTTAGGAGATATACATATGTATATATATATATGTAAGTTGGGATAGAGTCATGAGATCACGAGATCAACCGATGAGGTTGAGTATTTGTGAAAGGTATGAATGCCTAAATCCTTGCCAGTGTCCATGCTACGTGTGCCTTTCTGCCAGCATCAACCCACTTTGAGATTATTTTTCAACTACACGTGCAAGAGTAAACGATGTAAGCAATGTTACAATTACATAACATTGGAGTCAAAGTTAACTAAAACATTTCATTGGTGCACTGCTTCAACAGCTCGGTATCTTTATGGACCGACTTCATATGTATGTGTGTGTGTGTTTGTATGTGTGTGTGTGTGTGTGTGTTTCCTTGTTGTAACAGATTTTAATACTGTTGCCAAGTCAGGTAAAGTAGTTACAATAGAGGGTTTCGCAAAAATGTTCATTCGCCTACTCTTTTCTCATTCAACTCAATCTCTTCATCATCAACCATCGTAGTATGCCACTCACGTGACATTTTGTCAAGGTATTTGGCGATGGATCTGGGTGCTGGGATAAGTGGATGCATGCCTTTCCTAAGGGTATTCGTCATTATGAATTATCTTACCAAATACCTAAGTTTTCTGTCAAACTGACGTAGAATATACTTGATATTTACCTAAGTTGAGTTCACTTTGACACAAGGTCATAGTGGTGGTGCATCCAGGGAGGATCGAACTCATTACAACAGTAATAGTCTGCATCACAAGCTTATTGACCATTTGTACTATAGAAGGTACCATGAATCTGACGAGAAATTCATGAAAGGGCCATTCTCTATGAAAGACACGTTGCTATATGAATAGACCAGAAATTGAAGCAGAGGATCAATTTATCTTCCTTATGTAGTGACAGTGATATAGAATATGCCAAAAAGGAACAATTCATTACAGAATGGCATCTTACCTATCATGATATGATGGGTGTTAAAAATTTTTACTGAGATGTTGCGATTGTTCATACGACTTATTCTGAAGTGTAGCAGCGTCATGAGTCATCAAAGATATTTAAATGGAAACACAAAATAAAAGGGTTTTCCAATATCCACAACACTAAACTTCATCATTTCATTACAAAAGTTATGACAGATGGAATAAAGAGTGATATCCTGAATGCCATTGATAAAGGGACAAAAAAATACAATGCATTCCGATGCTATCGGTTTCTAAAAATGCACAATAATCGGTGAAACCATACATAGAAGTAACTTGAAAACCATACACCACGTAAGATATGAACCCCAAGAGAGACCATCTGTTATGATTGAAGATAAATCAATAAATGTAGCCAGGTAGCGAGGTTTGAATAATGCTGAACTATTAGTCCCTGATATAGTACCGTCTAGTAAGATATTAGGCAGTAGTGGTTTCATTTAAAGTCAAGTAAGAGTCAAAATGTAATAAAACTAGGGACGCATCTTACCAAAAATGATCGCGTATTCAGTTTGCAGAAGATCTCTCCGTCTATAGTTGATGTGATGAATGTTGTTCGCAAACCTCAAACATTAATCCTATCAATCAATGAATTCATCATCAATTTTATACATAGAAATGATAAGCTTGGGCAACAAGGATAATGAAAACTGCAAACATGAAAGGTGGATTGTGCCGTGTAGAATTTGGGAAAATAAAGCGATATAGCAGAAGGGGGGGAAAAGATAGAAAGAAAGATTAATTTTTTTAAATGAAAACTGCGAATAAGAAACCACGAACATGAAGGGTAAAAAGTACAAGACAGAATTTGGGTTAAGGGAGCTATATCGGAGGAAGAAAGAATGATAAACGAAGAAAATTTATCGAAACCGCGAATAGGAAAACCCTGAATATGAAGGAGGAAAAGTGCAAGACAAAATTTGGTTAAGAGAACTATGTGGCAACAGGGGTGGGGGGAAAAAGGAAGAAACAAAGGAAGAAAAAAAGATATCGAAACCAGGAACAGGAAAACAGCTAACAGGTAAGCTGCGAATATGGAAGGAGAAAGGTGCAAGATTGAAAGAGTTAATGGATTTAAGAGATTGCCGGATTGAAGTGGTTGCTGAATTAAAGAGATTGCTGGATTAATTCGAGATAATGCCCATGGGACCGCGAAACTAGTGTTAATGCCTATAAACCCTTGACTGTCAGTCGGTGTAAATCGTACAAATGTAAAAACCGAACGAACAATGAAAGACGGAATTTGGGTCAAGAAAGCTGTAAAGTGAGAGAATAAAATTTGGTAAATAAAGCTATACAGAAAAAAGAAGAAAAATGTTATTGTCAGTCGGTGTAAATAAAACTGGCGTAAAAAGGAATGAGAACTGGAAGACAGAATTTAGGTAATGAGAGCTAAATATCTGGGGAGGGGGTGAATTTGATGAAGAAAGCCGTATAGCAGAAGGGGAAATTGCTTCCTGGACTTAATGCAAACCGCTAACGCGATCCACAAATTCCAAAACAACTATACATACACACACTTTGGTCGCATGTGTAATTTATGTAACCAGACAGAACTGCCAACAGTAACTGCGTCCATTGCTATGCATATACTATTACTCACTGTCTTTTGAGCCCTGTGCACTCCATCGGACTTCATTGGATAGGAAAGAATCTTTCTTTTCTAAAAAAGACGATAGCTGAAAAAAAAAAACAAGCGAAAAAAATACGGAAGGCCATGCAACATTCATTATGCAGCCGCCACCGGAAGAATTCGATTCTGAGAGAACGGTTGTATCAAAAGAACCCCTGGTTCTGGGGGGTCGACAAGGCCAGTGCTTTTAACAGTTTGAAGGAAGATGTGTCAAAACAGCCGTGTTAGCTACATACGCTACGAATAAAATAGCTTAAAAAATAAAACTTTTTACTCGAGTAATATTTTCAACTAGAGACTGACCACAAACCACCAAAGCCTTCTGGAGCCCATATGCTAGATGTCACACCCCAAGAATCCAACGATTTAGATTGAGGTCGATGGGATACTCGTTTGAAATATCGCATGTTTCCAGCCTCATTAAAGAAAAATACAGTAAGCAATGATACTGAGCTCACGGAATGCACGAACAGATATGCCGATAACATTATGCATGGACTAACAGTGATCGGATCGGTAAGGGGAAAATTAAAATCGTACAACGTATCTCGATTTGGCTATTAAAATATGGTATCCCTGACTAATAGGGATATAGTCGTTGTTAGATGTCTTGAGGCTTCTTCGGGCGAAGAAACCTGAAGAGACAGAAGCACAAGTATGCCTGTGTAGCGAATCAATTATTTCATAATATTCAACGCTCTGCTTTAACTGTTTTTGTATCAAGTACTTTTATGAAATAATCCAATCACACATTATACATTGAATTATAGATTTCGACATACACACACACACATATATATATATATATATATATATATATATATATATAGAGAGAGAGAGAGAGAGAGAGAGAGAGAGGGGGGGGGACATTGAGTTTTACGTACGTGGGTCTGTGGTGTTTTATTTCAGGTCAGCTTTGCCCTTCAATAAAACCGGTTAATGCCAATCAAGCCTGTTCTCAACTTACCAGTTGCACACCCGGTAAGAAGTAGTCACATTTTTAAAAGTATCTATGCATTTAATTATGAATTTGTAATTTTTAAACAGAATACACAAGCTTTTATGTTTAGTATCGAACCTATGTTGAAATTTTAAACATTATAAAGAGCTGAATGAAACTAATTAATACGATACAAAAATTGCACGATTTGCATTCCATTTAGAAAATGGTTTTCACTACTAAAATGATAAAATTTATGGAATTAGGTCATTTTCCTTTCTTTCAAAGTGTTTAATATGGTAAATTTGTTGAAACATGGATGTGTCCAATTTTCTGATTTTTCTCTTTTCTCTTCTGATTCAGGATATACATGCTGCAAATATTCTCAAGGTAGTTTCTGCTATTTCAGTAAATAACGTGTTACGATGCAAATTTTCAGTCTGTAAATTTAATAACAAACTGCACTACTGGAATCCCTAAAACACATTGACTGTTAAAAAAAAATCGTAGTCGCTTGGGTGATTGCATGTGAATAAAATCTATGCAGGTATCTTATGAAAATAACTGTCTTGCATGAAATAACATCATACTTTATCTACATATTTCATGCTTTCCAGATAATCACTTCATATTTCTAAGGATTTTGAAGTTTGTATTACCATACGACTCATGTAATTTGTACCTATACTCAAAAAGACTGCTCACATCAGATATGCAGCTGATGCTGCATGACTACGGCTTAATAAGCAATGAGTGAATCCATAATGACCAGCTAAAAAGTCACTTTAGTTGGTTTGCACTGGCTCAATTTGGCAACGTGGTGGTGCAAATAAGCAAAGGGAAGTATTATAGATATACTACATTTGTTTAAGGTTTTCAAAATTTGCTGAAAATAAATGGATGTTCCAACTGATCGACGATCCGATTGACTATAAACCACTGTATATCTTTTTTTTTAAATACACTATCCATCATTTATAATATAGTACGTGCTAAACAAATATCTAATTGACCATAACAAGTGATTTATATTCCTTATTTTACTTGAACAGCTGACCTTAACACATGTTACTTCAAATGGAAGATGATACGTCGTGGCAAAACGATGACTCCAGACAACGGCTTTACTGAGTGCAAATGTCAGGGCCACAGCGGTTTTATGTGTATTAGCGTTGGTTGCCACCTGAATATCTTATTTGTAATCTACCGTCACATCCCCAGTTAAACTGTTAAAAAGTTCATTTATCCTAAACCCATAGAAAAAAGAGATATTAGTCGGTTATTCAAAGTTAATGGAAAGTCATAACATTGATTCTCACATTTCTCTCTCAATTGATGGAATAATAGAATATAATTTTTAAGTTACAAATAGTTTTTACTTGCTCGTAATCTACCAAGGATTTATTGCGTACGAAAACATGTACTTTGTTTTAAAATCCATAACTGCAAATGGTGTTTCAATCAGAAAATGTTTAGCCCAATCAGCTGCCAAAGATGAAGTTCACTTCACTTATAATTATGACAAACAGTGGCTTTTTGAGTTTTAATCACAGGAAAAAGCTCATCAAATACTGTGCTTATCAAAAGAGTTCCCTGATGATTGATGCAAATCTTTACCCAATTTATACCAGAGAATCACAAAATGGGTTGTTTATTGAACTTATGAAATAAAAAGACGATCCTAGTTTTCAATTGAATTCTCCAGTATCTTAAATTTGTTGAAACTGCTGATCAGACAATGAGTGTTACGCGATGGGAAACAAATGACGGTCTCTATGTTAGAGATCTGAAAGATATGCGGTGTGCAGAAGAATTTCTCAACTCTATATGGCATCGAATTCGGAATCTTAGAACAGCCAATGTCACGCCACAAAACCCCCGGTCGACTTATTTGCACTTGAAAAATCTTTCTTACTTCAATACATCATGAAAACGACTCAATTGTTCACTTTAGAATTTGTTGATGTTCCTGCAAATTGTAATGAAAACCAAACACAGCGAACAACTATATTACGTTTTGATTGTGATGTTGAAGGCTGTCCTTGTTCTAACTACAATTATCTTTGTTTCACATTATTGTAATTTTTCATTTTTTTCATTGCTAGTAACTATCTTCTAATATTTTCATGTGAAGCCGTTTTCACAAATTCCTAATGTTTCCCCTCTTTTGAAATAATGCATTTAATTATTAATATTGATAGACTGTATGTGAAAAGAAAGTGATGAGAGAACGATAAGTATTGAGAGCTGAGTCAACTGTCAAAGAACCCGAGGACTACACAAAGCAGAGTATGAAAGATTGGTCATGACAGCCAAAAGTTGCAGTAAAATTAACAAAATGACAAATGATGGTTCAGAAAACTCAATGACAGCAAGCCAAATACGAGTAGAAAAACAACACAAAGAGAATTTCAATAGAAAAAAAATGTTGATGTGATGACCTGAGAATGGTTACAAAGAGAATATATGCAGGAGAAAATTAATCCCTAATAATGGAGACCCAGAACAATGCTGTAAGAATCAACTATATCAAAACTGATAACGACAATATGCAGCAAACCATAGTAAAAGTAGACTCTACAGAGATTAAGGTACCAATAATATAATGAACGAATGCAGCTTTTTAGATCAGAAAGAGTACAAACATAGACATAAGTGGGTAGAAAAGTTGATCTACTGAGAACTATGTAAAAAAACATTAGGATTTTACAGTATAAACTAATGGTATACGCACCAATAGCCGTCCTAAATATTTTTGAAAAGTAAAATTCGGACTTTAAAATCAAAAAGGATAATCCAATTTAGGACATAAGTCCGGATCGAGCCATCATAAACGAGTAATCTATCAGAAAGTGGATCTTGCTGTAAAAATGGAAGAAAATGAAAAGTTTGAAAGATATCTACACATTGCAAGAGTAATGAAAATCTTAGAATAGTCCTGAAAAGCATTTCAAAGAGTTGGAAGAATCGGAAATCCCCAGAAAAAACAACACCATCCAGACGATAGCATTAATGAAATCAACTAGAATACTGAAAAGAGTGCATGAATATTTAGAAAACATGCAGTCATTTGATCTCGAGTGGATACCAGCAGTTACTGTATGTCTGAAAACTGAATGGGTGTGAATATTATAGAGTAAAATACTCTTGGACTTAAAGATGTAGGGAAGGAAACTGGACATAGTTGTAATGAAAAAGGGAAGAGAATCTGCCCAATTATGAACATGGCTATTCCAGTGAACCACTAAGTAATGATCAACACAAGTGAAAAGAATAGAAGAATGTCAAGACCTCAACCGATAATTGGAGAAATCGTGTCATATCATAGTTACTGTCCATAATAATTGTTGCACAGGAAACTGCCCAAAAGACCTTAGATACGAGTTCGAAGGAATTAGAGATTCAAAGAAACGTTGAAATTGTTCAGACCGTGGCGTTTTCAAGGTCAGTGATGCTGCTGAGAAAGGTATGAGAAAAGTGTGGAGAGGAGGGCTGGAGGCTTGAGTAGACCTGCTATCACTCAACCCCAGCAGTAACCACCAGGCAAGAGGTGTGAAATTACTGATAATAATAATAATAATAATAATAATAATAATAATAATAATAATAATAATAATAAGAAGAAGAAGAAGAAGAAGAAGAAGAAGAAGAAGAAGAAGAAGAAGACGGTTCTTATTGAAAAGAAACGATTAACCTAATGTATTTCTGCCTTAATCGCCAGTATTCCTTTATCTAATGATGTTTCTATTAGGTTATTCCCTTCCAGAGCTAGTGGGAGTGGGTAGACAATCAAAGTCCCAGGCCAGATAGCAGCAGCAACAGCAAGAAATTTTAGAAGGGTAGACTTTAACTGATTTAAAACTTTGCCACAACTTGCCCCCACCCCTCGATGCCAATAGTGCAAAAGAGGGTATCGAAACCACGGTAGATCTTCACTGTCCCTGCCGTAGGAACAAACTTCTGTATCTAGTGTAGCCATATTACACCACCCATGGCAATGAAAAATCACAATATGGCCCGAAAAATGGGGTTCAATTGTCAGAACTGTGCATCATATCCGGCAGGTGTTCCCTTGATGGTCAGCATTTGGGACCCAGTCGTCATTTTGTGACCTTTGGCTACCTCAACAACAGGTATTCCCAACATGACTTCCAGGAGGACGCCTGTCCTAATGTTATTCGCGGCCAGAAAATACAACTGAGCAGAGAATACATCGAAATTGTTCTCTACTGTTACTATGAGAAATCCACCTCAGAAGAGATATAGGAAGCGTATTTAAAAGATATGGTCAAAGATATGGAAAGTCAAATATTTGTTGATCAGCTAAAGCGAATACTGGAAAGAGGATGATTTTGCTCCCTAACATTCATGGAAATATGCAGGAAGGTAGATAGAATAGATAATATAGAGGTAGGTAATGAATATAATTTGGGGGAATGTATTAAAAGGATATTATGCAAAAAGAATTACCAACCAGAAGTAAACAGTGAGAATCGAGGTGGGTGAGAAAGTCAAGAGACAACAAAAAAATTCTGACTGAACCCAAAACATAACTATCTCCGTAAAGAAACCTAGAATGAAAAAGGGTCAAACTAGAAACCGAGAAAGTTGAAAAGCTTCTGAAATAGATTCAAGTAGGCAACATCACTGAACTGATCAATCTAATATATGCACAATCGAGGAAAATAACTGAGAAATTAGTTCAGGGAGGGAGTCCAAGAAAGAACAAGAATAAAAAGGCTGGTTGGGACTTCAGCAACAGATGCAAATACCGATGAAGAGAAACTAAATCACGAAGATATAACAATAAAACATAAAAGGACGAATAGGTATGAAATAACAAAAAGAGACAAATCACTGCTAAAAATATATTCAACCGAACGAGAGGAAATGAATTCAAAAAAACCTGACTAAGGAAGGCAGACTTAGCAGATACAGACAAAGAGTCCAACAATGCAGTCAAAATAGAACAATCCGAAATAACGCAAGCAAGTTCGACCGACATGTCAATGGAGAAATGAAGAAAGAAGCAGAAGCCAATGCTAGAGGAAAAGACAATTCTGGGGTAACCCCTGGGAACTGAGAAAAAAACTACTGAAAAGTAAAGTGGCTAATGAATATGAAAAACAATTTACAAGCAATCGACGAAGGACTGGAAGTTGGGATTAACATGAGCTTGAAAAGAACCTTGAAGAATATTGCCTAGAAAGCACCAGGGGTCGATGGTATCTACGGCTTCGGGATTGAAAAAGATCTACAGCCATGCACAAGTCACTGGCACAACACCTAAGCACGTACACGAAAAAAGTAAAAATCTACGACATCGTCCTCTTTGCTAAGAACCTTCACAATTTCCAGGTAATGCTAGACGAACTAAACGAACCAAGCAAGAAAGTTGGCCTCCACATGAACTTCAGCGAAACAAATTTCATGTACAAAAAACATTTTGGGGACAAAGACACAACAATCAAAGTCAAAAATGCTGAGCTATAGAAAGTAGACAACTACATCTACTTAGGATAGGTAAAAGCAAGTATCTGGCAAGGTTTATGCAGACTAAAAATTGAAATTCTGAGCTCAAGGAGAAAGAACGCCCAAGGGGAACGCGGGTTGTATCCACTATTTGTCAGTGTTCTTTTCTTGTTTCCAAATGTGTTTTATAGGATCTTACATCCAGCACAGCATAGCGAATCGGTTTTAAGAATTCTGGCTGATCTATAATTTTCTGAATGCAATCGGATTAAATATTAGTAATTCCACTTTTTTGTTATTATTTTTCAAAAGTTATCCTCTTTTTATGTTTTACTAGTTTATATTGTAAGAGTTGTTTACTAATCCCAATTTTTTTTCTGGCACAAGGCAATATTAGTGGGGTCCAGAGTAAGGATCGAACTGACTACACAATTGATGCAACTTTGGTCGTATAGGTATAGTTAAATTAATGATATTATTAATCATGCGTCTGCAGTTCACACCAGATTGAGTGACACCAAGTCTCCTCAAGTCCCCAGCTTTCCTTTCAGCATTACTGCAGTCCACAGCACAGTGGTTGAAACTTTCTTACCAGATGTCTGGTCGTCATTGCTGAAGCCCGTGACAATAAATCTCCTATGGTTTCCAGCCCTTTTCTCGAAGTCTTCGCATATCTCAGTTAAGCTGAGGTTAGTACTGTCTCATTTTTAACACTTATGCCATGCTCTTCTAACGGTTCGGTCGTTGCTGATGACTGGAGATCTTTAGTCTCCTCTTGAGAGTACTCTCCTCGCTATTCTTGTAGATCCCAGTAGTGCTGCGGTCTACAAACCCTCAATCATTCATCTTATCTCCAACTCTTCTAATCTTGATCTCAATCTCTTTTGCATTGTTCCCAGCAAGTGCGCCTACTATTATTGGCACTACCCTGACTTTCGCGTTCCTCACCTTTCTCAGTTACCAAACCAAGTCCTTGTACTTTCCCAGCGTTCCACCCTCTTTCGTATCCGTTCTGTGGCCCACAGGTACAGCTAAGTCTATGATTTGACGGGTTCTCTTTTCCTTTCGTACAACCACCATATCTGGTATTCTTACTTGGATGGAGTGGACAATGTGGATGCCGAAGTCCAAGAGTAATTTATAGCTTCCACTTTCCAGGACGATGTTTGTTTTGAGCTAATTTTATACGAGCCCCAATCGTAGTCGTTTCCATAGTTCCCAGTGTACGACTATTACTGCTATGATATGTGAGGACGCTGAGAGAAGGGCTGGACACCTGAGGAAACTTACTGACTCTCCAGCAATGATCATCAGACAACTGGCGTGGAAGTGCAAACCACAACACTGGTGTGCGTGTGCAGGTGTGTGTATACGTACATGTATGTACGTGCGTGTACGCATGTGCTATTTTGATTAGTAGTTTGAATACCAGTCGAGACTGCGTGAATCACTTCAGCACTAATGTCTTTTTAAAAGCTGTTCTTGCGCTCTTTCCAGTTACAAGATATCTTGAATATGGTCCCATTACTTAGTGCTGCAATGCCAAGGATATAGAAATGAGTAAGCTTTTTTTAGTAAGTAGCATTTTATGGTCGTGGTTGGATATTCGCATTGTTTAGTTGAAGCCTGTGAAGCCAGTTTGGGTTAAAAGGCTAATTCGGGGAGAGTTCATGTGATCTCTCGTGTTGACACTTGTTAATAAATCTTATTTACCAATAATCCTATCACTATCATTACTCCTGCTATCATCACCATTACAAGCAATTATCATTTACCTCCATCAACAAAGTTGGGAGGTATATGTATTTGATCACGTCTTTCCATCCTTCGTTTAGTCTGTCTATCTACAAGATATCCCTGAAAATACGAAACGGATTTCAATGACATTGTTTTCGAATGGTGAGCAATGAGGTAAGAAAGAGATGGTTACATTTTGGGTGGATTGATTTTTCCGTGTTTTCTACACTTTTATGAATGCACCCATATCTGTCCACACGATACTTCCAAAAGTTCACAATGGAAATCGGTGGGAGAGTGGACAACAAGCTACAGAAGCAACTATTTAAGTATGGGGCGAACCAATGCAGAATTACACACTCCAAACCGACAATGGCGTTGGCAGAAGTGTGCACTCTAGTTTTAAAAGTTAATAAATATAATTTGGATGAAACTGTATGTAACTATATAAACAGAAGAATTCCATTGCTGTCACCTTCGTACAATTTATAATAATCATTCATACGTAGATTAAATGCATCGCATATATTCCGATTAAAAAAACTCAACGTACGAATGATATTTACTAAGCTTAACTTGGTTCAGGGCACATTCAGTGGGATGAGGAAGATTGTATTCCACCAATTTTTCAAGTTCATTCCTGTCTGGACAAGAAGCGTTCTAAATTCGGATACTGAAGCCAATACATCAGCCGACAAATAGGCTCTTTTTGAAATGTTTGTTTGCTTGTGTGCACGCCTTTGATAAGAGAGGGACAAAAAAGAAAAATGTGCTAAACAGGTCAAATTGGAAACTTTAATGAGGGAGTGGACAAGAATGTGTGCCTAACAGAACGTTGATGAGGATGCACGCAAAAAGAAAGAATAGCCTGAGAAGCAGACCGGCAGGAATAGGCATTTTTCGACTAGATCTGGCAGTTTTTCCTATTGAGACAATACAAATCCAAGATATGCAATTAAACTGATAAGTGTAACAAACTCTTTTTGTTTTGAATCCTCAGTATATAATTAATTTCTTCAGTAAATTGACTAGAAATGCAAAAAGTATAGCTGATTTTAGTCATTTTTTGAGAGAGTTTCAGCTATCAATAACAAACCGTACTTGGGTACACTGGGTGGGATTGGAAGGGGATTTACGAATTATGTATAAAATGATGAGTTTACTCGAAAAAGATCTTTGAATGAACCTTCATCAGAAAATCTTTTTAAAGTGAAACAGCTTGTAAAATCTGTAATGAGTCACAGGAAAAAAACTTCACTCATTTTATAACCGCTTTACTATTGGTATTGAGCACTGTTTTGAACTAAGATGTACTTAATACATTGATACATATACACACGTTTGTTGTAAGTCCATTATTGTTCTTATATATATATGTATGTGTGTGCGTGTTTATATATATATATATATATATATATATATATATATATATATATATATATATATATATCGATCCCTGCAGCAGCCACATTTTCTTTAATTGTTTATTCTATTCATGTTGTCTAAGGCGAGGGATACATTAACTGCGTAATGACGGAAGATCATTTCAAATAAGTCTGTATATAATATAATGCAAATAATATAATAATATGCAAATCATTTTGTCGGATCTATGTCTCTCTCTCTCTCTCTCTCTCTCTCTCTCTCTCTCTCTCTCTCTCTCTCTCTCTCTCTCTCTCATATATATATATATATAATAAAATACAAATCAGGAATATAATATAATATGATACAATATCCCATGTGTGATAGGTTTCATAAAATGCTCGATACATTCAACATAAAACATCAAGTTGATTCAGAGTAGAGCTTAAAATATAATGGAGTAAGGATTTGCTACACTAAGACATTTATGCTCCTACAGAAACATAAACGTGTTTGTGTAGCGAATCCTTACTTTTATATATATATATATATATATATATATATATGTATTCCCTGCTATCCGAAAGTAGAGCATTCCTATGAAAACCTTTTGTAAGCCAAAATAGCGTAAAACGGAGAAAGAATTACTATAGATTTATATGGGAATCCTTTCGAGTGTTCCCACACCTAAAAATGGTGATGATGGTATGTTAAGCTGGTGTGGGAGCTACACAGGAGGGCTTGCCATTCTTGAAAATCAGTATTTAAAATACTGGTTTTTATTTACTTGATATGTTTGTTAAAACGTCGTGTGTGAAAATATGGTGTTAATGTGTACGGAGTATGTATGTTGTGTGTGTATGTGTGTGGGGGTTGTTAGCCTGGGTAACTGTATGAGTGCGTGCATTTATATATTTCAATTCATAATTATTCATCATTAATAAATTCTACATTTATTACATAGAACTGCATGTGGGAGGATAAATTCCAACTCAATTCGGGAAATGATTGGGAACCGGCCGTCTGCATATGTACAGTACACAATGAGATAGCAAGAAATAGGAAATGCGTACACATACGGGTGTGAGAGTACGCTTGGGTGTGATTTAAACTGGTCAAATTCTCTTGATTCTGAATAACGTGTAAATGCTTCATATTCATATATTTATGTTGATATGTGGGCAGACATTATCTTTAGAATAATGATAATGTTTCTGTATGTGTTTATGTTACGGTAACCCAGCAAATACGGCACATCGTAAGCAGAATTGTATGGCCCTGATCTCCAGGACGCTCTAACTTGGAGAATAAAACTATTTCCTTTGAGAAATTTCATGTTCTAATAACACATCTTTTTAGATGTTAGTTTTCTACCAGACCTCACATTCTGGAAACATTTTCTTTTAGTTTTTGTTACCTGTCCTAATCTTCATCACTGAAAGATAAAATTGCAACCCCGTGAATATGTGCTGCAATTTACTTAGTTCACAGTTCATATAGCTAAATTGCAGTAAATGATCACATATACTGATCATTACGTGCACAAGTTCCAAAATAAGAGATGTGTCAACAGTACTCAGACTCCATATGAATACTCCGTATACTTCCTCAGACGTTAACACAGGGCTGTACTCTATCATGCATACGATAGTACAGATAGAGAATACCATCTTGTGACACATTATTCCACGCCTCATGCACCTGTTGATCCAATTCAGCA
This sequence comes from Thysanoteuthis rhombus, assembly GCA_963457665.1. Taxonomy (NCBI): domain Eukaryota; kingdom Metazoa; phylum Mollusca; class Cephalopoda; order Oegopsida; family Thysanoteuthidae; genus Thysanoteuthis; species Thysanoteuthis major. The sequence continues at coordinate 71,035,615 of OY735198.1, read as the reverse complement.
AGAACTGTAGGTGGGTTAACAGAAATAGTCAGACCTCATCCCATCATGTCCCATACATGTTCAATGGAGGACAGGTCTGGCGATCCTGCCAGCCTGGGAAGTTGTCAAATATCTTGCAAATCATGTTGATTAGCTCGGGTATCAAGTGGGCGGAAATCATCCAGCTGGAAAAGCGCATTGCCTTCCTGTTGCAGGAATGGCAACTGAATATGTTGAACAATGTTCTGGACATTCCTGGCGCTGGTCATCCAAGAACATCAGAAGCGAGCAATTGTAACGTGGCACCCTACATTATGAATTCAGGGGTTGGGCCTGTGTTCTGTGGGTACAGTTAGGGATACGTCGCTCTCCAAGTCGCACACGCAAACGATCATCACTTGCATGAGGGCAGAACCTGAGCATTGAACAATACAGAGCGTCATTCGAGCCCCCGAGGTGACCCCCGGCGACTCCACTGAGAACGTGCATGACAGCGTTGCATCGTTAGTGGAACTCTGACTAATGACACGTATGTGCGTAGTTCTGCAAGTAAACGATTCCAAACGATTCATGTTGACATTCCTGGGGTCACATTTCCTCTGATCTGCACTGCAGACACTTTGCACTCTGTTACTGCTGTCTTTACAATATGTCGATCCTGGCAAGTGTCAGTACTATGTGGCCGTCTAGAACCTTCCCTATGAGTGTACAAATTATTGTCGAAGCTGCATCGATGCGTCACGTCCAACATTCTCCGAAATGATCATCAAATGAACAAAAGGAGCAGTTGTGCGTCTCTGCAGCATGATATCTGCTTGCACTGGACTCTTTCACCACAATGAATCTTATCGCCGCAAGCATTCCTGTTTGAAGTTCAGACACAGACGCTGCGCTGGTATGAATGTTACAATCTCAGAAGACAGCCAAAGACTTCGAAAATGCAATCAGATTTTCCGTTATCCAACAGCATACACGTAGCCTACCCCGGTCAAAATCGGGTTGTTGAAGTCTTATTTCCCGTCAGTATATATGTGTATATTGGTACAGACTTCCCCCGATATAACACGATTCGCGATATATGTATAGAAAACCGACACAACGAATTTAATATTCATATGGGTGAACATTCAATAGAAATGACACAAACAGCAAGTCACGTCCGTTGTTATGCTTACTGATTAAATACGTTTTTGGGGTGACCTACGTAAGTAAACCCTGTAAAAAATTGTAAATGAATGATATGTACTTTAAAATAATATTGATATTCAGTACCCATAATACCTTATATAAAATGATAAGCTACATACATGACATGGTCTATATAGTAAGAGAGTGAGGTGGTGTTTGATCAATGCTTTTTTTTCAAATCCCCAAAACGGTTACATAGTAACCCCTATAAAAGACAATTTATACATTGTACCATAATAACAAAGTATATGTGAAACAGGAAAAAAACACTGAAGAAAACGCATTGACAGATATTGTGATATAGGTAACTGGAGTGACACAAAAATTTTTAAAGAGTTTCTCAATGTTTAGTGTTTAAAGTTGTAAAGCTGTCTAGACTATATATATATCTTTGATAGTTCGGTTCTAATTAGAACAGATTAGTGCGATTTCAAACAGCACGAAAAGTTGGGGGACGAATGAAGCATGCCATTAAAGTACGCCTGTATACTTTGTATGAATCGAATGCACATTTATCATATAGATACAGGAGTACACTCATATAGCAATATATATATATATATATATATATATATATATATATATATATATATATATATATATATATATATACAAAATACAAATCAGGAATACAATATAATATAATACAATGTCCAATGTGTGATGGGTTTATTTCATAAAGTGCTCGATATATTCAACATTACACATTGTTGTGTTAGAGTGGAGCTCAAAATATGATGAAGTAAAGAATTTGCTGCACAAACACGTTTATGATTCGTTTTATTTCTAGATCCCAATTCAGGACGTTTTTAGGGGAGTGTCTATTTTTTCTTTAGTGAAGGATCTCCCTCATATTCTATTTATGCATCTTTTCTTTTTCTTTCTCTTTGTTTAGTGGTTGGTTATAGCTTGTTATGTTTTTCTACTTTATATAGAGGAGATACTGTGCTTATTGGTGGTTATAAATCATAAATTAGTAGGATATAGTGTAGGCATTTCCTTAATCAGTATGTTGTTAAACCATCAGCTCTTCGGGATATTTTTCTTCTTTGAGTGTCTTTTATTCCCACTTAAAACTGTTACCAGTGTGAGGTTTCACTTTTACATGACCTTAGTTCTTAGTTCAATTATTCAGTGTTTGATCTGTTTCTACATGTCTAGGATAATTATGGTGATTGGGATGTTCTCTAAAATGGTTGGAGGTATAAAATATTAATAATGTTAATAGTAATAACGAGGGGAATAAAATAGCTATGGTGGTTAATTTTTAGTATACTTATGTTGGGGGTGTTTTATAATGGAAATTCCGAGCGGTACCGGCACTTGAATGCTACTCCATTTTTTTCCTATCAAATTATTCTGCTATTTTTTTCTGTTGTACTGGCAAAAGTGAGGATTTCAAGGAATGATGTAATAAAATATTTCTAATTACTTTATTCTTATTTTTTGTTATGAACTTATCAAAACTATCCGTATAACTACACCAAATTTTCAGTTAGTTTTTGTGAAACATTTTACTCACGGGTTGCTCGGGGGAAATGGTTTTCTATTAATTGGGGGAATATTTTTCATAAATTCGAACTTCCAGATGTACTGTTGTTCATTATGTTTGTTGTGTGGATGCAAGGTAGCTCACAAAATGGCGGTAGTAATTTGACTATGTGAAAGTGTAAGATTCGAGAAAAGTGTGTTACATTTGAAAAATGATTTATCATAAAGATAAGGTTTAATGCATTTCGCCAAAATTCCATCGACGTCTTCAAGAAGCTCTTTTGCAGTGGAGAAAGACCGTAGCAAACACACAAATATGAACCTTTTCCCTCAGTTTACTATACCATCCGGATATGTAAAGAACTGCATTTGCTACAGTCTTTCTTTTTATGTGCACCTCAATTCTATGACACTAAAATATCAATATGTGGAAGACATGCTCTAGGGGGTGAATAAGAAACTGTAGAATATTAGGTTGCCATAGTTTTGGCTGTTCTTGAGCTTTGCTAACACAGACGGACAGACATTTGGTGAATTGAAGTAATAGTCATTTTTTAGGTAAGCGTGAACGCAGCCAGACACAAAATAATGGACTAATTTAGCATAAACTTACATATCAAATTGAACCTATCACTAAAACCTTCGGGTAGTCTTTTTAGGAACCTTTTTACTAAAGAACTGCTCCGGGGTTCATCAGTGAGCACAAAAATTTGTTGTCTTAGCTTTTGCCATTCTTTAGTTATGCTAATACAGACAGACCAATGGACAGTTATATAGACATTTGGTAAAATATAGTAAGATGATGAATGTGAAAAATAAAATATATCACCAACAAAAGATTGGTACAATTCCAAAATGAACATTATAAGTTACAAAAAGAGAAAAAAAATTCTCTGGGTTGAAAATCTAATACTTTTGCATGGTGAAAAATAATATACCTGCATAATCATTATACAATTCTATTCATAATTTAAAATATTTCCATTGAATTAATTCGGCATTAAAAAAAATAGTATTTTAAATTGACTGAACTCAACTTTCGCTCGTCACCAGTTGGGGAAAAGGGCGGTAGTTTAAGAAAAATTGTAATACCAATCTTTGGAAGTTGGGAAGAACCTGTCTGAATTGCAAAAATAAAGTATAATTTTGACTTCGAACACCGAAGTGAAAAATAAACAACTTAAACAGTAGTAGTTTACCGTTAATTACATAGATAGACACCTGTTTTATGGATGGATTATTCAGCAATCATATTTGATGGACTGTTTGTTTTTCCATCCTTAAAATGGACTTCTCCACTTAGTTTTGGTTACATGCCGTTACATTAGGATTATTATCAATATCAAATTATAAGCAGCATCAATGTTATCTGCAGCAGTGCTGGTTAAGTCCACATCAAAACTCCACGAGAAAGAGGATATAGAATATATATCCTCTGTAACGTTCCCATTTCAGTATGTGAGAGCAAAATGTGACACAAGGTTGGTTTAATGTGGGTGACGCATGCGTAAAATTAAAGCAAACAAAGGTAGAAAATTAAGTCACATAAATATTATCAGTTGTAGTTTTGGTTATGTCCTCACCAAAACTCCACAAGTAAGAGGAGATAGGACTTCACTGTATCGTTCCAATGTTAGTATACGAACTGCGATGTTATTTTGATGAACGCCGGCATTATATGGCAGGATACGTGTAATCGACCAGCTCAGGATAGCTCATTAGCATTTTTTTAAAATAAAATGCAGGATAATTGAATAAAGTTTTCAGGAATATCAAAAGTAAACATAATTTATCAACAGTCGACCATCATCAACTAATTTTTATCTAAAAACACTTAATGCTCGAACGCATTAATCAATTATTGTCGACTTATTCATTTAAAAACTATGAAAGCCAACATAAAGAGGGGGCTGTCGTCAGCAGCAGTTTGGCTCACGTTCTTTCTCTTAAGCGCATAATTACCGCCCCTTTATTAATTTCCAAATAGTTTCCGAGAGTCTCTCCCCTGTAATAGTTTGGGATGGGGAACAGCTACATATTTGTCAAAATTTTCTCATCAAAAAACAACTTTTGAACAATGCAATGGGGAGGACTCTTAGTTCACTATGTTTAATTATATTCGCTAATTTCAGCGATTTCAAATTGTGTACCACCAAAAGACTTTTCAGTTCAAATTTCCTTCAAAAACAAAAAGAAACCTTATTACTGTCAAAATTACACGTTTTTACCTCTAATGTGCCTACCCTTCTTATCATAAATCTTTCTCAAATGATTTTGTTCTGATCCCACTAAATTGTATCGGTGGCTAGTTTCCTACCTCCCGCTTATCCTGACCCTACCCTGTTTATTGAATTGTGACAGATTTCCCACGCCCTGCTTATTCCTACCCACTTCCCATAGCAGGGTCAGATTGCAAAGATTTGGAGATGAGCTCATACTGATAGGTTGGTATGTCATAATAGTGGTTGATACCTAGTTGGAAGCGTATTTATGAAATGACTACAAAGAAGTCGTGTTTTCTTTTAAAATTTTGACAATATATGATACAATACTTCCGATTCAATCTACAAAAACTTCTTCAACGAATTTATCATAGTATTTCCTGAGATAAAAAGAAAAGTGACTGTGTGAACGAATAGTGTGATCATTAGCTTCGCATTCTCTACAAGATTTTAGGAGTTGTGTTTGTGCGATTTGATTCTGAATGGCAGCGGTTGAGCGCTCCAGTAGTATTGAAATAATACCAGTCAATCGTTAAATTGGAGATAGTTTTTAATGTCTTTACTGTTGGCCTTTAAACTCTCTTCAGATAAATCTCCCAGACCATGACCATCATTTAAAGAAATCATGTCTACAGATTGATGCAAGATAGTACTTAAGGAAAATTATGAGTCTCAAAATTCAAATCACGTTCTAATGATAAGTACTAGGTGTATCACTCTAAAATAGATAGATTCTGGTCCATCTGTTTCTGGATTTTTCCAAAATATATGGTTTAATATGATATTCTTAGCTCTTTTCAAGATGTTTTATCTTTTGTATCAAAATTTTCAGTAATCTTTGTAAAAATTATGCACGATTTTTCCGAAAAAGGTTATCTAGGTTATCAAACTCTGTAAGGATTGATATTTTTTATATAAAATGTAAGTAAATCTTATATCAAGAATACATAAAGTTGGTTTGATTACCCATTCATCGCACCAAATATTTCAAATTTACATTTTTGAATGAAATTAAGCGCTCCTTACTTATGTGATAATGTTCGTGTTTGAATGTGAGATTTTCACTAACTTCAGAATGATATGACTTTAGTTTCTAAGCACCTAGGAACTCTTTTTAGTGTGTTTTCAGAAATTATACGCAAATTAAATACAGACCAATCACATAATGCATGAGAAAACTTGATTATTCGGCTATTTCCACCTCTTGCTCCACTAGACCAAGACAATTAGGCACCTAACAGTACATAACTCCATTCTTTGCAATTCGTTGATTCGTAAACTGATCGTTGTAATATGTTGATTTGCTATTTTTGCACGCTTTAATGTCATTTCTGGGTTACACGTGTTTTCTTTCAATGAATGAATCCATAATGAAAAATCAAAAGACACGTCCGATCGTTGAGCGTGAAGTCGACGTAAAGAAGTAGCGATATATATATATATATATATATATATATATATATATATATATATATATATATATATATATATATATATGTATGTATGTGTGTGTGTGTGTATGTGTGTGAAAATCAATAATTCAATATACGATGTGTAATGGGTAATATAGTGATTGACATATACAAGAACATTGAGTTGGAGAAGAACTTTAGACATGGTGGAATAATGGATTCGCTACACAAACACGTTCATGTTTCTGCTCTTTTGAGCTTCTTCTGGCGAACGATTTGATTTGTGGGGATCCCTATTCAAAAAGTTATTTAAAGGTGTGTCTTTTCTTCTTTGAGTAGAAATCCCATCTTATCATATGTATACATGCTTTTTCGGTTTTTTATTTTGTTGTTGTTGTTTATGATTGTTCCAATTGTAGTTTCTAAAGTTTTTAATTTGAGGTATATTGAATTTTTTAATTTTGTTAGTTATAGTTGAATATTTGATCGCCTAACCTGTCTGTTGGTTATTTTTGCAGTCTATTACCATCAATTTTTTTTTATATCTATTTTATTTATATTTCGTAGGGGAAATGAGGTTTTTATATCAATGCTTGTGGCTGCTTAGGAATTATGTTGATTGTATTTGGAGTGTTTCCGACATTTTTTTCAGTCGTGTTGGTGATCCATCAGTTAAGTTGGAGGGGTTTAGTTACAGAATATATATCATATGATTTTATCCGTCTAATATATATGTATGTGTGTGTGTATGTGTGTGTATGTGTGTGTGTGTAATCGCGTTATATTATATAGAAACGTTTATTTGACATTATCTCCAGTCGTTACACAATTAATGTATCAATTAGCCCAGATAACATAAATAGAAACAAAGAAAATGGGGTTGATGCAGAAAATTTTCTTTAATTGTTTATTCTATTTACGTTGTTGGATCACATATTCATCTATTTCTCAATATACATATATATATATATATATATATATATATATATATATATATATATATATATATATATATATATAAATATATATTCAAATTTTTATATTTCTACACGTCACTAAAGAGATAATTTGGAATATAAAATGATACAAATTGCATAATATTTCATATAATTCAAGTATTTATTCATTCCTTTAAATTAGTTCTCCAACCATCCCTCGTTGGGAAACGATATATTTAATGAGATCAGTGTCTTTCTATATTCAACATGATCCGTACTCTAGGAGCGATGTGGACTTTTTGTGAACATACCTACCAAATTGAAAAATATTTGCAAATATATGTATTATGAACGTATCACATAATGCACGCGTATGAATGTATCTAAGTAAGTAAATTAACTCATGCATTATCCTATGAGTGTGTTTTTTATTCTCAGAGAATTTGTTTCAATTTGTTTATCTGTGCCCAGTTATCAACAAAGATATATTTCTATATGCGGCAACAAAATGTCATAAACTAACAATTTAGATAGAGACTATATTGTATCTGAGAAATCAATATGCAAGAATATGCACATTGACCACAAAATCAGGCGCACAGAGTATATATCAAATCATACATTGAAACCTACATTACGATGGTCGCCAGTAGATGTATGACTCAATCATCCAAAGTGGTTTTATGGTTGTTTGATAGTCTAGGCTCGTAATTAAATCTCACTTTCTAGAAAAAATGTTTTGTCCCTACTTATCTGTTTATCTATAGTTGGCAAAAAGTGCGTTAAGTGTGAAAGCTGTGTTGTCATTTTTGGGGATGTCACCAATCTTACTTATCATAATTACTTATCATAATCCTGTCTTCGTGGATAAGTAATATCAAAATATAAACCACTTCGAACGACATCTACAAAGAACTGATAACACCACCTCAACAGCAGATCACTGTCAGTATATTATCCCTCACTTGAAATGTTTTTCACATTCTGAAGAACACCCCTCTTCCCATCTGATGGAACATGTCAGTTGAATGAAGAGGTTTCAGTGTTGTCTTTTTGACTTCATGCTCTCGGATAAATTAATTAATATCCAAACACTGATTATATACTTGATCAGATATAAGTTTGTATTGTGGATGTTAAGTGATCCGACAGAACGTTAATGATAATGACTATTGGTAGGTGAAATTGAAAGAGAAAAATGCAAGAGAATGTAGGTGTTACATTTCAATTGGTGTCAGTCTCAGCTTCCATCATATAAACAGCAAAGATTTTCAGTGAACCGCTATAAATATTTTTCTCTGAAATAAATGGCTGGCACGCGTCAAAACGCATCGAAACATGCACACGGAATAATAATAAAGATTGAGATGTAACACCTACTTTTTCATGACTTTTTCTCTCCACCTTCAAGTTGCCATTTTCATCAACACACACACAAACACACACACACACACACACACACACACACACATATATATATATATATATATATATATATATATATATATATAATTTAACTAATTTGACGATTTGAAGAAATTCAGTTATGCATTTTTCAGTTGAAACTTGACATCCCTAACGGCAAGTCTCGTTTCGACAGACTGAAGAATATCAACCCAATCATTTTCCTATCCAGGCATTTATGACTGGTCTAGAATGAAACACTTATTACTTTCCTAAAGAGATTAACATTTAGCAAATGAATGTTCTTTTACCTGTAAAGTAAAATATGCTTATTTTGTTTAGATTTTATTTCATCTCAATTCAATGGCCATACTCCACACCTTATCACTGAAAGGAACTCCAAACGATTGATGACAATATGAAAGAGTGTATAGAAATTGTAATAAATGTCAGTTGTATGTAAGCAATATAGAAGCCATTATTCAGGTAATTATAATCATATTCAACATATAAAAAAGTATATAATTGAATACCAGTACGTCAACAGGTCTTTATATTATGAAGCTAAATGTATACTTATGTAAATACCGTCAGAAAGTAAGCCCGGGTTGAAGGGTTACGAAATATTTCGTTTCATCGAAAAGGATCACGAGAAATTTCATTTCATCAAAAGGGGGCTGGAATGAAAACAGTTTGAGAAACCATGTTTAGATAATTTCAATGTGCTTTTCTACAAGATGGATTTTTACTTGGATCACCATCAATATAATATATAGTAAGATATATAGAGGAATCTGCTTATCATGATCACTTATTTATTTGAGGAACATTTGAAAAACGAACAGAAATAAATACAATTGCAGTGTCTTTTATTTCGTAATGGTGGTGATAATGATGATGATCAAAGAAAAAAATCTATTTTGTTTAATAATAAAAGAAAGCACATCGATAATTATTTCATTATAAACAAGCGAACAGTTCGAGCATTTGACAATGAAAAAATAGAACAGGTTTGGAGTGCCAAGGAGAGTTAATTTCAGAAAAAATGATCAAAGTTGTAAAAATATCAAATGTATTCACCCCACTAGTCGTTTTTTTTTGTTTTTTTGTTTTTTGCTTTACAACTCTGGTCAGCATCATTGTCCAGCTGGGAGGTAAACCTCCACCACCGGATCAAATCTCCAGAAAACTCAGAGGTTTTTCCGTGGAATATACCCGAATTTAGTGGTATCATACTCTTGGTTCTAACCAATTTCCTAGTCCCGACCGATTAAAGACATCGATACGGCATGATGCTGTCACTGCAATGTTTCACCGTGAGGGTATTGTTCTGGGTTTGAGGAGGGGCTTGAGCCAGTCATAGCGTTTTCCTCGGTGCCCAAAAGGCCGATTTTAGTCTCATCTGTCCAGAGTACCATCTTCCATATGTTTGGAGAGTCTCTCAAATGCCTTCAGGTGAACTTCAAACGTGTTTTGCATCTTTTTTTTTTAAACAATAGCCTTTTTCTGACCACTATTCCATAAAACCAAGCTCTGTAAAGTGTGCAAGTTGAAATGGTCCTATGGACAGATACTCCATTTTTTGCTTTGAATTCGTCTCTTCAGGGTGATCTTTGGTCTCTTTGTTGGTAGGTCTGTGAGCTTCGGTGGGTAACCCTTTCTTAGCTGGTTTGTTGTGGTTCAACACCCCTTCTATTTTGTAATAATGAGTTTAATGGTGCTCGGCAGGATGTCCAATGTTTGGGATATTTTTTATAAACCAACCCAGATCTGTACTTCACCAAAACTTTGTCCCACACCTGTTTGGTGAGCATCTTGGTTTTCATGATACTACTTGCTGTGGGGTGTTCTTCCTGTTGGTGCTGGGCCCACAAACTATACTAAACCAGCCGTGGTTCTGGGTTAGTAAAAGAAGGCAACAAGACGGAATTTCGTTTATATGTTTTATATAGAATATTGATTATCAATATCTCTGGAGACGGGAAATGCCTATTCGCAGTTGAAAAGAGAGGAGGCCGATTATCATCTAAGTCAAAATGACGACTGGTCTCTCATGTCACGAACGGTAGTCTACTGAATGGTAGCAGCGGTTGACGGTTACTAAGGGCGGCGTCTAACACGAGAGAGCCGGCAACGATTCTCTTCTCCAAAACCAAATTTTACTCTGACTACTTGTTACGAAGATTCCTCTTATTTAAGCCCTTGGTATCAACACTGTATCTCTTGTAATTGACTTCCCTTCTCTCCCTCTCCTGTTATCTCGGTCTCTCCGGAAAACCCCAAATATTGACCTTCATTCATCTCGCGACGCAGGTCTGTCCAAGATCATAAATTAGTCTCCCCCCTCTCTCAAGGGCTCCGCAAACAACCTTTCTTTCATAAGCTTTACTCTCTCTCTCTAGACCCCACACACTGGCCCTTATATCTGGCTTTGTTTTTGAAACCCAGGATTTGACAGATGACACTAGATTGAAAAAGTACAGGTAACTCAACTTCCCATGACATCTCGAAAAACACATTAGGCCCTTATCTGGTCATCGAATCGGGAACAAAACCTCTTCCAAAAGCATTTGTTTTTGCAACCCAGGATTTGACAGATGACACAAGATTGAGAAATTGCAGGTGCCCGCACTTGGAAGCACACAGTATTATCTCAAAAAACACATTATCCCTTTTAACACAGATAACTCCTTTTGTAATAACAATAGTAATTACTGGTAATAACCATAGTAATTTTTGGTAACAGCCATAGTAATTTTCAGGACACGGGGGACTCCTGGCCCCCTCGTGTCACACTTGCTAAGTGGTGTCATTTGCTTAGTAGTGTTACAGACATAGGACCTTTCAGAACAGGCGTACATATGCTGAGATCATTCAGCAGGTTCTGTGACACTTAGATTGTACACAGTTGGCTTTTATTTGACTAATTATGTGACTTCTGAAGATTATTGGTCGCACCAGATCTTATTTATCGGCTTCATATCAAAGGATACGAATACATACAAACGCTCTATTTTTCGGGGATTTTTTATTCTTTAAATTTTTGGTTTAATTCACTGCACAAATTTGGACTAATTTGTGTAGGACCAAATAAAAATCTTTTTATATTTCAGGTTGTAATGCAACAAAATAGGGAAAATACCAAATAGGTGAATATTTTCACAATGTATTGTTCCCAGAATTCCTCCATAGTTTCTTAGAAAACTACCCACAAACTCTCAGTGGCTTAAAATGCTAACTATCCAATATTTTCACTAGTAATTACAATCAAGATCAGAAATGTACCTTGTAGACAATGAACCCCCCCCCCCATATCAAATCTCCGTCCAGCACAGGAAACGGAGAAAGACTGAACTCCTAATTTTGGAGCGAAAGATAAAATGACATAATTCCAATTTAACACAGTTCAAGATAAAAATAACATTTGGTACGATCACCCAAAGAGTATGATGAAGCAAGGACTGGCAAAAAGACACGAAAATTCATGTTCTCTTAGTAGTATGTACATCTAAGTACTTATAAAATTAGCTATATCTGTTTGATGAAGATTCAAAAAAAAATTGAGATCATTTAAAAATCTATAGTAGGCGGTATTAGCGCGCACGTGACCTTTGTGGCTTAGACTAATGGAATGCAAAAGACTTGAATTCATATGAGACTTTGCAGCTGGCACCTTTTATCAAGCAACTTTAATGGCTTAGGGAAGTAAGTTTACTTATATGTGATGATTATTTACAACAATAATGAGAAATAATTTCACCACGCTCAGACTGGGAAAATTTATTGTAGATGTATGAGGCAGAATAGATCATGAATTCATATTCAATATTCTATAACAAAATAATACTCACAATGAGAGAATCGATCAAAAATGTGTTTATTGAAATTGAGAGGCTTTAATAAAGTCCGAAGTGACATTTTGGGTTGCAACGAAATATAAATTGCATGACGAATCTGTGACATTGCAAATTCCATTGGATTTACGTTTTGAAATTTCGTTTTGATTTGTCAAGCAATCTTTTTTCCCAATAGGTGAAATATGTAACATACCTCAAGCTTATAATTCCACTCAGTAAAGAAGAAAAACAAGAGGTGGATTAGCATGGCTGGCTGGGAATTTTTTCCTCAACTCTGAAAATAGCCGAAACAATAATGAATGTGCTATAAATATCTGCAGTGCATGGGATAAAGGTATTTTGGTCACGGTTCTCTAGAAACAATAGGTTTCGGGGAGATAGTTGTCCACCGAATTCATGTTCCAAATTGTTTGTTGCTTTTGTTCGAGAATCTTTTAACCATAGACAAAAGAATTGTAAATGACTAATTTCAGTCCCTTGTCTGACTTTTTAGATGAGGAATTGTCATTATTATGCATTGATTTATTGGAACCATTGTCCTTATCTTGGTTGTTATAGATGTTATTTTAGATGCTTTTATGGAGACAACGTTTTGACCGTGCACCCTCTGGCCTCCTTCAGATGTCTATCTTGTTTTGTTTTTTGGTTTTTTTTTTTTTTTTGGTTGTCAAAGCTGGCAGATATCTATATTAGTTGATTCTCGTGTTATTTCGTAACCCTGATACTGTTTTTGCCTTGTTCATTTACGCTGAACTGGAAGAAAATTACACACACATACATACAAAGAGTGATGTTCATTTTTAAGAACATTTTTTTGAATATTTGTCGTGCATAAATACTATTAAAGAAAAGTATGATAATTTGAGGCATGTGAGATTTTTATGCTTACTCTTTTATGCATTCTATTACACAATAATTTCTGCAAGTCTTGTACAATTTCACTTGGGGAAAACTGCTCTCAAATAGTGTGGAAATTATGCATTTGCTTTGAAAAATAACTACTGCTATTAGAATAGCCCGTCGATAGAAAATTTTTGTTGAGTCGGGTTTTCTTCTTACTTCTTCTTTGCCTTCTTATATGTTTCATTGAATGAATGTATAAGTTTAAAAAAAACCTACATAAAGCATGACACATAAGATCTCTGGCAACTCGTAGCTATCATCAACAGTAGCAGCCTTTTAGAGTCCGTCGTTGGACATAGACTTTCCCCAAGACTCTCTATCGGGGGCGTCACATAGTCAGTACTTTCTAAACTTATCTAGTTCGTCAACTTATATTTTGTCGGTACGCAGTCGCATGTGATCTCTTGGAAGTCCTTTTGTTCAGCGGCTGTTTGACATTCTTGCAACATGACCAACCCATTGCCATTTCAGTTTTCTTATGGATTCTATGATATTTCGGGATCCAGTCTTTCCTTCAATATACTGCGCTGTCGTGTGATCGCTTTATGTGAGGTTGAGCATGATTGAATTCTCCCCTTCAGTAATATGATTTCTTATTTCTTCCTATTTTTTGATATGCATCATCATCATCAACATAATCAGCCCTTGACTCTTGAGAAAAGTTAACAGTCAAGGTCAAATAAGAGGGAAAAGGAGATAGGAAGTATATATTGCACCTTCCAAGTAGGGGGAACTTCCTGTCTTAAATATGCCTAACAGAAACGCTACCATCACTAGTTTAGCAGAAAATTCCTCAGACTTTGACTATATTGTTCTTTCTTGACTGTAACGGTAAATTTTCCATCAGCTTTAACAATTATTTCAAAATATTTTACATTTGGAAGCAATAAAAATCCAATTAAGAAACTTAAGAAATTTAAGAGAAACTTAAGAAAATTAAGAAATATTTAATAAAACTTTTCAGCTCTCAAACCTTACAATATGCTCACAATAAAACAATGAACTTTGTATCAAAGTCAACGAAACTTAAGGATACATAAAAGAAAAAAAGTAATCAAGGCAAAAGCTTCCAAGAGAATTATATCAAATTATAGTCATAATTCTACAAATGAATACTAGTGGAGGGGCGTATCTGATAAAACACGAGTACTAATTAATTTCAACAAATCAATAATCAGTGGTTTTCTTGAAAGAAAATTGTATTGACAATTGCTCATCAGGACATTGGTATTTGAATTGATAATTTGTTCTCATATCAGGTAAATAAAAATGTGTGAAAGTGGTGTTTACGCCTGCAAACTTTCAAGTTAAAAAAAGAATGGAGTGAAAAATAACTGTATATTAACTAAATTCGCACCTGGACAGGTAATGCTATGCTGCAGATAAATTCGACTTTATGAAACTGAATGAACGAGCTTCAAAGATTCATTTGAATAAAATATTTTTTCGGAAATGACTTTGATGATTGAATAATGATGTTATGAATCCATATGAATAGATTTCATTGAAAAACGCTGGAAACTTTTGCATCGATCTAATTTACACACTTTCACACACACACTTTCACACACACACACACACACACACATATATATATATATATACATATATATATATATGTATATATATATATATATATATATATATATATATATATATATATATATATATATATATATATATATATATATATATATATCAGAACCCTCGAGAACGCCTTATTTTTCTTCCTTCCGTCTTTTATTACTATACTAGATTTATTCCTATTTTTCTAGTCTTCGCACCCACAGATTCGTAGTTACCACGTCTAAACTTCTGCTCTCAAAATAAAATAATTGATGAGTTCAACAAAAAAAAAGGACATTTCTGTCATCGAACCTGATTGAAGCATACTTTCTCTTCGCTGTTTGTACAAGTAAAATCTGCAAATATTTTTCTGGTTTGTTCCAAAACAATTATTTCAACGAGAAAACCTTTTTACTTTTAAGGTCTGCGGCCCCTATCTTCAACTATAACACTCTTTTCTTTATTCATTTCTCCCTTCACATCCACACCAATCTATTTTTATCTTAGTTTCTATATAATCCTTTATTACTAATTTGTTGCATGTGACATTACTTTTTGTCTGACAATGATTTCATTTATTTTTCTCTACTTTATCTCCTCCATGCAGTTTCACTCTATTGTTTCATTTTATTACTTGTATGTAATCTTTTTTGTCTTTATTTTACTTATCCATGTTCATGATTTCATGCATGTTCTGTACTCTCTCTCTCTCTCTCTCTCTCTCTCTCTCTCTCGAAGAAGAAGAAGAAGAAGAAGAAGAAGAAGAAGAAATCCTCAAAGAAGAAGAAATCATGAGAAGAATCACTAATCTTGGCAAGCTTTCGATATAAACAAGCTCAGTTTCCAAAAACAAGTAAATCCATTAAGTCCTGAAATAAGGGTTATATATATATATATATATATATATATATATATATATATATATATATATATATATATATATATATATATATATATATATGATGAAATCAAAACATGGAAACTAACCAAAAGATTGACTCTCAAACTGAAAACCATGCTACGTGCACCGTAGAGAATCATGCTCAACATCACACGGAGAGATCACAAAAGATACAAGAGCACAATATATAAAAGAAAAAACAGGAGTACGAGATATCATAGAATTGATTGGAAGACTCAAGTGGCAATGAGTTGGTCATGTTGCAGGAAGGGCAGACAACCACTGGACACCACGACTCACCACGTGGACTCCAATACATCATACGCGAAATTGTGGTCGGCAGAAAAAAAGATAGCATGACGAACTAGACCAGTGCTGGCCCCGCTACACCCATGATAGAGAGATAGAAATATATAGAATAACCCACCCTTAGTGAGAAACAGTGCTGGGAGATCTGCTTGTCGGTAAGTGTTACCTAGGTGTAAAATACGGCCGTCTTGCCCTTTCAAATGGGACTTATGTTTCCTTTTAAAAGAAATTGGGTTTGTAAGCATTAGGAAGCTTCCATATCCTGAGTAAAGGCTATAAAATACAGAAATGAAAAATACATATCCATATTAATGAAAAAAGTTTACACGCAAAATTCTATCGCCTATTTCTTGAGTTACAGTCATGTTAACCGATGCAGATCGTCAAGGATGCATTTTCTGAGTTGCCACCATTCGATTGAAGTTATTTGTATAATTTTACAAATTGCTGGCGTTTTGTTTTGTATTGAACCCTTTTATTAAATCTCATAGCCATTAGCAACAACCAAATTGATGCCATTCTCAATACGTTTTGTGCATGAATCTCATTCATTTAATGTATGTATTTAGTTGATTTTTATAACGTTCAAAATATCAAGCGGCTATTTGCAGTTCGACAGAACTAGTAAGTGTTGGTAGACAAAAAAATGAAACATTCTCTCTCTGGCCAGTGACACTTGTTCTCCCATATTCATTTGGGCGGAAAACACTTTGATTTCAAGTCACAAATTGCATAAAATAGATTTTTTACTAGTCTGTTAGATGAGTTTATTCTGACGCTGTTAACGTGACAATTGTGCAGAGGAGTTTAGTAGAGAAAAAAAAAGCAATCAGTTCTTTGATAAAAGATCAGCAGTTATCCGGTGCTATTCGTGGGTTTTCTATTCGCGATTTCGATAATTCGCAGTTCAAACTTACGTGGATTTGGGGGAGGATTTGGCGTACTGCAAGGAACTGCATCATAGAAAATACGCTGTGCAGTATAAACAAAACTTGAAAAGTTTTAGAAAGTTTAGGAAATCATCCTTCCTCAATCTAGATAGATCTTTTAGAGAAACAACAAAAATATAAAGAATATAAACAGTGGTATGAAAAAGAAAAAATGGTAATAATCACTGCACTGTATGGTTTTCGTTGATTACCTATATATATTTTTTCAAGCAACTACCATGTACTTTTATCAATTTTTTCAAAAACGTATTCGAATAATTAAATATTTTCTTTGAAAGTTAAATTTGGGTTATACCTGTGAGAAAATAGCATGAAGTTAGTTATAAGAAAAAGAAAAAAATACTATTGCTGAGTAAATTATGGTTGTTTTTACGTTTTTAATCTTGAATAAATATTGATTTCACCATAATTGACGGGTCTGACACCAGAGAAAATAAAGTTTTGAAGTTATAAATTTTTACTATATTCGTTTATTTTTTTGTACATTTATAATTCGGGAATGCTGAAGTGATTGTTTACTCTTTATTGTACAAGATGTACAAGTTTGGAGGGGGACTGAGAAGTGCATCTAAACCCCCAAATAGTTCGGGATGACTGCGTACATTAACCATGAAAATACACACTGAAGCTGCCTTCTTTGTAAATATAAAACAGGGAGACCAAACTGAACAAACTCTATGATTATTAACATTAATATAAGTCCTGGATAACGTCATATCAGCTGAGCTTCATGAAAAGTTTAGATGAAAGTTGAAATCTGTTTTACGCTGAAAGTCCCGAGGAAACTAAACTTGGAATGTAGTTCATCATTTCAATTACGAAGAAGAAAATTAGGTTGGCCGTCATCTTTTTGAAGCATGTACTTTTGAGGTTATGGAGACAGCAATATGCGATCAAACAAGTCAAACAAGATTAGAATGATACAAGTATTTTGATCGAGAGGTCCTTACAATACAAGCCATTGAAGTAGCAATAGTAGACCTTCAGTACCATCGTACGATTTTGTCTTTAGTTGGCTCACAGTATGTTCGAGTGTGGATCAACTATTCCTTGGTCTGACACAATTATAAACTAAATTTTGGTCTAAAGATTTCCCTCTTTAATGCTGGTTCTATGTGATTAATGGAGAAGTATTGGGTTGAGTGCATCGACAATGAAGGAGATTATGTTGAAAAATAAATGTGTTGTGGAAAACAAATGCCACTTTTATCATTAGGCTATGGACTTACTGGCTTACTATAATATGCAAACATCTTGTTCAGCTACGATTTACTTCACATTCTATGCGTTTTATGGCATTTGCTATTAAGTATTTTTGGCAGAGTAGCAATTGGACTGCCGCCCCATGATGATAGAATATGACACAAGGCCAGTTTTAACGTTGGAGCCCACACACGTACGTATGGACAGCACATGCTTTTAGTGCTTGTTGTTCCCAACTAGTCCCCCATAAGCATTGATTTGCAGAGTAAAGACTATCACGTAAAACATTATTTGCTAGTTTCGTGATCGTAAGGCGCATTACGTAAAATTTCAAATAAAACTTGATAAAAGCAATGAAGTAAATTAAAGTGTATACAAGCGAATTCGTTCATCGTTTGTTAAAAGAACATGCAATCTGTTATTTCGAAGTAAATAAATTATTGCAAAACAACAGAGGACAATCTGATGAAACTTGGAAAGAAACTCAACTCTAAAACTTATCAGTAAAAGACGAAAATTAAGTTGAAAGCGGCAATTTGATCATTAAATCAGTTGTGTTTGTTAGCATTGGCTGTGGTTATTATTGTGATTGCACTTGCTGTTTTTCGTTAACATGTCATTATTAAATGGTAACATAAAGTCTGAATTCCAGTATATCATAATAGCAATTTTCATCTATGTACAAGATGGATTCGAGTAATTAGAAACTTCTTTTCTCCTCTTCATTTTGCAATAATTTGCCATATTGAATCATCATCATCGTCATCAGTATCTTAACGTCTTTTTTATTTTATCATGTCCCTGACTCCTGTCTTTTCCCGGATGTATTGAGTTGTCTTGTGGTCTCTATATGAGGTTGAACATAATCCTTTCATGTGCACGTTGCATGCTTCTCAATTTGAGGGTCGGTCTCTTAGTTAGGTTCCATGTTTCACCCCCATAAGTGACTATTGGGAGGATGCATTGGTTGTGTACCCTCCTTTGTTAGGATTAATGGGATCTTCTCGTTTTTCAAAGGTTGAGCATGCTCTGCCAAAGACTTGCCATCCTAGTGTGATTCTTCGCTTGATTTCTTCTTCTTTTGAGGAAGATTCGTTGATCTAGTTAGATGAAGTGGTCTACTTTCTCCAGTTCTGTGTCCTCGATTTTGATCTTAGTGTTGCTATTTCCGACGTGGTTGTTGCACATGATCTTCATCTTGCTAAAGTTTATATGTTGGACAACTTTATTGCTCTCTTCATGTAGTTCATCTAGCATTAGTTGGAGGTCATGTAGGTTCTCTGCAAAAACGGCGATGTTGTCTGTAAATCTGAGGTTGTTCAGATATTTGCCATCAATTTTGATTCCTTTATTCTCCCAGTGTAGTCGTCTGAAGAGCATCTCAACGCAGGCTGTGAGGAGTTTGAGTGAGCTGGTATCATCTTGTCTTACCCTTTTTTAGAGCTGAAAGGGCTCCGAGTCTCTACGTTGCCTGATAAAGGAGCTGCTGTGACTATATATAGGTTTCAGCACTTCGACATATACTGGATCCACACTGTGCAGAATGATGGTCTCCATGGCCTTAGTAATTTCCACTGTCGAAGGCTTTTTTGAAGTCGATAAATGCTACAGCGAGTGGTAGCTTATATTCATCTGCTTTTCCTTTCAGCTGATTTATTGAGTACAGGTGGTCCATGGTCGAGTAGCTTCTTCTAAAGCCAGCTTGCTCTCGTGGTTGGTTTTCATCTAGTGTTCTTGTGATCTGAGTGGTGATGATTTTTGCGAAAAGTTTGTGAATGCAGTTGAGAAAGCTAATCGGTCCGTAGTTGTTGAGATCTTTTGGGTTTCATTTCAAAGCGTTATCCATAACTTCGGTTTTCTCTGAATGAAAGTAAAATTTTCCATATTTGAAGCTGCTGGGAATTCATAACCGTGAGTGTACTTGTCAATTGCATAACCCAATGTCTATATCTAGCTCCTAAATAGGAATTTTTACAATTTAGTGTTCTCTGCTGGTTGAATAAGTAATTTCACCTACAGAATGTTACAAATTGCAGTAAAAGAAAAAATTATTACCACGCGTTTGCTATCAGTACGGACATTAGATAAAAGTGTAAATTCTAGATAAATCAAATTTGGAATTATTTAGATACTAGTAAATCTCTGTCAAAAGGAATTCACAGATTTACAGGTTTCCTCCCCAATCCGAATATAGAGTGTTCCAAGAAAAAGCTTTTCATATTCCAAAATAGCATGAATTGAAAAATGTACTATTAATATATATGAGGAACGTTTTGTGCCGTCGCCAGAACCTCCAAAATGGTGAGGTGTCCCGTTGGTGGAAGATACAGGAGACTTGAATGTAGAAGTGTGAGGAAGAGGGTGTTTTCTGCCTCTATAATGACTCGCTATAAAATAAAAGCTGAACACTATTTTCATTTTTTGCTTTTTTTTATGTGAAAAGGTGTCCAGAAAAAAGCTTTTGAAAAACGGGAACTACCTGTATTTGAATTTTTAGACAATTTTTCTTTAAACTAGAAAACCCTAGGTTTTTTAAAAAGATGACTGAACTTGTTCATGCAGAAGAGTCCATTGTTCAAAATATCTTTTATATGCGAACATGTTTGCTTAAAGTGGAAGACTTCATAGTTACAAAAAGATTACCAAGAAAAATCACATCAAATCATTACTAGTAGAAAATAATATAAAATTGTTAATTCATACTTCAACAGAAGAATACTTATTGTTCATTTGTTAAATTTTCATGCTTCATTTTCATTTTCCCTTTATGCCTATGTCTGAGATCAACTTCAGGTCATAGTTAATAAAAGTAATGCGAAAGATAGTGATATTAGAGAAATTATCGTGTCATTTACTTATTAAACGGTTGTATTGCCATCATTATTCCACACAAGATCAAGATTTTTAAGGCAGTGAAGTATAACTTTAAGCAAACGGCCTGCAATTAATCAACTTTTAACTCTGGAAAAGTTCCTCTAGAATGGAATAGCTCTTAGAATGCCAGTCGCTATGGATAATACTGATTATCATACAGGAAAATCTATGTTTGGCATTGCAACCAATGAGAGTAATTTTAGGTACTTAGTAATAATACAATACTGTATGATTTGTTTTGGTACTTCACTTGATATTTATATTAGTTCCATTAACTGAGTTTAATTTGGAAGAGGATGAGACCGTCTTATTTGTTTAAAGTTCAATACTTTCTTTATTTCACTTGTAGCCAGTCAATTCATTTCAACTGAGACGAAACTTTGGATAGCTCAATTCAAGGAGTCAAAACAGCGATTGGTTTTGTTTATTTACTAAAATTTTGCTTGTCATTTGACGCTGTTTTAATCCTTAGAATATACTTATACATTTTGGATATCAAGTTTTATCTTTTTGGGTTATCTATATTTTGCAGTCTCACAAAACCTCGTAAACTGAAACGGGCTTTTATCACGGGTAGGAAAAAGTGATTCAATACTAACTTGACCATTCAATTAATTTGACAGGTAGCACAACCCGCTGTATATAGATATCTGACATCAAGTCCGGTGACTCTAAAAAACAGTTTAAAGCCTGATCCAAGTGCAAAAACAGACATAATTTAGGTTTTTGCTCAACAAAAAATGAAAAGTGTATATTTCCTACACGATTGACTACTTGAAACAATAGTTTTAGATGTACTAATCAGGGTGGTTAGTTGATACGAAATACCAGTAGAGAACAAATCCCCAAATTCATATCTTACGTTAAAATGTTTTAATTATGGAGGGATCAGTTTATTATTAATGATAAAAAAACGAATCTCTCACTTTATTGATCCCCGACTTTATGGATCTTCCCTCATGCACAGGGATTTTAAAAGCAGTAAAACCTGTTTCAAGTACGCAATCTAGAAAAAATATCACCTTTTATTCAAACATAGTTTTAGGTTAGGTGTGCAAAATATGAAATATGTAGCTGACCTACACACATGAATATCAACAAAAATATAGCGTGACCATGCTAACGTTACAGAGCAACATGTTTATAGGTAAAGATTTTCAGAAATATCTATCAGGTCTTAATAACTGGTATTTGTTTTTAATTTTGCAGTTGAGTTTACTGGGATTAACTTCTTAATACAAGCATGCTACAAGTTGCATCCCACTCTATTAACAACAATGCGTCCACCATTCTTACGTCCATACCAGTGGTTTCTGATTTCAAAGTGATTCTAAAACATGTAGAAGCATTATTAAGTGGTCATGCTGGTAGAAGCAGGCAGAGGAAGAAAAGGGAAGGGTTGATGGTCCACCCGAAAATCTATTTATTAAAAAAAAAAAGTAAGTTCAAATTAAAGTAAGAGTACAATTTTTATCCATAATTTGTTCTGCTGTTTTACTGTATGTTTTATAAGTGGGCTTTGAATGAGTATGTATAACATTTTTAGTAACAAGGTTAGCTGGAAATAGGAAAGCTTTGCCAATTTTAGCGATTTTTAAGATAGTTCCAACCGTCATTAACCAACCATATTAGGCATCACTGTAAAAAAAAACATCTTGATACATGATCAATTGATCCTATTAGATTTTCTTTTAATGACGTCATACCTTTCATGACACCACACCTAATATAACATAGTAACAGCTGGTAGATAAAAACACAAAACATCCCCTCCTCTTTCTGTTGTTTAACGTGACTGGAACTGACTAACAGACCAACCGAACAACCGACTGAAAAGTGTCTTATTGAGATGTGTGGACACATCTAGAAAATAATAAAAGTTATATGACTATTTCCGATTTTTGGTCTATTATTGATAAAATAATGGGAGCTTTCCATTATAACATGTTGATATGCACAGAAAAAGTGCAGATTTTTTAAAAGACACAGAGAAAAGACAAATAAAGATAAGGTGATCTTTTCGCCAGGGGAGTGGTAAGCTGAGAATAAATTGTATTTCTGCTACAAAAGTCGCGGGAACTGAACACGTATTTACACCGATCATAAACTTTAGTTTCCGAGTTTATGCTTTCCAAAAACAAAACGCCTGAGAAAAAACATGGAGGAGGAAAAAAAAACTTATCAGGCAGGTTAGCTGTCTTCTTCCAGTGGATAAAAATAGAATTTGAATGTTGGGGGATGTTGGTTATATAACGGGGATCGTTGCCGTTTCCACTCAGACACGACCACCTCTCGACAACAGAGTATCGATATACTCTAAAATCCAGGGAACCGAAAAACAAAAAACACTTCCAGCCAGCTATCAATCGACTTAACAAAATTAATTGGACATTTCACGGTGCATTCCACAATTGCTGAAATGCTGTTACAAATTGTCCTACTGTTACTCTATTGTGGCATATCCCAGGCTTATGAAGGTGGGTACTTTTCTTCATGTCATTATCTTCAAAATATCTTACGGTAGTATCGAGTTGTCTTCTTTTAATTACACAATTCAAAGCTTAGATATTACAATCGATTATCACACCTTCAGCATTCAGTATTGAGTCGCAATTATCACAAATCTTTATTGCTACGATTGTATTTTTGCATTTGAACTTAACACTAATAATTCAGGATCAAAATGATATGACTGTTGCGTCATACTTTGATGATGTCAATTGGTCACATTTTTCTTCAATGTTAGATATTTTGGATAGTAAATTCAATATCGACTAAAATTGATACTGTTATTATAGCAAGAAAATCTGGCTATCTTCTCTCAATTATTCTGACCTGAACTAAGTCTTAATTCTGTTATGACCATCAGGGCATCTTTCTTTCAATTCGAAATTTCATTTTAGGGAATGATGTGATAGTTATCAAATCAAATTTGTGATTTGATTTGCTTGCATGTTCGGTTTAATTATTCAAGTGACCATTCGAAAGTTTATATTCACTTGATGAGGGTTGTTATTGAGAGAAAGTTGATGAAGGTTGTTATTGACAAAAATAAGACGAAAAAGTTCCATTTCAGAGTAAAATTATAAGTACCTTCCTTCTTTTAGTTTCTAATGTTTTATTTGTAAAATCTGAGTTATCCAAGTAATATGAGTAAAACTGAGTTTTGTACCACTCTCCTGTTCAGTTTCATTGCTCTTGTGAATTAACTCAATGGTCAGATCATATGATTAAAGTTTGAAGGATATGAAATCTCTGGTACAGGGTCAATTACAACTATAATAATATGCTTACTCATAAGGAAACTGAGACTAAAGTACTTTCTCCTAGTGATAAGTCTAGTCATTGCAAATCTGCATTTTTCTGTCAGTAATAAGGAAAAATATATATTCTCCAGTCATATTCAGTCTTCTGTAGGCCGTCAAATATTTCATATTGATTTCAGTTAAAATCATAATGATCCCATTTTTCTTTGTAAAATGTATTACTGGAATTTTCAAGATATTTTTATGATTGATTACACTGTGCAACGTATTCTTACGTTTTGTTCCTGGGTTTGATTGCGTCTAAAAAGTAAAGAAAATGTCAATTATTCCCTTCAAACTTCACTTTTGTGACTATGACAGTGACAATTTGAAATGTACATTTTTTTGAATTGGACAACGGGCAAATTTGCACATTTTCAATCACGTAAAGTAAGAGAGACAATAATATGTGAATATCACTGTCTTGGCCATAAAAGCAAAGTTTGAAGGGAATAATAGTCTTTTTCTATTCTTTTCTTTGTTATCATCATTATCATATCATTTTTTTCTAAAAATCGAAAACTTGAAAATTCAAACGTTATTTTGAATAAAATTAGACATAGTAAAGAATAGTCCTTTGGCGTCTAAAATCTTTATTTTGAACTTTCATGAACACAGTTCAAAACTATTTAGTTTTCTTAATCTCTTATTTTGAATGTAACTCGGTTGTTAATAAACCAGAATAAAGGTTTCATACCCCCCCCCAAAAAAAAAACTGTATTGATAACAATTAATGTTGGGTGGGCTGCTTGAAGGATATACTCTGGAAATTATCCCCATTATGTAAAACATACCTAGTTACTCATCGATGCAGCTAACATTTTGTGTTACATTCAATCTAATTTGGTTTACATTGAAAATACCAAGCTCATTGATTCCTGTAAAATATAGTGTAAAAGAATCACAGTGCTGTACCATCCATTTCCTTAAAGCAAGGTAACAGAGCTCAATATCTACGAAGCTTAATCATTTGATTTTTTTTCTTGAAAAATAGCCCCCGGTAGATGTAACCCTACTGCTTTTTGCAATTTCAAGTCCTCCATTCACTGGAGAGAACTCACTCATACCACTGATTGTCCTTTTGTTGCAGTAACATTATTCAGTAAAAGAGATCTAGTTATGTTGAGATGAGAAAAAATAGAATTGTTGCTACTGGTCTCTAATAGGGTTAGGCCTAACGAAGGTGAGTTGAATTCGACACATATGTGTTCTCGCAAGATCAGCGAAGTCCACCCAGATTGACTGTCTAGGAATACCAGTGCTGCATGCAACAAGATTGTTCTGCGGTTGTCCTAGCCTTATGCTCTGTCACCGATTAACAGCGCATCTTGCAAAGCTTGGACTGTGCACCCAGCCTTTCTCTCTCAAGCACCGACTGCTCTATAGAGGACACATAACAGTGTGCTTTCCTTGGAGCCACCATCCTCGTATCGAGTGGCAGCGATCATGTATGTTAATTTAATGAATATATTGTTTTGTGCACATATTTCATGTAAGTGTGTACGTGGGTTCATATTAGAAAGTACAAGTGAAGCTCCTTCTTTGGACGACTCCTATTCATGGTCAAAGTTGATGTCCGAACGAAAAGCATATACTTCCTTGAGCGTTTGTTAGTATGTCATAGCATATTAAAGTATTTTGATGAACTTCCCCATTTTCACTGCTGTGTACTTATAACATCCGTGATATATAATAATTATCTTTCTCTTTCACGCATGCACGCGCGTAATCACACAAACACCAACCAATGCACACACATTCACTAGTTAAATTTTCAACTTTGTTCTCTTTTTGACTTGTTACATTGTTGTTATTATATATTTCCGAAGAAAGTAATCCCTAGCTCTCTTTTTGCAGGTCATGAAGGTGGTACGTGTCCAAACTTTCGCCCGGTTAGTGCAATTAAACCATGTACTTCCCTCAACAACTGCGAACCAGGTAAAATATGGTGATTTTTTTTAATATGACTTCTGATAAGTACGATTTTTTTAACAAAATGATAACAATCCTACCGTTCATATTTTAGAATATGCAATGAGCTCAAAAATTTCAAATTCAACGGAAATATTGACACACCAAATATAATAGGATTATTATTTCAAAACTAAACAAATACAAATGCGAACCTATCTGCATTATGTTCTTTATCGCTTGGATATCATCTGTGAAAATGTATAAGTATAATTTTATTATATGTGTTGCACTAAAACATGGCCTATTGCTTCAATGCGATTGTATATTATCAAACGTACAGATTTATTTACCTTTAATGGTCGTCTTCTAAAATAAGGAGCACAATGTATTTCTTGCAAATACGCAAAAATAGACTATATATATATCTATGTGTGTGAGTATATTTTTCTCTGTGAACCGTCGCAAATATTTTTCTCTGAAAAAGATGGCTGGGTCCCTTCGAAATGCATCGAACTATGCCCACGGTATGATGATAAAAAAATTGAGATGTAACACCTATCTCATGAGTTTTCTCTCCATCTTCCAATTGCCATGTTCATCTTTTGCATGTGTTTACATAGAAAATTCATTTCATCGCGGTGACTCTGAGTTTCATGCCGGTATGAAACTCAGTGTCACCGCAAAGAACTGAATTTTCTATGTACACCTATTTACATACGTTCTATCCTCGATATCGAGCACTCTTCACGCATAGATAACTTATACTCCTGCCCCCCCCCCCATAATAACAATATACATTTACATTCAGTTTTCCATAAAAACAAGAATTACGAAATTTCGAAAAAGGAAATATGTAACTATTCTTTTGGCAAAATACGCAGATAATGTGTGTGCATATAAGAAGACTGAAGACAAGATACAGATAAGTATGAGACCGAAATCTTTCGAAATAAAATTGAATATTTTTCTCCGTTTGCAGGATTTGATTGCTGCTTATTTGCTGATGGAAAATTCTGTACTTCGAGTAAGTGGTAACACCTTTTCAATTATTTTTTTGAGTCGTTATTTATAACAAGCTTCTTGGGTTGACAGCTATGTACGACAAATATTTGATTGAAAAACTTATTGACTGCTATTGATCGATTGTTCGTGATTAAAACTTGAAAATGATAGATTTTTCCTAACGTTACTTTCGTCTAAAGCTTGCCACTTCTTTCTTTCTCTCCCACTCTTTGTCTCACTCTTTTTTGCTTACTTTCATTAAGAATCATAACCCTTTGCATTTGAGTGGGTTTGCTACTTATGCTCTCACAGAATAGCGCAAATGATTCGTAAGCATAATTCGTCAGTCCCGTTTCTGTAGTTATTTGTATTCAATGTATATGTGCGGAATAAATCAAGTTTCCTTTATTCGTGGAAAGATTCCCTCGTGCTTTTGAGAGTACCTTTACTACTGTTTTGTCCGTCTGTCTTTCTTGAATATAAGTGTCATTGACATGTACTCCGATGCATCACCATTTTAGCTTTAATCTTTTTTTAACTTCAAAGTATAGCCCATCTGATGTCAGTTTTCCATCTTGACATGGTACGCGAGGAAAAAGGAAATAGTAGTCAGCTTCATAAGTTCCAATTTGATTTTTAAATACTTCGTCTCTCTTACCTTCTCGTGCTTTCTCTCTAAAGCTAGATATAATTATATACTTCTTTCCTCAAGTACCACCTGAATCATAACGAAATGAATATTCAACTCTGGTTTCTTGGTAATTTTGTAATGTTCCATTCATTTTGTTTTCGTACACATCTATACACACACAAATGTGAAAAATAAATTAAGGTATTTCCAATATCATTTTCATGAAGTATCACTTATCTATTGATATGTTTGTTCATTTTAATCAAGATCATACAGGAAAATTATTGCTGTCAAATTAGGTACGATGGATTGATAGATTCTTATACATTAGTATAAATTGAAATGCTACAGGTAATAAAAGTAATAAATTAACATTAAAATCTGATTCGCAAGCCTTTGAAACCTGCTGGACGATAGGGTCAAGAGTCCATTGGGATTTTGCAACAAAAAAAAAACAAAAAAAAACAGCGTTATGTTTACAATGAATAGCATTCAAAGGGGAAAATATTTAATGAGAACGCGAGGTATTTTTATAAAATACATAACTCTAGTGATTGGATTTAGCTAGTTAGTTTAAAATATCTGAAACTGCATGCAAACGCAGCTTCAATGAAGATAGCTTCATGAGTTCAATCTTCTCATTATATGTGAGATGTCCATGCCAGTTTATAAATCAACAGATAGTGTGGCTCCTGCAGCAGAAAAGTATTTTTACAAAAACGGCTGCATTCATATCATTATGCCTGGTACACTTCAGAAATGAGTCCTCGACAAGTTTGTCAGTCCTCGTGAGGATTTTATAGTTGCATGGAATCACCAATGCCTATCGACCATTGGAATTACGCAATCTGCTGCTTCATATAACAAAAAGATAGTTACAAATTCAAGTTACCGTAAGTAAGAACAAGGAGAAACATTTCAGTTTCAAAATTATAGTTCATTTTGAGATTCAAAAGCCTCGATATTTCTTAAATACATAACTCTGTGAAGTTAGAATTGTAACTTCAAAATTGTTGAAGAACTCTATTATATTAATACTGATTTAATTTCAGCGAACCCAAACATTTGTTTCCATAATGGAATGGTGATTAAACGTGGACAAAGTCTTACCCTTGATGACAATTGCTCCGTATGCGAATGTCGTGGTTATAATGATCTTCTTTGTAACAATGATGCCTGTATTTGGCCAACACCTCCTGGACCAGCTCCAAGTAAGTATGCAATATTTTGTTAATGCTGCCAAATATACTCAATGTTATTATCAGCTCAATTTATTAGAGTATGGGTCACAAATTGAGTTAATCAACTAATTTTCTATTGAAAGTTTTATTTTTGTGGATATAAATATGCACATATACACACAAATCCGTTTGCGCGCATATATGTAGATATACATATTCAAACACATACATAATCTGCTGAGTTTCAATTTTTTGCATTATTAAAAGTCTTTATTTGATTTATCTTCCCAACCGAATTACAATACTGTCCAGGATATAATAATCTTTTCCAATCAAAGTAAGGTGGATAATTTTTGATCATATTCTGTTTATCATAGTCTAACAAAGAATACAATCAATATGAATATTTACTTATTCCTCGCCTTTTATATGGCTAGACAAAAACAAGTTTTTTTCACGCCCTGTATTGAAACCAATTCATGTTTTATACTTTAGAATTTTTTTTATTGATGTATTTTTATTAAATGCAGTTTAAGTACTTTAAAAACTAAGGATTTACAATATTTTTTTTTACAGCAAACTGCCAGATTAATGGCAAAGTTTATGACATTGGGCAAACATTTTTGAGTAAGGATGGTTGCAATACCTGTATTTGCGGTCCCGATGGTACTGTAGGCTGCACATTTAAATTATGTCCCCCCGTAAAATCGAAAGAATGTACCCATAAAGGACAAACCTATACTTCTGGACAGGCATTTACTGACAACTGTAATACGTGCGTATGTAAGGCCGATGGTACAGTTAAATGCACAGATATACCTTGCCCAGATGGCAAAAAGACCTGCACTCACAAAGGCAAAGAGTATAAAGTAGATGAGTTTTTCAAAGTTGATTGTAACATGTGTCGGTGTGGACCCAATGGTGTGGCAGATTGCACAAAGTTCCCTTGTACACCAACAGAAACAAAAATTTGTACATACAAAGGCAACGAGTACAAAGCAGGTGAAACATTCCGAGATGACTGCAGTGCATGTACTTGTGATTTCTCTGGTCTCATACAATGTACCAATAACTATTGCCAGAAAAAGTGCACGTATAAATATATCGAATACGCCATCGGTCAACAATTTCAAGAAGATTGTAATACATGTATATGCAAATCTACCGGCAAAGTAGAATGTACAACAAAGAATTGCCAAACTGATGCATGTGTTTACAGTGGTCAGAGTTACCAAGTAGGGCAAAGCTTCGATGATGGATGCAAGAAATGTGTCTGTGGAAATAATGCCAAGGTCCATTGTAATACTGATCAATGTGTTGGAACGTGTACATTTAATGGTAATACCTATCAAGCCGGACAAAATTTCGATGATGGTTGTAGAAAATGTACCTGTGCTAATTTTGGTATTGTACAATGTAATAATGATCAATGTAATAGTGGTTGTTCATATAATGGAAACTCTTACAAAATAGGAGAAAAATTTGACGATGGCTGCAAGAAATGCAACTGCATTAATGGTGGAATCGTTCAATGTAATGATGATGCATGTTTTAACGTGTGTAATTATGACGGAAAGAACTACGTAGTAGGACAAAATTTCAATGATGGCTGCAAGAAATGTTCTTGTACTAATGGAGGTAAAGTCCAATGTAACAATGACCAGTGTTTTGGAGCTTGTTCTTATAATGGACAGACCTACACAACAGGACAGACCTTTAATGATGGTTGCAAAAAATGCACATGTGGTAATAGAGGAGTGCTTCAATGTGACAGTAGCCAATGTTTTGGAACCTGTTCTTATAATGGACAAGTCTACCAGGTAGGACAGACCTTCGATGATGGTTGCAAGAAATGTACATGTGAGAATCCTGGCAATGTACAATGCAAAAATGATGCTTGTAATATACTATGTTTCAGCAATGGGAAACAGCTTTCCATTGGACAAATTACTCAACAAGATTGTAATACATGCACATGTCAGGCAAACGGAAACCTAGAGTGTACGAATAATCCCTGTACATGTACCTACAATGGCAAAGTATATAAGATAAGCGAAACTTTCCCACAGGAATGTAATACCTGTACATGTGGTGCCGATGGACGTGTACAATGCACAAATAAAATCTGCGCTAAAGATTGTAATTATAAAGGAATCGTATACAAATCTGGTCAGAAATTCCAGGATGACTGTAACCAATGCAACTGTCAAAATGATGGAAGGGTCCAATGTACAAACTATGTGTGCTCTTGCACATACAAAGGTGTAACCCACAAGACTGGTGTATCTTTCCAAGATGACTGCAACACTTGCCAATGTGATACAAATGGTATTGCACAATGTACTAAAAATCCATGCACATGTAGCTACAATGGTATCATGTATAAAATAGGCCAGACCTTCCCTCAAGAGTGTAATACCTGTACATGCGGTGCCGATGGACGTGTACAATGTACAAATAAAATCTGCGCTAAAGATTGTAATTATAAAGGAATCGTATACAAATCTGGTCAGAAATTCCAGGATGACTGCAACCAATGTGACTGTCAAAATGATGGTAGAGTCCAATGTACCAACAAGGTTTGCTCTTGCACATACAAAGGTGTAACCCATAAGACTGGTGTACCCTTCCAAGATGACTGTAACACTTGCCGATGTGATACAAATGGTATTGCCCAATGTACTAAAAATCCATGCACATGTAATTACAATGGTATCATATATAAAATAGGCCAGACCTTCCCTCAAGAGTGTAATACCTGTACATGCAGTGCTGATGGACGTGTACAATGTACAAATAAAATCTGCGCTAAAGATTGTAATTATAAAGGAATCGTATACAAATCTGGTCAGAAATTCCAGGATGACTGCAACCAATGTGACTGTCAAAATGATGGTAGAGTCCAATGTACCAACTATGTTTGCTCTTGCACATACAAAGGTGTAACCCATAAGACTGGTGTATCTTTCCAAGATGACTGCAACACTTGCCGATGTGATACAAATGGTATTGCCCAATGTACTAAAAATCCATGCACATGTAGCTATAATGGTATCATGTATAAAATAGGCCAGACCTTCCCTCAAGAGTGTAATACCTGTACATGTGGTGCTGATGGACGTGTACAATGTACAAATAAAATCTGCGCTAAAGATTGTAATTATAAAGGAATCGTATACAAATCTGGTCAGAAATTCCAGGATGACTGCAACCAATGTGACTGTCAAAATGATGGAAGGGTCCAATGTACCAACAATGTTTGCTCTTGTACATATAAAGGTGTAACCCATAAGACTGGTGTACCCTTCCAAGATGACTGCAACACTTGCCGATGTGATACAAATGGTATTGCCCAATGTACTAAAAATCCATGCACATGTAGCTACAATGGTATCATATATAAAATAGGCCAGACCTTCCCTCAAGAGTGTAATACCTGTACATGCGGTGCCGATGGACGTGTACAATGTACAAATAAAATCTGTGCTAAAGATTGCAATTATAAAGGAATCGTATACAAATCTGGTCAGAAATTCCAGGATGACTGCAACCAATGTGACTGTCAAAATGATGGTAGAGTCCAATGTACCAACTATGTTTGCTCTTGCACATACAAAGGTGTAACCCATAAGACTGGTGTACCCTTCCAAGATGACTGCAACACTTGCCAATGTGATACAAATGGTATTGCCCAATGTACTAAAAATCCATGCACATGTAGCTACAATGGTAACATATACAAAATTCGTGAGACCTTTGTTCAAGAGTGTAATACCTGTACTTGCGGTGCCGATGGACGTGTACAATGTACAAATAAAATCTGCCCCAAAGATTGTAATTATAAAGGAATCGTATACAAATCTGGTCAGAAATTCCAGGATGACTGCAACCAATGTGACTGTCAAAATGATGGTAGAGTCCAATGTACCAACAATGTTTGCTCTTGCACATACAAAGGTGTAACCCATAAGACTGGTGTACCCTTCCAAGATGACTGCAACACTTGCCGATGTGATACAAATGGTATTGCCCAATGTACTAAAAATCCATGCACATGTAACTACAATGGTATCATATATAAAATAGGCCAGACCTTCCCTCAAGATTGTAATACCTGTACATGCGGTGCCGATGGACGTGTACAATGTACAAATAAAATCTGCACTAAAGATTGTAATTATAAAGGAATCGTATACAAATCTGGTCAGAAATTCCAGGATGACTGCAACCAATGTGACTGTCAAAATGATGGTAGAGTCCAATGTACCAACAATGCATGCTCTTGTACATATAAAGGTGTAACCCATAAGACTGGTGTACCCTTCCAAGATGACTGTAACACTTGCCGATGTGATACAAATGGTATTGCACAATGTACTAAAAATCCATGCACATGTAGCTACAATGGTAATGTATACAAAATAAGTCAGACCTTTGTTCAAGAGTGTAATACCTGCACATGCGGTGCCGATGGACGTGTACAATGTACAAATAAAATCTGTGCTAAAGATTGCAATTATAAAGGAATCGTATACAAATCTGGTCAGAAATTCCAGGATGACTGCAACCAATGTGACTGTCAAAATGATGGTAGAGTCCAATGTACTAACTATGTTTGCTCTTGTACATACAAAGGTGTAACCCATAAGACTGGTGTACCCTTCCAAGATGACTGTAACACCTGTCAATGTGATACAAATGGTATTGCACAATGTACAAAAAATCCATGTACATTGGAAACCTGTTCTAAAAATGGACAAACTTACCAAGTAGGACAGACCTTCAATGATGGTTGCAAGAAATGCACATGTCGTAATGGAGGATCGATTCAATGTGACAATAGCCAATGTTTTGAAACCTGTTCCTATAATGGACAGACTTACCAGGTAGGACAGACATTCAATGATGGCTGCAGGAAATGCACATGTAATAATGGAGCTGTTCAGTGTGACAATAGTCAATGTTTTGGAACCTGTTCTTATAATGGACAGACCTACCAGGTAGGACAGACCTTCAATGATGGCTGCAGGAAATGCACATGTAGAAATGGAGCTGTTCAATGTGACAGCAGCCAATGTTTTGGAACATGCTCTTATAAAGGACAGACCTACCAGACAGGACAGACTTTCGATGATGGATGTAAGAAATGTACTTGCGTTACTGGTGGAAATGTTCAATGTATCGATGTAAACTGTAAAAATAACTGTGTGCATAAGGGCCAAACATATTCAACTGGACAGGTATTTGATGACAGCTGTAATAAATGCCAGTGTGGTCCAAATGGTATTGTGCAATGTACAAATAATGTTTGTACGAAGCGATGTACTTACAAAGGAAGAACTTATGATGCTGGTGAAACTTTTAAAGATGATTGCAACAACTGTGTCTGTTACACTAATGGTAAAGTGCAATGCTCTTCAAACACTTGCCCACCAAGTAACATTTGTACTTACAAAGGACAAAATTATGTGCCTGGACAGACAGCAAAAGATGACTGTAATGTTTGTGCATGTCAGAGCACTGGTATAATGAAATGTACAGAGAATAACTGTAATAAACAGTGCACATACAAAGGAAAAGTATATAAAAATTCTGAATCATTTAAAGATTCCTGTAATACATGTGTCTGCACAAATGGACAAGTGGCATGCACAAAGAAGAGCTGTCAATCTGGATGTTTTTACAATAATCAATCATACAAAGTAGGGGAATTTTTCCGAAGTAAAAATGGATGCAATGTCTGCATATGTCTTGGTAAACAAGTTGTATGCACCAAACGACCCTGCTATTATAAGGTAAATTTTGATATCTTAAATATCTAATGTTGTTAGTTGAAATATTAATTTAAAATAGTGATATGCTATTTGATGATATGTTATTGCTATTTGTGTCATGATACGGAAATATCTCAACTTGTCAATAATATCCGAATTTACATGGTCATGTGAAAAAGTGAAAGTTTTTAAATCAACTTTAAGATTATAATATTATACTTGAAATTCATTTTGATTTTTTTGTTTCTTGAAAAATAGTACTTGGCTTCAACAGAACTTTTCATTCAAAAAATATCTTAACATATTTTATGTTTGAATTCTTTAAATGCTTCATAAAATAACAATGAAAGAATGCATTTATTCATATTTTGACTTTATTTAGCAGCAAGAATTATTTAAAATTTGATAAATAACTCACATCATTTCCAAGAGATGTAATGCATGTCGTCTTTATATCTTTATAATTAGAATATGATGAACTTTAAATAATTGGACACAATCTAAAAAAAATCTTCAAAGTATAAAACTTTTATTTTAGAATAATTCATCTGCAATTTAAATTTTTTCTTCTATATCTATTTCATGCTTTAACTTTTTTGCCAAGCTCTAATTATAACTTTCTTCTTTTTTTTTTCAGCCACGTCATCTTTATGGATAATTCATCTTAGTCTACATTTAAATCACCAAAAATTTCGAAAGTCCATTATGTAACAATAGAATAAAACTGACTGTTTATATGAAATTGTGTTTTTGTATTTATTATGTTCATTATTTCTTATAATGTTTTCTTAAAGAGAAAGCAAAGAATATACAATGCATATCAAATTATTCTGCAAGTATATCTTTCGCTTCTAAATTCTGCAGTAGAGGAAGAATTTCGATAATTTTTTACACAAATATTTGCAGAGCATTTTTATGCATATATTGAACTTAAATGTACAGGTGGTGATGAATAAAAGGTATTTTTTAGAAGTTCCTTGATTTTTCATCGTGTCACATCATTAAGCATGAGTAGAAAACATAGTAATATACTAATTATGTATTGATTAGATCATTAAATAGCATAGAGTTAGAATTGAGAAAGTTTAAACAAGCTAAAAAAATTCAAATACATGAAATGTTTAAGCCTATGAATTAACAGCATACTATTTTGAAAACTAAATCATTCAAATCAATCTTTATTATAATTGGATGAAGTATTGCAACACATTATATTCATTAGAGTTGTATAAAAAAGAAACAACTAAAATTAAGAAAAAGGTAAAAACTAGTCAAAATTGAATGAAAATAATGTGTTACAAATCATTGACTTTGAAATGTAAGATCCTTGCCCCTGAATTATAGATATTAATTGATCATCCATTGATTTTGATAAATTTTGCATCTCTTTAGCTGTTATAGCTTCTGCACTTGTCAAAATAGTTTTCTTGCTAATAAACTGACACCCATTTTCATTCACCTTCCAATTGAGGATGCTCCAGGGAGTTTCAATTGGGTTGAAATCTGAAGAAAATGGTAGCCAGTCCATCAATCTACTGTTTCTGAAACCTATTTTAGTCAGCTAACCAACCATTGCATACACAATGATGAATTAAGCTGTAAGAACACGTAGATATTAGATTTATATGTAGAAATTGCCTTCACCTGGACTATGCAAGGTAAAATCTCAAACTAGATGACAATTCATATACTTAATTCATTTTTTCGATTGAGTTATTTTCTAATTACTAAGTTTGGATTTCACATGTTTAGTACATAGTATTTTTATAGTATACCTGAAAGATATTGAAGATACTGATTGATCAGGACTTTTGCCTTATTTTTAAACTGGAGGTATTGTTCTCTATGGTGGAATAATGGCTATAAAGTTTTTTAATCCAGCACTCTTGATGCTGCTGCTGTACCATTTCAACAAAATTGTTAACACTGTTAGGTATATGCTATCAGTACATTGAACAGAGGCATGTAATTTTTCTACATTAATCCTAGCAATAACTGGGACTAAGTAATATATATACTGCTACTTGCAATGAATACATTGGTAGTGCTATATGAAGTATGTTAAGATACTTTTATTATTAGCAAGATCTGATGGTTTTGTTTCTTTTTAGCAAAATTTTATTTAGAAAAGAATTAACTATTTTAGCAACAAAATTTTAGATGTATGATTGAACTGCAAAAAAGAAAAATTACAAACAAAAGTGGCAAGTGCTACAAAAACTATCAAAAATGTATTTTTAATGTGAGATTTGATAAACATTATCTTCACAAAAGATTGTCTCAGAAAGACAAATTTTTAACAGGCATAGGAGGCTAAGGCTTTATCATTCTTTGTGATAAAATGATCTCATAGCATGCATAATTCACATAACCATTTAGTATTTAAATAAAAATTTTGACAATGTGATAAGGATATACCATCACTATCAACACCAACACCATTATCATCATCTTAACAGGAAAAAACAAGAATCAAAAGCTCAAAACCACAAACAAAATTCATGCGATGTAGGGATCTATAGAATGCCTCCAGTATGGCTGTCAGAGAAAGAAGAACCTAACAAGTTTAAAGATATAAAACTGAAATGAACTCATGGTATGAATAAAAGTAAATATGGAAAACCTTTTTGAAAATCTTTTAGCCAATGTCAGTAAAGACATTCTTCAAATATTAATTCTATCAATTGATTCAAGAGCTGTCATGCTTAATAGCAGTTTTGATTCCTTACCATATTATGCAACAAAAATTAGGATCCACCATTCTCTGAACGTTAGAAAATGTCCATTTTCAAAATGAATATAGTAGGAACTTCTGCTGCTATGGTGGGAATACTCAAATGGCATTATACGCAACTAAAACAAAGATTTTGATCTCAACTTTTACATCTCAATTTTTGGTTTTGAAAGCAAATATAATCAGAATTAGAAATGTCAATTTTCAAAGAATATGCTCTGCAAATTCTGAAGAAATAGCCACTCAAATGTTTTTAGGAGATTTCATTCTAATCCTTGCAATAAATGAAATAAGATTTATTTCAAAATGAAAAAATCAGTTTTCTAAATAATGGAATTGGAATATTAGGATTAATCCCTAAAATAGGTTATATATCTTTTCACCAACATTTGATACCTGTTTTAGAAAAATTCTTTGATATGACCAGGAGATATATTTGAACTGAAAAA
Source organism: Thysanoteuthis rhombus (assembly GCA_963457665.1). Lineage (NCBI taxonomy): Eukaryota > Metazoa > Mollusca > Cephalopoda > Oegopsida > Thysanoteuthidae > Thysanoteuthis > Thysanoteuthis major. The sequence continues at coordinate 70,997,428 of OY735198.1, read as the reverse complement.
TGTATTATACACAGCTAACTTTGATGAATCTTTGATATCAGCCTAGGGACTAATGAAAACTTTTTGGTGCTTAAGTCTGAAGTTTTTGGAATTAGTGTTGGATCTATTGTAGTAGACACTTTAAACTATTGTAGTAGACACTTTAAATTATTGATAGAGCTTTAAAGTCAAAATCACTCCTAAATTAGTGAAGATCAGCAACTGTATAATCAAGCAGTAAAAGCAGATCACAATTAAATTAAAGTGATACTTGTTACTTGTTCATGTACAATCTAATAGAAAAAAGAATTTCAAACCAATGTAAAAAATGTGAAATCAGAAGATAAAAGAATACACTATTTTAAACACCTTCAGTTATCAATTGGGTTCTGAGGATAAATATTTAGGTTGGTATTCTCTGTTCCAAATTTATTTTGGTCACAATCAACTCATACATTATTATTTCCATGTTATCTGACTCAACTAAAACACAATCAGAGCTCCAAACTTTGAAAAGCTATTAGTTATCTGCTACTTATTCATAAAAAAGTGAAAAATTGTAATTGTTACCTTTATCACTATTTTGCAAAGAAAATTAATTTGGTAAGAGTAACAGAAAATATCAGAGTAAATAAGTTTAAAGCAAAAAAACTGAACTCTTTACGTTGCAACATTTTTGCTTGTTTTGAAATTTTTAGCGCCAAGTATTTTCCCATATGGATCATATTAGTTTGTTTAAACCCTATGAATTTGACGTTCTGATGGACACAATGCTCCATTTGGTAATACAACAAATATTAGACTGAACTTGAATTAATGTATCAATTTAGGGGTGAACTTATGCAGTGGAATATACAGTATTTCTATGAAGCACAAAAAGGCTTTTAAATTTGTATTTTCCTTCTTTATTAAATATGAGATCTGTTGGATTAAAAGTAAAAAGAAAGGCCAAATTTGACTAATTCTTACACTATGATATTCATATTTTAATAGCATAAGTAATGAATATAAATGGATTTGGTTTGACAGCAGCTTTACATAGGCATAACATATTATACTGTTGGTGTTGGGGTCCAAGAATGCCAACCAAATTACAACAATAATCACTTGCCAGTTTAGCTATTTTGGGGCCAGATGAATATTTTGAGGTCCACCATCTACAGCATCTTGAACCATGCTATAACAAGGGTGAGGGGTTATATTCATTAAGCTTGTTTAATTGATCTTTATTTGATATCGTCTGGTTTAAGATCAAGCCAGTTGCTATAGTGCCCAGAGAATATGACATTGTGAGTATTGAGTTTATTAGTAGCTGACATAGTTGGTAAAAAAGTGGAGGAAACAAAATTTCAATGAAAATGATTGGCTTATTAGCGCTCTTCATTAGTATGATATAGTAGTAAAAGTCTGTCTTGGCACAGTTGTTATGACAATGATCCTAGTTCGTGCAAGTCTAGTTGAATGTGAGTCAGGGCACATTTGGCAAACTTGGATGTAACTACTTATTGGATCGAACTGTGTATGCGCAGTAGGTTGAAACCAGCTGAGTTGGGATCTTATTTTTATATTCTCTAATAGGATTTAAGGACCAGCTTGACTCAGTAATGAAAAATTCTGATTTGCCAAAGTGATGGTACTTTCAGATCTGCTTGTGCATGATACATAGATATCAAACTTTATCAAAAATAGATTTATTGCTTTACCTAAAATTTCATAAGACTTCAATGGAATGAGCTGAACTTCAAAGTACTCTAAACCTCCTGTGCTCAAAAACAATATACTTAGGACTGTTACGTGCTCCTAATGTGGGCCTGATCCAGTTCATTTTTTTCTATTGCACACATTTTCATTTAAACTTTCTTTGATCATTCATTAATTCCTTGTATATTTGTGGTAATATATTGGATAATACAACCAAAAACTGTTTAACTAATCTTTCAATTTGAAATCTTTTTCTCCTAAGATGATTTTTTCAATATGATATCTATGTGTCATCTTCGTCAAAATCAAAGGCTTTTTGGGGAATATTTATATTGATGTTTATCTTTGCCTACATTACTTATACTTCTCATATTCCAGTTGTGAAAATAATTTTAACAAATATTCCCAACAACACCAATGGGTAAAACATGTAAATAGTTTTATCATCAATGCATTAAATGTGCATGACACATTCAGACTGATCATGATGGTCAGACTGTAATTTTTACACCAATGCTGAAATGTCGCAACAGACACTGGGTGCTTTTTTCGGGAAATATTTAGCGCCAAATCTTTCAGATGATGAAGAAGGAAGTGATAAAGGTGTTATATCTATAAACTACACAGTTTCCAAATCAAATGACATTCAGGATATTGCAAGAAACTGGAATCTCTAACTTAGATAAAGTTTCCGATATTAACTGTGGTACGTTTTGTGACTTCTACATCTGCGATCGAAAGATATTCCTTGGTAAGAGAAAAACTGAAAAGTTAACAAAATGCACATTTGTCCCAAACAAAATTCTTGATATTATGGCTAAGGTTGTTTTAGGTAGCATAGCAAATGATGTTGAAAAGTGTTCAGGCTCAGTTCCACTATCGTTGATGAAACGTTGGACATCAGCAGAGCTGAGCAAATGGCAATATGCCTCAGATTGATTTCTGAAAAAGACACCAGGAGTCTTTCATCAGATTTTATGCAATGCTTTCTCCTGAAAGAAGTGCTCTCCTTGAGTTAGCAAAAATATACTTGGGAAGCTGGAACTGAAACTTGACAAAATCCTTGGGGAATGTTTTGGAGCAGCAATATGAGCGCTGTTCATAGAAGTGTTCTCCACTTGTCATCTATGATACAATGACAGATACTGAACCATTCCGCAATGCTTTAGGAACTATTCAGAGCCTCTACAACTTTCTAAAGGCCAGTCACAAACAACACGCACACCTTCAAAACATCAAGAACACTTAAATCTCAAGATGAAACAAGGTGGTTTTGTAGATATGAATCAGTAAAAGTTGTGATAGAACAATTACCTCACGGCGTAAAAGTAGTGTTTGATTTAGCAAATGATCAAGACCCCAAAACATATATGGATAGCAGCGCATTATTGAATGCAATGTCCGATTTCAAATTTTCAATAGGATGATTGTGCTGAAAATAATACTGTCAAGAACAAACAGGCTCAGCAAATACCTCCAGGGAAAAACCGTAGATATTATACAGCTAGAACAGCTACAGCAACTATAGAAACTCTTGCTTACTGCAGAAATGAAGAAAACTTTTAAAGATTTTTGAAATTCACTGACAGGTTAGGCCAAACTACGAAAGAAATCATCTAATGCACACGATTTGCATTCAAGTAAGCAAGGGTTCCATGGAGAAAAATGTGTCTTGATTAATAAATCAGCAATGGAAGTGTTGCTCAATCAAACTGCCAAAGATTTCCATTGTATAGATTCCTATTATCCCAGTCTAAATAAGGTTATTCTGGAAATGGAATTGTGATTCAAAGGTAATGATCAGGACATATTCTGTGCATGTGGCTATATTATCCTCAATCCTGATGAGCACTATGAGCTTGTAGCATCACATTATAGTGTTGATCTGGATCTCCTAGAGTTAGAAACGGTGATCTAAACGAAGTTGTTACAGATCATATGCATCCATCAAGCATACAGGCAACTGCAGCTGGAGTTATTGAAATTTTTTACAAAAAAAGGTCTTTATGGCGTACCGACAGTCTTAAACAAAATCACTGGTATCTTGACAACTATTCCTACAATATTACATTCCACAAAGCGCTCATTCAGCGGTCTCAGACAAATGAAGATTTATCTAAGGAGTACAATATGTCAAATGCATCTAATCAGTGTGGCATCACTAAATATTTGGCAGAAGTATGCCAACATATCTGTTGGCAAAAATATGGACCAAATAATAGATATTTTTTCTGCAAAATAGGACAGATAAAAATACTTGTTGAAGTATGTAGTTGTATGTTCTGTGATTTGTACGTACAGTGTATTGTCAATTCGTGAAAAGATATTTTATCAGAAATTAGTACTAGTGTTTTTGTCTGTGCAAAATTTCAGGTAAATCAAATCTTCTGCCCACCCCCATTGATGGGAAGTCAGGCAACAATTTCAAAGGATCACAGCATACACTTTTTAATGCAACTGTCATTCACTGACATGAAAGGTCATCCAGATTTGAAACCTTTTTAGTGGATATTCATTCAAATTCAAAATGATAGTAACATTCGTGGTATTATGTATGGTTCAGACAATCCTCCCCATATGTCTATTGCAACAGTAGGAAAGTCTCAAAAAAGTTCTTCCCCATTTAAAATAGAATTTCACACAAACACATGGCAGTTCAAGATCCTTCATTGTTCAACTTAGGGAGAAAACACAAGCTCAAAAACTAACCAACAAGGCTTGATGCAATTTGTATACAAAAGATCAATGTCACTGCTACATGATATTTTAATCATGAGCACACTAAAACACCTCACTGGCAGCATTTATAGAAGTTTGTTTCCTTTATGGACAGACCTTGTATATACATTAGACTTTTTCCTATTCAAGTCTCTCTGCCATCCATCTATAAGCAAATGTACGAAATGTTTTGAAAATCAAGATGAATATATTACATCCCTCTTCTTTTCACCAAGTTTGTCAACAAACTAATATTTTTTTTATTATGTTCACGTTTTTTGCTAACATCAATTATTATTGCATCTCTTTCAAAATATGTAGATCTAACAATTTTTCACACATTTAGAGATTTTCAGAAATGAATGAATTAAATTATCTTCCATTCTAAAAAAAACTTTCGCGCATCCAGAAGTCCCATATAATTTATGATACACAAATTCAAAACACATGCTATTTACACTAGATTTTTCACTCTATTGTCAAGGAATAACAAATTTTACAAAATACAGATGGTTAAAGTATTTTGTTTTAAATCAAAATTGGTGGGTGCAAGAGCATAGCTGAGAGGGGCGATTTTGAATGGCCCCATCCGGGGCTCCCATCTGCTAGTCAACGCCATTTTCAAACTTAATTGGGAACATTACAAAATTTCTTGCTAAGAATTGGTTTGTCATACTCGTGGCACAATTCTTTAGTCATTCTTTTCATGAGCGAAATCCATGAAAAGCAATATCGCTAATAAAAAAAAATGAATGAACTAGTAAGCTCGCAAAAAAAACCCCCAATAATATATATATACTTATGTACTATACATATACTTCATGTAGGTTTAACAAAAACTATACATCAATCCATTGCTTTGATACAAGCACAAATATGTACATCATTTTTACTCGCTAATTTTCATGTGGTTTTGTTTCCTGGTCATATTTCTGATGCGGATCTATTGTTGTCATTGCATTTCTTTATTTTTTGTTTTTTTTTTAAACAAGATAATAAATAAAATTATAACACATGACTTTTTATGGTTTTATATTTGCGCTGTTCATACAAAAAAAATTCAAGTTTACATTGGTTCAATGTATCACATTTCACTATGAATTCAAAGAGAATTTTCTGAAAAGTGAAAAAACTGTATCAGAAAAAAAGTCAAAGAAAAAATGAGGTTCCCAGAGACAAGACTAAAACAAAAAATATTTTGAATTCAACTTGAAAGAAGTAAGAGTTATAATTGTTTGAATGATGTTTGCAAGAAAAAGAGAAGTAATAGTCCAGATGACAATACTGATATTTTCACAAATTGGTATCACCCTAGGTGGCCAGACAATATTTCTATTTTTTTTTCCTACATGTCTAGTCAAAAGTTTACTCTTTAACCCAAAACTAAAAAGCATTGAGAAAGCACATACCTCTGCCAACGAGGATAATTGAAATTCATTGAGGACTTCTGGAAATATGGTGTGTACAGAGAACTTTTGAGGTTGAAGTCAGGAGTAAATAAAATGCTCCAATCTGAAATTTGATACTGTTTTTCCACTGTCTGTCTGAATGATATCTTCAAAAGTTTCAAATACATTTCAATGTGATTCAGTGTAAGAGTGGGCAATAGGCAACGAAAGAAGTCATGGAATTGTGGAGCAGATCCATGCACAATTATATTCCCTACATTGTAGCTATCTGTCCACATTACACAATATTTACGAAAGTTCTCCGTCTGTCAATATGATAGTGGAAGTGTGGGCAATAGGCTACGGAAAATATCATGAAATTTTGGAGCGGATCAATGCACAATTATCTCTCATATGTTCTAGCTAACAGTCCTCAATCAAAACATATCTTCAAAACGTATTTCTATTCATACGATATTTCGAGGATTTCTCAAGTGGGCAATAGGTTATAAAAACAGTGATCAAATTTTTGAGTGGATCCATACATAATTAACCCACAACATGATAGCTATGTGTACACACAACAAAATATCTTCGAAAATTCTCTGTCTGTCCTAGGCAGACCCACGAAACTTTTGGAATCTTGGAACACCTATTTTAAAACGTTTTTAAAATTTCAGAAAATGTGTTCTTGAGTTTTTCTTGTTCTTGATAGAAAAAGTGGAAAGTCCAAATTTATAAAAAAAACAAAAAAAAAACGAATTTTCGTTAATTCCAACGTAGAATTTAACTTTTAAAATAAAAGTCTACTTTTTTATCGATAAATCAATTATTCTGACCCATTTTGTTGACAGGTCTTAAATTTAGTAAAAATCGAAATTCTGTAAATAAACTCATATATATAATATACTAAAAATATTTTCCATTTGAAATGGTTATGATTTAATTTGAAAATGTTAGTTTCATCATTATTGATTGAAATGTGGTAAAACATCGTCATATGCTACATAAAAGATGGAACAGCTTTTTTCAAGAGAGGGGGTTGACGAGCAAAACACTTAGATTTCAGAATTTTATCAAAAATCGAATAATAATTGGATTTTGATTAAATCTTTGGCACCTAAATAATAAAAAATGAAATCCCTTTTTTCTCAAGTTTCCATTCAAAATTTCGGGGAAATTATGTGATGAATTCATTTGTTGATATTTTTTTTTAATTAATAATTTGTTGTTAAATATTGAGGTTTACACATGTATAAAAAGAGGTCAATAATGGCAAAATAAATTCTTTTAGTGTTATTGAAAAACAACTTGGAAATTTGCACCAAAGCATTATTTGAGAATTTAAAAGACTGAAAATGAAATGAAATATCGCTCTTCTTGGCAAGTTTTTATCTTTCTTTCCAAATTCTCATTAATGGCTATATTTCGTAAAAAAAAACAAATAATTTTTTTAGAGAGATTTTTTTTTAGTATTTCGGTTAATTCAATTTTTTATGTTCAAAGTTGTTTCATTCTTTCAATTACTGTTGTAGATCGAAATGTATATCATTTCAACGAATCAGTGGTGAATAATTAGAATTTTTCTATTACTGATTCGGAGAATTTTTCATTCATTTTTGTCGCTTTTATTTTCAATTGGGCAATATTTTCTAAGGATCGCCCTAACTAGTAAAGTCTTGCCAATCAAGTGACTTCTTTCTGGTCGATAAAAAAAAAAAAAATTTCCTGAGATTCAACGCTTCAACCCTCATACATGCCGTCTACTATTGTTGACATGTCCTGTCAATGATTCATCGATTTCCGATCACCGATTATACTAAGTCCTACTATTGAAAATAGACATATTTCATTGTTTTGGTTTTTTGTGCATCTTTTGGCGATGTTTTACCTCATTTCAGTTGAGTAAAAATGAAATCAAATTTTGGAGATTAGTTTATGACTATTTTGAGAATAATTAGGACTTTCTCTTTTCAACAAAAACAAAGAAAAAAACTGCTACTACTACTAACGTACGAAAAGAACGGAGGCAGACAACTTCAACATTTAAAACTGTATTTTATCAAATTTAAATGTAAATCTTTTATTGAATTTAATTATAAAGGTTATAAATTAGGGTTAGTTTTAGCGTTACGTTTAGGCTTAGGGTTAGTTTTAGGGTAACCGTAACCCTAAAACTTTTCTTCATAATTATAGAATTTTGAAAAAATGTACACTGACTACTCGCAATAAGAATTCATTAAACTTTTTTTTTTCTATCTCTGAAAAATCAAAGAGCTGTTTTCATGAACCAGATGAACAAAATCGTTTACCTCTGCTTGGGATTGAACTTACGAACCGATAGCTAACCTTTAACGTTAGATTTATTAAAATATAGTTTGCAAGGTAAAGTTTACTGCTTTCACTTTTCCGTATCAATTTAGCAGCTCGAAAAACTGGTCTACAATAGTCCCTCCGTCTTTTGCTAACCTCATCCAAACAATTTACCCAGGTAACACTCGCCTTAGAGAGAGAGAAAAACTTCGAATGAACTACTAAAAGAAGAAAGAAAAAGACTCACTCACTGAATATCTTTTTTTGGGATGATTTCTTACTCTCTTCTTCTCTATAGTCTCTTCCAGTTTAGATTTCTTGAATGAATATCCAAAGTCTTGCCCAGTGTTTAAGACAAAGCAAAATCGATCGTTTAGAAGTTATCATCGTGTTAATCCAGCCATCAATAAACGGTGATGTTTATGGCAGTTTTGGGGTTCCGATGCGAATGTCATAGAAAAGAATCCCTAAACTCCACACGCAAAAACTATGCTTAATTTTGTATCTATGGTACCTTTATCAATCTATTTGTCTTTTCTTTTTTCTTTTTTTCTTATTCACTCTTTCCATATATTTCTTATTTTTAAGCATCATTTCTTTTATCTATGAAGCCCGCAAATTTTCATACTGCGGATAAATACAGATAGAACGTAAATCGTTCCAGTTGCTTGGCAACGAACGCAAATGTTATAAAAATGTCGTCTGCTGTCAATCATTTTATTTGTATGACAATTACTGTTTTAGTAATAGTAATATTATCATAGATTTTTATCATTTGATAAATCATTGTAAAACACTATTAATTTTTTACTGATATTTCTTTCATCTTGATTTTAGTAATTTTAGTCGATTAAATGTTTGTTTAGTAACTAAAATTGGCTCCGGAGGAAGGAAATTAAATGCCAATCAAAAATTAATAATGGCCGACAACACTTGATGTAATAAAAAAAATTCTAGATAATATTACTACCAATGATCGAAATTGGGGGAGGTGCACAGGGGTGTTGCGAGTAACTACTTCTCAATATCCAGACTAAAAACATTAAGATCAAACATAACTCAATAGTTAGATATGTTTTTTTTGCCAGCCGTAAAGCTCCTGTGGCTCAAGATGTAGTAAGGATGTTACAGGAAAACTGACTTCCTGTGGCAAATTCTCATTCTTTAATTCCGATCTGCGCTATTTACTTATGGTCATAGATTGATCGTCTCAGAACTTGAAAGAAATGTCGGTCTTTGTGTTGAAGCAGACTAAAATAGACTCAATGATATTTTAAAAGTCTAATTCAAGTTGATAAATATCCTTAATATTAATATTTCATGGGCATTCATTTTCGTAATCGTTTGTTTACATTTTTTTTACCGAATATAGAAAAAATTATCGATTTGATTTTTAGATTTATGCAAAATTTAAGAATTTTCATTATGTTATGTTTTAATCAGATATCGCCAAGCTGTAGTTCTTGTTTTTACATTTTATTGGTAGCAAGAGAAAATAGGGCCAATCTGTGACATGATTGTTTATCAAAAAATCCCTCCAGCAATATGCTCTAAGAGGTCTCTAGTATCGCCAAAAAGATTTTTCAAACTCCAAATGCTTGGGAGAAATTTCCAGACTAAGTTAAAGATTGATACATGGGATCGTGTTTGACAGGGAAAAAAAAATGAAAAAAAAAAAAAACTAACTCTTTTTAAGTTATATCAATTCCCTTATGGTACTTTGAGATGAGAAACACCTTAGAAGCATTTATTTTGCACTATGTTTCATTTTCTAGGCAAAAAATTCAATATTCAATGCTTCTTTTGTCACATTCACTCATACACAAAGATTAAAATTTATAATTTTTGACTGCCTAAACGATATCTCCAAAATTTGTCAATCAATGGCAATTAAGTTGTGTAGAGGGGTTAGCGATGGGAAAGGTTCAGGGATTGGTTTTTGATTTAGAGATATGTTTCGATTTCAATATTTTATACATTTCTGTATTCGCTCCTGTCTATCTACATGATATCTCAAAAATATGAATGAATTTCAATTATATTATGTGAAAAGTTGAGCCATATTATAAGGAAGGGGTCATTAAAATTGTGGGTGGATCAAGCAATTCGTTTTTGTTCAAAAAATAATGTTTCTTTTTTCATAAATTTCTGTATTCGCTTTTGTATGTCAATATGATATTTCCAAGAGGTCTCAATCATTTTCAATGAAATTTCGTGGAAGGTTTAGATGCGTGATAGGAAAGATGTGATCAAATTTTGGAGTCGGTCCACGTGATTGTATTTGTTTTGGATATACTTTTTTATATATATCTGATGTCATAGACCATTAAAACCAATACATCTTTGCCATCAGCTCTAGTATTAACTGTTCCAAATGCATACATTTCAAGGTAGTTTTTTTTATGTTAAGAGAGCCATGATCTTCCGTTGACTCTTTCTCTTGAAATTCAACCCTCTATTGAGGTATTTACTAAAAATATCTATAAAACAGCTTTTGTTAATAATACTGTCGAGAAGTTTGGTTTTGGACACCATCAATTGTTTTCCTTGGGTGATGTTGATATCATTGCACAAATTTTGTTGTCTTCTCTTACGCTTGTGTTCTTTTGTAGAGCTAGCATACCGGTCAAAGACCACGATCATATTGGAGGTTGAAGAACTATGCTCATATACAAGGTAACACAACAGTCTTACCCTTTTCCCAAAGAACCTGGCACTTCTCCCGGCCACCGTCTACAACATCAACGTTCTTTAAGATGATTATTTGAACAAAGATTTTTATATGATTTCCAAGGAGTGCTTTATCAGTTTTCAGCAAGAATTGATTTTCCAGATAATCAGAGACATTGGCAAGAGTATGAGTTTTCTGTCACGATAATTTCCCTTCCGTTAATTATGATGAGGTTGAACAACTTGAATGAATCGAAAAACAACTTGCCTCTTTTCCACTTGAACAGCCTTCTTGGGATACAACAATGATTTGACTCGCCCTTCCGTCGAATGCTTAGAACCAAAACGTCTGTCATCAAGTCACCTTCGGATCAATCGACCCACATCTTCCGCTTTCTTTGGATTAAAAATGTCCTCTTTAGAAACCCGTGCAAAATAATAGCAAAATGTCACTGTTTCGGCCTGTTAAACCAACATAAGATGTTTGCCATTGCGTTTTTATCCTTCCTCACTTTGCTTGCACAAGCGTCTTTGTGCTTCGGAGTATCAGTAGCATTCTTTGTTAAATTTAATCTGTCACTCATTGTCTCATTAATTAATTTCCATGTTCTTTTTTCTCATTAATGATGTAATGGTTATCACGATTAAATTGATAGTTTGCAAGTTTTCATTGACACATGTCGTTTTGTTGTCAAAAACATGTCCCTGGAACTATTTGGACTCATTGAACGATCAAAAACTGAACTTGTAAAACAATGTCAAGATTTATATCAACTATGGTTCGTACAGTCCAACGTTTTCTTCCCATTTTGATATTAGCATAATACTTAAACTATATGTCTAGAAATCAGTGTAACCAGCCAACAGAAATGTTAAAAACTAAAATTCAGAGGGTGTGACAACATAGTCCTCTGTGTAAAAAGTAATAACTGGATCCAGATAAATCTCATGTTCAAAATGGTAAAATCTGGAAGAGAATAAATCATGTGAATACGCAATTTGCCATAATAACGCCACGTGATGATGCTTTCTCCGACGTTCACATATTACTTATAAAAGGCATGAGACAGGTGCTGCCTTATCTCACTTTTCGGCTAGCCACGGTCGTGTGCTGCCATCTGTACATTTTAAGAGTTGAAACCTTTCCGTTACTAATGTCACGGAGAGGAAAGAGAGTAAGACAATGTGATTCCGAATGACCTAAACTCCTTACAGCCTGCCTCAAGATAATTTTCCGAAACAGACTGGGAAAATAAAGGACGACGAATACCGAACTAGCCTCAGATTTGCTGACAACATCGTCATTTTTGAAAAAAAAAACCTTCACGATCTCCAAATAGTCAAACTGAATGAAGAGAGCAAAAAAGTGGTACTACACATGAACTTCAGTAAATCAAATCTCATGTACAACAGACATGTTGAGGACATAAACACAAAAATGCAAGTCGAAAATGCAGACTTGAAAAAAGTAGACCACTGCATCTACCTAGGACAACAAATCTCTATGAAACCCCCAAAAGAAGAAGAAATCAAACGAAGAATCACTCTTGAATGGCAATCTTTCGTTAGAGCAAGCTCCAACCTTAAGAACAAGAAAATCCCATTAATTTTAAAGGAAGGGTCTACTCCCGATAGTTACCTATGGAGCTGGAACATTGAACCTAACCGAAAGATGTACCATCAAACTGAGAACCATGCAACGTGCTCGTGAGAGAATCATGCTCAACATCACACTGAGAAATCACAAAACAGCGCATTCTGGCGATTCCTGGCACATTCGTCCAGAAACTTTGCTCAGATCTTGCACCATTGGCGGTTGTTTTTGATGGAGTCTTCATATTTTTTTATTGGTCGGCCTCTGTGTCTTTTGCCACAATGCTGTATCTTCATGTTGCAGGCGTCTTGACGTTTGGTGCTTCTCCATGTTGATAACATGCCCCGTCTTCCAGAGTTGAACTTTGATGAGAGCAGATTTCAGTGGAGTCAGCGAGGTCCTGGACTTTAAGATTACTAATGTGATCCTGCAGTCAGATTATGAGTGTGAAACGAAACGCCTGCCTATGGAAGTTTTCGAGTTTCTTTATTTGTCTACAGTACAGCGTTCTCGGTCCGCAACCATCGCGAAGAGAAGGGAGGATCGCTGCCATTGGACACTATCGGCTTTGCTGACAGGCGTATCTTAGCTTCACACAACCAGAAAAAAAGACCATCTCTTTCCATATGGATAGTAATCCTGAAGAAGACTGTTGAATGTTTCAACCAAATCATTGTGTTGACAACATCAGGAATACGACGAAGAGATTCAGTTGTCCGAAAGAAAAAAATAACTCGAAAGCAAGTGATTCTTCTCCTAGTTATAGACAACGCAATACAATTGTTTTGTTGCAGCTTTTAAAACGAAGATTAAAAACAACGTAGATGTAAAAACTATTTGTGAGTTGTTATTGAAACACTTGGCAAAATCCATCTTTTCAAGAGGGACATTTGAGTCATTCCTGTAAACAAACTGGACCCGTGAGAAATATAGAATTTAAAGCACAAAAGTTGCGTAGGAACAAAAAGTTAAAATGACAACACGGAAATATCTAAAATAGCTCGGTTCATATCTGGTTAAATGTACCTAGATGTATTTTTAGAGAACAACGAGTTGAGTGAGTCATATCCGATGCAGTAGTAACAAGTGATTGAATTCCTGATTGTTTTTTTATTTTAATGTTGCCATCCAATAAAATGATATTAGTCGATAAAAATAGATCAGAATACAAGTTAAGCGACTCTGTAAAAAGAAATATGAGTGATATATAGTAGGTTTGACTAGAGAAGGTTATTTAAGCAGACGGTTATTTAAGCAGACGGATTTCTGCTTGATACACAGTTCTCTAGTTAATCCACCGTTCTCTTCGTTTTTAATTATTTGAATTCATTCAAGTTCATATCATGCACTTAACAATATGTGTATTTCTAGCAATCTTCATCGGCTCAGGTAAGTTAAAATTGCGATTTTACAATATTATGATTATCATTATTATAACAATCGTTTGTTTTTGTTTTTTTCAACTACACGAACACTAATAGATCAATTCTAAAGAATATGTTTGAATTTTTTTACTTGATTAGCTACCGATTTACTTGATTAGATACCGATCCCATCAACATTATTATTATTATAGTTTTTGTTGTTAAAACCAATAGCAATCGATGGTTTACACTAAAGATGGAGTAACAGAAAGTCTCCTCAATACCCCCAGCCTTGGATTCTCGGTTACCCCAGTCTTTTTACACGACTTTCAGGGTTGTTCCCAGGGCTCCCAAAATGATTGACACCGTTCTTATCTTCATGATCCATAAATTCTCCAGTTCTCTGGCATGGTATAGATACTGGTCCATCGTTACGCTTATTACCAATTTTTTTCTCTGTGGTCCGATGGAACAGCGAAAGCTATCTGACAAAAAAGTTAAAATGATGATTTTTATTAGAATCAAATTTATGTTTGTTTTATTATTATCTCCTACGTCTTTTATCGGATAAGTTTGTACGAAATAGAGATTCCACAACATAAGTAAATTAATTGACGTTTTGATAATATTCTTCTAAATTGAAACCATTCCAGTCACGATTTTTTTTTCAATTTTTGATTTTTTTTTAATTATTATTTTTTTTTAAAAACCAGTAGATAGACAATAAACATTGAATGATAGATAATCATTTGGGTAGAGACTAATTTTTTATTGAAAAATTGAAAAAAAATGACTCCCAATTGCCAGGGACACGCAGGTCTAAAATTTTTGGACAAAATACGTGGCACTTTGAAGCTCCGTTACTATATAAAAACTAGTTGATTATCAAGTAGTAGCAGAAATAGAAATAGCAGACGACCGGATCAAGGAATTATTTTAAATTCACGAATATATAAATGAGATTTATTTTCTTGGAAGGATTGATCATCTCCGCCTCCGATTAATTTTCCCTTTAATCATAAAAAAAAGCAGCTTTGTTGTTTTTATATTAGTAGTTCATTAATCCAGTTTATCAGAAACTGTCAACCAAAACTGTCAACAAAATAAACATACGTTTCTTCTATTTTCAAGTTGGTCTGGCTGGCTATGCATGTATGTATCCTGCATGCAGGCAGCACCAGAATCCTGAAAATTTAAACATATACTTCTTATTATGTCATTATTATTTGTGTCTCTTACCAGTCTCTCACAATGCTTGGCAACGTGTAGGATATTTTCAATTTTCCTGTTTCCTAGACCGGCTGCCAACCAAGGATGAGAAGTCCAGTCTACCCAGGTATTTAACCATAGCTGGAGAGAGAAGGGATAGAATCATACCTTTCTCGGGGGCATTGGTGATAAGTGAACGCAAAAGTTTGACGCTTCTTTTTTCCGTGGGTTTGAGGACTTGCGATCTACCTTGTAGGTGGGATATTTACGTATTTTCCACTGCCAAAATCGGTATTCGAGCCTATGTAGAAGCCGGATGTCCAAATGTCGATTATCTAAGCAGCCAAGACTTCCTCACTTGGAAGATTAGCGTAACATAATTTTCTACCCTCATTTCTTACCATTTTATCATGTCCTGAGCGAAGCTTGTTCATAATATCGATAGCAACTCAGTTGACAGAGCGAAAAGGAAGACCGACAAAGGGTGACTGTGATTCCAGAATTAGAAAAATTGCGAGATAATACAAAGGAAGAAAAAAAGAAAAGATGAAGACCGGACGGTTTTGTCGATGATGACTGGGACCGACCTGACACATCTTCAACTAACCTATTGACAACACTGGAGGAATGAACAAAAAAAGACGACGAAGGAAACCCGATTGTTATGATATATCTTGACTTCAGTAAAGCTTTTGACTCAGCACCTCATAGAGGGCTATTATACAAACTAAAATCCTAAAACATTAAAGGTAATATTCTAAGATGGTTAGGAGATTTCTTAACAGGATGGAAACAATGTCCAGCAATAAATGGTACGAAGTCAGAATGGAAATAAACAGAGGTTCAGTATTAGGCTCAATCTTTTTTATATCAACGATTTACCAGGAACAATAAATCGAAATGTTATACATTTGCTGATCATACAAATATTTATAATATAATATAAATGATTAGAGCAACACAACAAAAACTGGATAAAGACATGAAAGAATTAGAACATTGGTCTGAAATATAGCAACTACACTTCAATACAGACAAATGTACAGTGACGCATAAAGGGAAATAGAACCAAAAAACTATTACGTGAATAAAAAAAAAAGACACCACAGGACGAGAAGAAGATCTGGTCCTAATCATAACATCAAAACTCCAAATCCATTACCATTTATATCAAGTTTCTAAAAAATGAGCTGTAAAAATAACTGGAATAAGAAAAAGCAGATTAAAGGTTCTTGGGTAAAAGCATTTAAGATATTACACACAACATACATGAGTTCCCAATTAGAATATGCAGTTCGACCAAAGAATTGGAAAATATCCAGAGAGCAACAAAACTTGTTCCAGAACTTGAAAAAAAACCTCTGTTGTGAAGACAGACTTGAAAAATTGAAGCTAACTACATTAGAAGGAAGGGGAACAAGAGGAGACAATAAAAACATAATTAAAGGCCTCGACAACATCCAAGTTAAAAATTATTTATGATGAATAGAGAAGAAATATATGAAGAACATTGCAGAAACGATTAATGAAGGGGCTTCTTCTCACAGAGAATTGTTAACAATCGGAACAAACTAATTAATCAAGACCCTGTGATAATAGAAACCAAAATAGTGAACAGCTTTTAAAATTAATAAGATAATTACACAATTAACGAGAAAAAATAACAAAAAATTGAACATTTCCTGAAAAATTCAAAAAGATGAACTCAAAGTCAGTTTGTCTGTTTGTTTGTTTGTTTGTTTGTTCCAGCGCTCTTAACCATACCGTTAAGTCTGTAGACTTGATAATTGGCATCAGTGCTACACTCATCATCATCAGTCTTTTAACGTCTATTGTTGGACACAGACCTTCCCCAGGATTCGCCACAATTCTGTATCCTGGGCGTCGCAGAGCCAGTATTTTCTGAATTTGTCTAGTTCATCTCTCCATCTTGTATTCTGTCGGCCTCGGTTTCGCATGTGATCTCTGGGGAGTGTTGGACCATGCCCTACCACACTGGCCCATGATGTGTTGGTTGGGAGTGCTGCACTAGGCATCTTCTTAATAGGCTTTTTTCGATTTGGGTTGGGGAGAGCTTTATTGACCTTTGGTGGACTTATTCTGAAAGGTTTATTGATAACATCCAGTTTCAACAGAATGTAGTTGTTCCCAGGTGTTTTTTTCTACTTTTGTTTAAATGTTACCCAGTTGAGATAGCATCTAGATTTCCCCAAGATATTTGGGGTCGAAAGTTGGTTAAAGAATAAAATAGACGAACTTATTGTGAATATACCTGTTCTAAGGTGTATGGGAAATGTATGATCGAAGTTAAAGGTGGCATAATAATACTGGAACAGGAATATATTGGAGTACAATTATGCAAGGAGATAAATGAGGATACCTTATGGCTGTGGATGAAAACATTATAGAAAATAACTGGGTGTTATATAAAGATAAGGAGATGGAAGTATAGAGTATAATGATTAGATATTAGAGTACTGATTTGTAAGGGCCGAATAATAATGAATGAAGATCCCGAGTTGCTGAATACAGATTGGGAAAACTTTATGATGAAGGATAGTGATAACTCGTTTTTCTCAGAAGTTCAACGATGAATTGGGTGACCTATTTCTATGCAGCTCGCGGAAGAGCCTACTCACCAGAAAGGTTGTAATAGACTAAACTGTCTCCATCTAGTCATCTCATTTAGTGAACTGGGTGTTAGTAGCGTCTAGGTATTGTGTCATATTGATAAAGCAGATCACAGTGCGATAATTTGGAATTGCCAAGAAGGTGTATGAAAAACATCTTAGCGTTAGGAAAGAATTAGGAAAAGTCCCAAGGCTTTTTTCATCTATGTAAACAGTAAGACAAAGTCGAGAGGACACAATCTCTAAACTCAGAACAGATATTCGTCATGATGTAAATTATGACCAGAAAATAGCAAAGAAACTAAATCGTTTCTCTAAATCTGTATATGTTGAGGAAGATTGATAATGCGTGAATTCTAGTTTATCGATGGTAGATCCTGTTTTAATTTATTGGACTGTTAGGAGATTCTATCGATGAAAATATCTTTTCCTTGCAAGAAGTTCTTTCAAAACAAAATAAGGCAATGGAGCTTGGTGAGATTCATCCATGAGTGCTCAAAGAATGTTTTAATCTAATTGTTCTGTATTCTAAAGAAATCTTTTGACCAGAGCGAACTCCCTGAAATATGGAAAATGGTGAATGCCACACTTATATCTACAAAGGGCGACAAAACCGTAACTGGTATCTATAGACTGGTGAGTTTGACCTAGAAAACGTGTAAAATAAAAAAAGAATTGTTAAATTCATCGAGAAAAATAGATTATTGCGTGGTGAACAACATTGATTTAAAGGGAAAATTTCCAGTCAGATCTGTTCACTATGCCCGGACAGTGGACAAAATCGATGCTTTTTACCTAGATTTAAAAAAAAAACAACCTTTGATTCAGTTCTTTATTGTAGACTAATTCACAAACTGCAAAGATATGGTATAGCTGGTTAACTAAATTGTTGGCTGGAAGATTTCCTACGGTGTAGGAAATACAGAATCGATAAATGGTTCTAAATCAGACTGGAGGTATGTAAGTATTGATGTACCACAGTGGTCAATCCTTGGATCAGTATTATTTTTCGTTATTTATAAATGATCTACTGGATACAATATCATCAAAATATAGAATTTTAAGTTGCAGCCCCTTTATTTTTAGTTAAAATTAATCACGAAAATAATTAGTTTTATCTACGAAACCCTACATTTAGCTACATAGACATAATGTCAACTCCTCCGTCGACTCCCTATGTAAGCCCTGAATGCACGCGTTCACTCGCTCATATACCCTGGTTTACTAGTCAGTTACTCCTTTTTTTCTCTCTTACTTTCCTGCTCTCTGGGATCGGTATCATTCCGCTGGACTTGCGGCCGATCCGGACTTCACTGGGGTTTTTTTTCCCACCATGACCAATCACTGTTCTAAACATTGCTCATTTTATTTCACAGACGTCGAAGTATCTTTCATACGCTCAGCTACTCGATTGTATCCTCTTCTCCAGTTCAAAATGTGTATACACCTCCATCTCTCATGAATGAAGTAGTGATGCATTTACTACTTAGCAGTTACGATTATCTGTCTTCTAATTCTCCTTACTTTAGGGGGCGCATATGGATTAAACTTCGTGTGTATCCTCTTAATAGTCTGTCTGTCGTGTGTTTTTCAGCGTTTGAGAACGGCCTCCAAGTTGCTCATACGCGATCACAAATACATCGCCTACAACTTGGCAGTTAGATATATACCCGGTCTCCATAATCATTCCTTGGTCATCTCTATGCCTTATGGATTCAAAGCATTTCAGTCACCTCTGCATCATTAACACACGACTACTTCTACAACTGAGCACAGAGCTCCTACCTTTCGATCAGAAGCTATCTTCTATCTTCCTTTTCTACTTTGCTACGTTTACCCTGCCCCATCTATCACTGATCCGATCCCCTGAACTGAACAGGCCTCTTCCCTTCATGATCATATTGATGTTTCCTTACATGTATTCCTTTTTAGCCTTCTATTGTTCGAATAAATTAGATATAACAGGTAACATTCCAACCTATATAGATACAATAATAACTACAATACCAAATTGTACCATCCAACCTCGTCGCCGATTGACCAAGTAAGTGTACAGGGGGACCTAAATAAATTAATTCTGTGGCTAAAATAATGGTTATTGGCGTTTTAATTGAGAATATTTTGGGTGTTGCGTGTAGGAAATAGAAATCCATGTTGCGATTTTATTTTAAAAAAGGGTTTTTAAAAAAAACATCTAGAAACATCTAGATCCTGGAGAATCTAGATATTATCGATATCCCGTCAAAAAAGGCCCCCAAACATCAAAAAGAAATTTTTTTTCCAAAAATAAGAAATAAAAAGTTTTTAAAAGAGTTCTAGTGGAGTACTGATGCAAATTTTCAAGCTTGTTGAACAAACGGTATGGCCAGGAGTGCTAGAACACATAAACATGTAAACTAACATACAAACACATAAATACACGAACACATGTAAGTTTGATAGCTGCAGTTGTTCAATCGTAAATGATGAAAATGATCTGGTATCCAAATTATTGATGAACTGTCATTCCCTCAAGAATATTATGACTGATTAAGCATACTTTTCATATATACACAAGGGTACGTTCCTCATAATATATAAGAGTTATGCTCATCCGCACTTCGAGTTCTGTATACAGGCCGAGCTGACTTGATAGAAATGTCCAAGATTATGCCTGGTTCAGAATTAGTAGACTCTAATGTATTTTTACTTGATGGGAGTATAAGAGGATGAGAGGCTATACATATAAGGTAGAAGTAAATAGAAGTAGATTAAATATCAGAAACTTTTTTTTTATACTGTGCTGGGACAATGGAAAATATCAAGAGAAGTGATAGATTATTATGTACGAATAGAATTTTCTGAAAGGACAAAATTGGCAATCTTTCGGATTATGCCTGTAAAGTCATGAAATAAGGTGAAGCTAATCCCAATGGATGAATTACAAGATATTTATCTAGAATAATTGTTTTAATTATTAATTTCTGCCATCATTATTGTTATTCTATAATGCAAGCACGGTTAAGTTATTCTGAAACTCTCACTATATGAAATTTACTTGGGTCAGCGAAAATAAGGCATTACATAATGGAAAGCAATGTTTCTTTTGGAAAATGTACAATCAAGCTACTTGATGCGAGCATTTATTTGGCTGAAGGCGTTAGATAATGTGAAGTAATTATTCCCAACTTCGCTGCAATATCGCTGCAAGCGGTGTAAGTTGAGCAGTGTGGTCAGTGAAATCTGGACGTGAAATACTAAACGTAAAGACTTTACTATGCTAAATTATAGAAATTCGGGACATGCAATTGATTTACAAAATTGAAATGATAAAAAAACACAAAAGATACCCGCCAATGCTTTGAAATTCTAATCCTGATTTGTGTTCAGAGAAATAAACCCCACATACTCTAAGATTAATATCCTTCTGTCATACTACAAAACATTGTCCTATTTAGTGTTCTACACGATAGCCCTACGTTCCCAAACATTAGCTTTACTGTGAACATTCTTATTTAACATTCAGTAACTTGAAACATTTTTCTGAATTGCAGATGACAGAACCTTCATACCTAGCTTGATGACTTGCATTTTTTCCATTTTCTTTAATTTTCTTGGATTTCGTAATATTCTTTTTTATGTACTTGCAATTCTTTTTCTATGCAATTATTTCTTTAGTATCTTCCTTTCTAAGTGATATGTATGGTTTAGGTTCGTTTTTTTGTCATCAGTTCTAGAAAAAAAAATCCAGATATGGCAGATATGAGATAATTTCTCAGGTCTGAATAAATCATATAAGGATAAATATTTAGAACTCGCTTCAGTTATTTTACCACATATTCAATACACCTTTTACAAGTTCAGATTATCCATTATAAGGAAATTGTCCAAAATGAGGGATTTGATTATAACGAATATTATGAACAAGCAGGTACAGAGATCAATAGCTGATTTTCAAGTCTAATTTTATGAAAAGAAGAAGCACACACACGCTTGTATGTATCGATGTATGCATGTATGTATGTATATTTAATCCAGCAGTTCCCAAACTTTTCCCTCTTTCTCGTTTTCTCCAGCCTAGTGGAGAACCGAAGCGTGCAATTTGTGATTACTGTCTCAATCTATTCACCACTTATCAAAGGACTATATTTTTCACGACATTATTATTAAAGTGAGCGGATCTTAGCCAACTTAGTAGGTTAGATAATTGCAAATGTTCCATCAGTAGTGTCGTACTAGTTATTAGTGTTCGGGATCAAGTGAAAGCAAGGATCTTGAATGCTGATTGTGGAGTGTCAGTTCATCAAAAGAGGATCTGGAAGCAAAAGAAAAAAACTATTAAAACCATATTTTATAGAGAAGAAACTGGTTATCGTAATTGCTTCGAGAAAGGATATTTAAGATAAAGCAAGGGATATAAAAATTAGAACAATTTATATCCATTATTATAAATCCATTGTTATGATAATATATTCATTGTTGTAAACAACTTGAGATTATATAATTTTTAAAAATAGATATGAAATTTATGTGGAATCGTTAATCCATTTGAAATAAAGTGTTTGGGACGGACTGATTTTGATAATGGTAACCGGTTGATAACATTGTCCATGATTATAATAAACAGCCCCTCGGCATTATGCTTCTATCTCGCACTCACTATAAAAGTAGAAACAGCTAATAATTTTATTTATAAAAAATCATTTTGGAAAAAAAGTAATTATTAAACAGAGTCAAAGAATAAAATGGTAACTGGTGGTGGTTACAAGTATCAAATGAAGTCGGCGAACCGAGTTCAAATTCTGACTGAAGTAGTTCGTGTTCACTTCACTCTAGAGGTCAGGTCAGGGATAACTCCCTGCTGCTGCTACCATATAACTTTATGCAAGCTGGTCGCATGTGTCACTTTGAGAAGAGATGGGCACCTCTGATGAACTCAATTGCCATGAAGACACGGAATTTCCACAACGACGAATTACAAGGACATGGAATAATTTGTTTGTTTTTTTTAAAGAATGTTAATCCAGTTATATAAAAGCTCTAATCAAATTTGTTATTTGCTGTTTTGTCTCTTCAGTTACCTGGAAAGAAAGTTCTATACATCTATGATGCATTTTTCTAAAAGCTAAAAGAAAGAGGAAAGACGACGAACAATACGCCTGTCTTCCTACCTTCTCCACCTGATACCCCTCCTATCTGTCCCCCGATTTCCTATGCGAAAATCCTTGGACAATTCACATAGAAATTTTTAGAAAAGGAATAAAAATGAATAATGAAAATAAAAAGTACGAATTCGTTCCTCTCAAATTCAATGATTTTTTTTCTTTGCTTCAGTTTTATCAATTTTTTAAAATTCAATTCAAATTAAAAGTAAATGCAATTTTCATTTAGTTTGCAATAAATACATTTATACTAAAATATATATTTTATGTAATTTATCCATGCGTAAATAATCCCGTGACATTTTCACGGGTACTGTGCTAGTTATTTAGCGCACATCTGTTTGGGTTTTTTTTTTTTTTGAGTTCTAGGACCTGTTTTTGAAGTTACTGATACCCTCACTATCCACGGGATCTGTGCTTAAAGTAGCCAATAAGTCTTGATTATCCTTCAAAAGGATGGTTGAACTCGATAGCCAGCTCAGGCATCTACCAACTCCGAAATAGTCACGTTATGTAGATTAACCACAGGTCTGCCTCAGTCAGAATATCTCTGCAAAGGGGTGACAGACCCTTGCAGATAGCTCGCATCCGCCAGGAAAAGGAAACTCCTGTTCCAAACCTACGACCATAGGACCTCGCTCCTACACGTGCCACTTCGGTGGACCAAACTCTGGTTTAAAGGGTGGGGTCGGCCCTGCGCAAGTCACATTTTATTTTGAATCTCCATCGCCCAGGCTGGAGGTTCATTTCGCACACATGCAACGCCGTCAAAGGTCATGTTGCTGCGGAGAATATTCCTCAAAAATCTTCTCACACGAATCCAAGCCATTTATTCATTATACTATTATTGATAAATGAGTCCTTATATCAGGAAAAAGAAAAGAAAGTAGCACATGAATTGACTGTCCTTCATTTTTTTTTCTCACGCCCATGACTCTTAGTTATTTTGGGAGCATTTGAAAGTAATGGTGGGAATTTCGCTGGAAGATATCAATTGAGAGTTATATAATGCGTGAGAATCTGATCTCTCTCCCGTTCGCTTTGGAACGTCTTTATATAGAAAAATGTAATTGACTTCATTGTCCACATGCAAAGAGAGGATTAAACAAGAGGATGTACATACAGCTATCCCCTACATACACTTTCCAGAGATTCGCTGTACGCTACGTTTCCATTTTAACGAAAATAAAAAGCAAAAATGGCGTTCAGCATTTGTTTCGCTGCGATCCATTGTCGAAGCATCGCATACCCAGTTCCTCTCTCTTCTACGTACCCCAGCTTTCTCTACCCACCCCCCTTACAACAACCTCCGATGACTCAGCCTAACATACTATAATCAGCATTTTGGGGTCTAAGAACACTCAACAAATTTTCCCCAAAAAAATAATGGTAATTGATCTTTCACTAAACGCCATTTCGGTTTACGAAAGTTTTTTTTCTATACGGACGTCTCTACTTTCAGTTAGCGGGTGGAGACATGTATTAGATTGATCTCAAACACATTCGTGCTAACCTAACCGGTCCCTCAATTACATTCATATGCGAATACTATTATGACAAAACAAGATTTTAAAACTTCCATTCACTTCAATCATTTCAGAAGTAGTAGCATTACAAATACTGACAGCATACATAGAAATATATTGGAAATTAATTTACTTTACAAATGCATTGCAAATTAATTTGAATACTAGCTGTTTATGATATCGCAGGTAGGGTTTATTAAACAAGTACGTCAAGACTTTCAGTCACTCGACTGATTTCTTATGGAGAGTCACTACAGATATTAGGAGCATATACAGAAAAATCATTGCGAATTATTTTAATAAAGATATGCTTTACAAATAATTTAACTATAGAAACACATAGCAAATTACTTACAAACTAAATATTCGTTCCAATATGACGAAAATCTGATGGTTTAGCTCCGAATTTCGCAATGTTCTACCAAAAATTTAAGTAATTTTCAGCATCCAATCTGTATGTCGTGCGTTGAAGAAATGGATCGTCAGCGGTGAGGAAGTAATGTCGTTATTACAAATAAAATCGTACTTTTACGCTTTCTCTTGCCTCCTGTATCTCCCCCTTTCGCTCATCTTTTCTGTCTTTCTTACTCTTTTTCTATCTTTTCTTTCTCTCTCCTTCTTTCTTCGTTATTCTCATCTATCTTGCCTCTTTTTCTTTTTTTTCTTCTCTCCTTTGCCTCTTCTTCTTCTTTTTCCGTTATTTGCAATACAAAGATTATTCTGTATAGATATACTCAAAATGTCCATAGAGATGATGGTGACAATACTGCATGAATATTTCTTACTCAGTCTAAACCACGTATTAAAACCCCAGTAAGTATCCATGTACGAGGCAAAGTCAAAAGGCGTTGCTACAAGATCATGGAGACCTTTAATAAACAAAAATATATCAATACGTGAAGCTATTGTTTTTTGACTTATCCTCCATTCAGGTCTAAAAACTTCTAAAGGTGGTGTTTCCATCTACCTAACCCTCCCTTGAAGAATTCTACGCTGTTCGATTTACACCATGTGTAAATGTTATTTTAGCATCATAGATGGACACAGATCGTGATCCTTTCGAAATTTCTTTGAGTTTTGGGAACAAAAAGAAAGCCTGGAGGAGCAAAATCAGGAACATAGGAGGGATGAAATGAGTTATCTTCTTTATAACTAGAGAGCAATTGGGTAGTGCACATCTCTGCCAGCGAGAATAGCTGTGCATAGATCGGCTAAGGAATTCAGTCACTTCTGTTATGGTTCATTGTACACCCTTCGACAAAATGTGCGATATCATGTAGTGTGGAGATGTAAGAACAGCGTTAGGGACGTAATTTTGCATGGATCTGGCCAAAAGTTAAATTACGTCTTCTGTACCCTGGTGAATTTCAATGCAATCTTGTGGAAGGGCTCATCCTATTCATCGAAAACTTTTAGAGATATCGTGGACAGACATGACGTTTTGGCGATATAATGAGGTGTGGATGTATAACTACTATGTAGGGGGGCAATTTTGCATGGATCTGTCCCTAATGTTAACCACTTCTTACCCACGCCATTGCTACCCATCCTTTCTCAAAATTCCATCGATATTTCAATCATTTGGGAAAATTTCCACTCGAATGTTGTTAAAAATATGATGTTAACCCTGACCTCAACATCGTTTTTCCCGATGGCATAAAAAATATCCTTTTTATGAATGTACCCTGTAGAGATAAATATAAATGTATTAATGAAAGAACTGTCCGCAACATTTCACTAAACCGGTTTTGTTCAGAATCAATTCATTCATATATGAACTGGTACACTTGTAGCAATACTTTTTTTACTTATTCATATATATATATATATATATATATATATATATATATATATATATATATATATATATATATATATATATATATATATATATATATATATATCAGAAGTATTCATTATATGTTCACTGCTGGACAAAGGCCTCCTTCTATGACGATCATGACTGTGCTACCCTCTGCCATGTCTTGCCGGTAAATCTTTCTATCCCTTCCCTCCGATTTGAGTCTGATCTTTTCCTACTACGTTTACTGTCTCATAAGCACCAATCAGTTTATCTTTTGCTTCATCAGTAGTCATTATTGTGCTAAGTGTCCAACCCACTATTTTGATCCTTAATTATTTGCATGATACCCTTCAGCAAGGTTCTTCCTCTGATACATGTTGACCTTCTTCTATCTCTCAGAGTCATCCCTAGCATTGCTCTTTCCCTGGCTCTGCATGCCATTCTAAGCTGGTTTTCAGTCCATTTTGTTAATTTCCATGTTTGCATCCGCAAGTCATAGTTGGTATTATACATTAGTTTCATTCTTCATGCTTTAAGCATATTAACAAGGTGCTCTACAATACGTCTTCATTAATACCAAAGACTTTCTAGCTAATCGTTGTGCGTCATTTTATTTCGCTCTAACTTGGCTGACCTAGATAAACGTATTTGTCAACGTCTTCTAAAGCCTTATCCTTTATTTTAGGGTCTTTTGTGGACTTTATTGTTGAACTTTCTTTTGTCTTCGTTCTTTATATCTTCTACCCTATTTTTTACTTTCTCTATTTAGATCACACAACATGTTTTATAATGCTTATGTCGTCATGGAAACTTCATCAGCGAATATCTATTCGTAACACTTTTCGATAGGCCCTCAGATACTATTCTCTGACACTCGGTGGGAGTACTGGGGAGCAACATTTTAATCCCCGGCAGAACACAGGGATACTTTTATTCAAGGAAGAACTGTGCATCCATGCTTAATTAATCCTGTCATTTTTATGGGCGCCATACTAGTATCATGATGAAATGAAAGATATTGAATTTATGATTCAAGTACGATCCTCTCTTTATGAATTTTACCTGGGTAATTAGGTATCGAAACCCGTGCCTGTCTGTTTCTATTTTCAAAATAAAACTAATATTTGCAGTAAATAAGTTGATCAAAACCCTTAAATTGAACAATTCCCTCGCGATAGATAAACTTGTGTTGCGAATTGCAATAGATATAATTTAAACAGGTTCTAAATATTCATACTTATATGATTATTCCGACCAACCATTTTCTCACGTATCTGCAAATATCTGGACTAGACGATGCATAAAAACATGATCAACCACTCAAGTGTCATCCTGAGAGAAATAATCCGGTTTGATCTATGTCAGAAATCGGTTCAAACAATATGCTAAATGATAACCTAATTTGTAAATCAAAATATTCTTTTGAATTGCAGCTAGCACCAAGTTTATCATTATTTCATATTTTCCTATTTTATATGATACTTTGTACCCTCCCTTATGAGATCGGTAATGAAAATAATCTTTCGGTCAACTAGAAACAGTAAACGCGACTATCTGTATTATAAGGATCTGATTTTTGTATGTTTTCTTGTGGCTTTCTGGATTTTCACAGCAAAAACAGCACATCATAGAGTAATTTTTGTTCGCAAAATACTGTAATCCAGTCTAATCAGGACACTGGCTCTAAAGTAATGAATTTAAATAAGTATAAATTAACAAACAACGACTTTCCAGTGGGAATAACCCCAGGTCTGTTAAGTGCTAATTATAATGATATTTCTTAAAGCGAAAGAAGGTAAATATGACTATGAACGTAAAAAAATTAACACCTCTGTACACGATGACATTGACTACCTCGATAAGTTATTATTCTGATAAAGCCATTCACGGAAACTGTGGAACAGAGGGTATTCTGGTTGAAACATATAAAGAGAAAACAAGTCTGAAAGTCAACCCTTAGATGCACTGATTCTTTTCTGGTGTAAAAATTTAGCAGTGTCAGTGTTACCAACTTTTTTCTCAAGTTTACATCTAAGATTGAGTCAAAAATATCTTGAAATACCCAGAAACATTATGATTCTCCAGATATATATCCCAAAATCTAGGAAATATACCACATATTATTGATAAATTGAATGTGACTTCAACATCTATTTTATTAAAATATCAATTAATTTATTTAAAAAATATTACTTCATTACTATAAATTGAATAAAAATGTTAATTATTTTTTTTTAATAAGTCATCAAAATGGGTATTTCTGGCATGTAGACGAAACCAAAAACATCTAGATTTAAATTAAAAACATCTAGATTTAGATGACAAACATGTAAATTGGCAATACGGAGCAATGGACGTAACTCCAATTTCAGTATGTCAGTCCGTTAGTCAGTCAGTGCTAGATATGCTTGTACATACAAAAAAAAAAACGGTGACGGTCAGTATACTCTCACGAGTAAGATCGGTTAAATAACAAGAATCTGGGACATAATCCTCACAATAAACCTAATGTTACAATTCTAAGAGGTTATCTATTTTTGATTTTTTTTTCGTGCGATCAAGAAGGAAACATTTCATGTAACAAATTTTTTGCTCCAGAAGAATTAAATAATCAGTTATCTAATTTTCCAGATGGTTTGCCCTCAAAATGCCCACGTGATCGCCCAACACAAATGACACCAAAATGCACAACTGACGCTGATTGTCAAAACGGTGAGTAAGCTCTTCAGTTACTAAAAATGTTTCTTTATATATATATATATATATATATATATGTGTGTGTGTGTGTGTGTGTATGTATATATATATATATATATATATATATATATATATATATATATATATATATATATATAAGTGCGTGTGTGTGTACCTCTGTGTGTGTGTGTGTGAGCGCGAGGTGTTGTTATAGGTGAAAAATTGTTAACCATGATTAATTTTTTTTGCTAGTGATTCTTTCATCTTAATTTCAGCTGCTTTACATGGCAAATTCTCATGCTGCCACTGTAGAGCCACTTGTAAACAGGGGGAATTGAAAATGGAGAAGAAGAACTTATGCTTTATTTCCAATCTGCACCATTCACTAATGTGAAGTATCAGTTTGGGTGGTTGTGAGGAAAAGAAACTGAAATCAAAACTAAAGATATACTTATCAAAAATTGATCGTGGTTGACATATGTGTGATCTTTTGCTTATGCTGAACAGATATCTGATGCATTTCGATGGTTGCCAGCCACCTTTTCAGGGAACTTGCAGCGATTGTGGAGAAAACTGTATGCTATTTACATGTTTAAGATTTGAAGGATAAAATGGGGATATTTTTGTGCTCTAGGTCGTTTAGTTGGAGTTGGGGGGGTCTCTGCGTAGTTGAAAGTCGCACTGATCTGAGATAAGAAGGGTCTCTGAGATGAGGGATCAGGATGAAAGTGACCAGTTTTCAGGAAAGTTCGGCTGTGTTTTTTTTGTTTTGTTTTTTTAGAATGGAGAAGTAGTGTCTAGCATTTAATGGATATGTGTTGACAGAAATGGGGTGGGGGGTTTTAGTCGAAGGTGGGAGAGACTTCTCTTTTACTTTTCTTTAAGGGATGGTGTGTGTACTCATACTATTTCTTGAAGGGTCTTCTGTGCGTTAGCTAATTCCTTGTACGCTATTGTTGTAATGCAATGTGTTGACTTAATGTGATTCTGATTCAAAATCAATGAATTCGAATGGTTTGCAATCAGGAGAAAGAATTTCGAGATGTAACACCTGGTTTTTTCTCAAATCTTCTCTTCACCTTCTAATTGTGATCGAATCACCTCACAAAACAATATATATATATATATATATATATATATATATATATATATATATATATATATATATATATATGTGTGTGTATGTGTGTGTGTGTGTGTGTGTGTGTCGGTTGGGTATCACATAAAAGTATTCATTATGAAAGAAAGCAAGCAGATTATTATTTTTGCTTTGCGCAGGCATGAGGATTTATTGTTCTTCTGGATTTTTTGAGTTGATTTGATCATGATATTTCAGAATATCTCAAATAAAATTGCAATAGAAATGAATTGAAAATGGGTTTACGATAGAAAGCACTGAAAATCAAGGAAAATGTGATTGCCAATGAGCCAAAAAAGTAATGCAAGCGTTACTGGCAGAATAAGGTTTTATATCTATAATATTATTCCTATATTTATTTCCAGGATATTCATGTTGTACTTTCCATGATGGCAAGTTTTGTTCTTCAAGTAAGTATATTTCTTTTTGTCTAAAGAATACACCGGACATTTCTTTTAAAGATCATCATCTTTTCAGGCATTTCAAGCTCCGTAGCTGTTATAAAAGGTTCAATAATAATTCGTGCTTTTACTGAATGTGCGACTACTAAACCTAAAGGATTTTTCTTCGAGATGGCATATTATTATTAAAAAGTTTGATTCAAATGAGTCATATTTCAATTAAATATTCACTGTTTTTAGTCATCTATGTCATTTCTTCATCTTACTATACGAACTATACGACATTTTATATGACTCTACTCACTAGCAAAAAACGGAATGTTTCCTTTCCATTGAGTTTTGATCGATTGATTTTTTTTGCAGCAAATCCAGAGATATGCAATTTAAAGGGGCGCATTATTTGGAAAGGTGCAACGGTACTGGATGAGGACAAATGCACTGAATGTAGTTGCTTAGGATATGACCAATTGTCGTGTACATCCGAACCCTGTAGCTGGCAAAGACGGGTTAATATAAGAGGTAGATATGAACAGTCATAAACCTTGTTTGATTTCTGAGGTGAAGGTTTTTTTTTTCATTATTAATTTTTCTCTTCATTCAATCCTTGATATATTTCCCATCTTAAAAAATCTATCCTTATTTTAATATTAATTTTAATACCGTTATTATAGATTGATTAACTTAATAATCTCATTTTTTTTAATGTATTTTTTAAAAAATCCTTGTTTCAATGATAATTTGCCTATGCAAGTGCACCAGAATCACGGGGACAACTGGGCTAGCTGCCCTTTGCCTTTCTGGCACGGGGTCAGCAGATCAGCTGTTTGCTCTCTACGGAAAAGGAAATGTTGACCATTTTTTGGCTATTTTTTCCCTGATTTATTCGATAAAAATCTACGATAGCCAATTTTTAAAAAACAGTTTGTAAGTTTAATAGAATTAAGCGTTTCATTAACATCGATAATTTTTTCTACAATTTTGTCGTGCTAGAAGTGATCAATAAAAAATTGGTAAAAGGGGTGATCAATAAATAAGCTACTTTTATCGCCTCATGTTTGACAGTGATCACTAAAATCAACTCAAATTTTGAAAAAAAAAACAGAGAGGGGTTTTAAATAAGGCTTTCTAAAGATAATAAGGAGATTTTAAAATTTCAGCCCTCTATCTCCATTGGTGCATACATACATACATAAATGTCCTGCCAGATAAACTTGAAAATTGAAGAAACCTATGTTGATAGTTTTGGTTGACGGTTTCAAATAGAAATTATCAAAATAGGGACATAATTTTTTTTATGAATTCATGAATGCCAGTTATAACGCCATTCGGAATACAATCTTTATTTTTAAGTTGTACGTGTTATTTTCTGATTGTTTATGCGTAAAAAGTATAGAAAATGGCTATTATCCCCTCCACACTTTTCGTGTGTTGTACAACGGGTGAATTGACATATTTTTTTGTTCACATTGAAACTAAAACATTTTCTGGCTGAAAAATAGCAACATCTAAGTTAAACGTAGATTAAATCTGAATTGAATCTAAATTAACATGTATTTGCACTGATGATATGCGATTATTCTATAATTTGCTTTCACAAACCATATAATCTCCCGTCATTTTCTCGTTATATGTTCCTTGGTAGCAGTGTTCAAAGTCCAGGATAACCTGATGGAATCGCTTGCTTTGTTCCTCCGAATGAGCTCCAATGTTCACCTTGAATATATCAAAGATATAGATTTTGAAGTACAGCCTGAAGCCAATTTTACCGTTGTTCTTCATGATATTTTACGGCCTTGTGATTATCTTAGAAGCTTGGAACCACGGTAACAACGCTGCACCAAGCTGCCCCCGCTTCCTATAGAACTTCTCTGCGAAATCTTTCAATTCCACCAACTGAGACATCGGCCTCAGAGAGTCATGTAAGAGCCACTGGTTAACCCCCGGAAGATGTTGATGCTACCATTGCATATAAGATAAGGCCTTATGAAATAGTTTGTCACAGCACTTGATAAGGTGTTTGCAGCCTCCAAGTATCTTTCCTTAACTACCAGGGGCAAAATAGGTAAATTACAAAATATCAGTATTCTGATCACAAATGCTTGAAGTTGAAAGTGAATAATTGCTAATTTCTATACTTTTTAGATATAATCAATTAAGAATTAACACTTATCCGCCGGAACAACAACAAATTATGTTGCATAGTGTAAGTTAATGTGATTGTGGGGCTATTGTCCATGGAATGTACCAAAAAAGCCAAGATTGGATGCACTACGCCTATATAGGCCTAATACAGTGGATTCCCGTTCTCATATGAGCAAATCAAAAGAAGATCATTTTCAATGATAGGGTCCTATTCCAATATTCGCCAAATGATAACAATGTAAATGATATTGAAATGATGATGCATTTTTCTAATGTTCTCTTTAATTTTTTTCCTGTTTTCAGCAATGACGATGGCAAAATGTCCAGTTGTGAAGTCACGCTTTCTAAATCAAACATGTGAAAACTCAAATGATTGCAACAGAGGTAATAGCCACTAATCCAAAGAGAATTCATGTAGTGCAGTAAACTCTCGTTGTGACGACTCGTTCTTATTACAGCACTATTAAATGACGTACGACTTCTAGCGGAACGTTTGATTTTTATATTCTCACAAGATTATTGTCTCAGATCATACATTTTCTCGGGTAGATATGTTTTTACTTTGCATGCCGTATTTCCAATCCACCCGTTATAATGGCAAAATCGCGATAACTTCATATCCCGAAAGGTTCCGTAATAACGAGCGTCTGTTGTATGTGAAAATATGTGGAATCACAAACCATCTACTTTTTAACCTTTGGCTGTGTCGTTGAAGGTAGTTCGGCTTTTTCTCATTAGACTAAGATCAAAATCAAGAGACAGGGTCAGTAGTGCAGCCACAACCCCGCCCATGATAACTTCTTACCAGTCTCTTCTCAACCACGGTATGCCTTTGAGTCTTTGTTCCTATGGAGAAGGGGTTCTCGGCTTGATTGAAGCCGCAGTCTCACAAAGGGAATAGCATGTCATCAACTAGCTTTCTAATAGATACAACTTATGGCTTATTTTAACCCTTAGGAGGGAGAGATGTGTTCTTTCCGAATCCTAAAGTGGGGAACAATTTCGTATCTTCACGCACTTATTGTCGCATGTGTCGTAGAGGGTGAGCAGATCGCGTGGTTACTGCAGTAGTCACCCTCATAATCTAGGGGAATTCCACCAACTCAAATTGTCAGACATATTTTTCATTTCATAAATAGGAGGTAATGGTAATCCTTAGTCACAGCACACAAAGGCTCCAAAACGTATAACTATACAACGTATCGATCAGATATTAACACAATAATGAAGTTAATTAATTTGTTCTTTATCAGACGCCTAGACTGTCGAAAATCTCTGAGTGTGTCTCAAAAAAATTACGATGATAGTTTCTATCGTATGTAAATTAATTCATAGAGTACAATGTTCTGATAAAACCGATTTATGGCTTTTAACTTCATTTTTGCGTTAATATCTGAACAATCCGTTGTAAAGTCATATTTTTGGAGCCTTTATATTTACGACGTGAAAAGTAACTGTGAATCACATCATTGGTATTTATAATAATTCAGCTGTGAGGATGGCTGGAGAAATATTAGTCATGAATATCAATGAGAAAAATATCATCTCATTTTTTTGTAAAGGTTCCAGAAACCTTTTCCATTTTTCAGGCTTCGGTAATGGCCCGATCGACACAGACTATGCTTACACTTTTCAAAACTGAAACCGGTGTGTTTCAGTTTTTAAAAGTGTGAACAATTGTCTGTTCGAATCTCCGGAGGGAAAACTGAGTAAAAAGATCGATAAAATGATAGAGTTATCAAAATGTTTAATACGGTATAAACTGGCTGTCCTATACTTGCAAACTATGGAGAATTTTAGTCGAAATCGGCGGCGAAAGAGAAAGGCGTGATTTTTCCTATGATATTTTTATACAATCTAGAACCAGATATACGCTATGACATCAGACGTTGGCACTATTTAAAAAAAAAACTCCAAAGTATGAAAATATTATGCTTGACTGGATTCTCTGCTCTCATCTTGATACACAATACTTGTGGTCTTGTATCATACTAAGTTAAGCTTAGTAAATGTAATTACAGGACACCTCATCATGGAGTAATGTATAAGAAGACTATTATAACTGTAGTGAGTTCCAACATTTGTGATCTTGTGCCAGACTAGGCTAAACTTATCAAATATAAATATACGGCGTCTCGCCTTGGAGTAGTGGTAATAAATGAAGTCGCACGGGTCATTGATGGTTCAATTCTCACTGGGTGCCTTACACATGTGGCCTCGTGCCAGATTAAGCTATACTTAGTTATTACCAGGACCTGCTTCGTCACTAGGGTAATCATTTTCCACCGGTGATAGAAGTCGCAGAGGGGGAGATAATTGCAAAATTGCTCAGATTGTTATTTAAACATGGAATTTTGCATAACGGTCCACCTTTTGGCTGCTTATTCAGAAAATAATCTTGGCCACTTGAAAATCCAATAAGGCCGTCATTTTTCAAGATGGACTCTAAATTATGGTCACTGGATTCGATTAATTCCATATAATCATATCAAACCGCCCAAAATTGGTTTTTGAGGGGTCAATTCCAGTATTTTGAAACGTCTGAGTCCGTGGGATAGATTTATTCCTTATCTTTGAGAGGTGTAAGATGCCTATTGACCAAAAGAACAAACTACATAAGAACCCATAACATAGAAGACCTTTAACCAATGTCCCCAGACTGAAAGCCCGAGCCTGCTGTTCCCTAGCAGTTCCAACTTGGCTACCCCTCGCTGTCATTGGTTCTGTTCACACAAACACACACACATATACTCCTGCAGAAGTTGATAGCTGACAGACCAAGTTTATAGTTTATCATATCGTTTCGAATAAATACTTGTTTTTGTAGACGTTTCGAAACAAGTGCTGGTGCCATTTTTCCCTTTTTTCTTGTAGGCGCTTATTCTCCATTGTGTCGTGTTGCAACATGGCATTTCCATTAAATACTCCGTTAAGAAATCTTCTCAGGATCCCAGCGTGGGTTGGGGTGACGACTAGTGGGCGAGGATTGACTGGTCCATCAAGATTAATGGTTGTACCAGAAACAAGGGGCCAAAGTTCGACTGCAGCAATAATCGTCTGGCGCCACGATCCAATACAAGGTCACAGAGCTAAAAAGCTTCAAAAAGCACGAAGAACAGGCCAGGCCAGATCAGATCGTTTCTTTTGAAAAATGTGTGAGAACTGCATGCTCTTATATTCAATATGAGATAGGGGCCAGTTCTGTGACCAATGTATTTGATAAGAGCGACCTCGTTTAAGGCTCTGCTGGTTGATTTTCAAATGGCTAACCTGATTTCTATATGAAGTAGCCCTTAATGAATCCGTGCAAAATTTGATGGAGGCTTCACATTCCGGTCTTAGTTTCCTAGTCTCCTAATTAGTAATATTTAAAAAGTGAGACGGATGCGGCAAGGCAGACTGGTATGGGCTAAATTGGGCTGGGACAGGTCGCTTTTTAAAAACCTGCATGAATGATATCGAATAGTAACAACTACATGCTTCTATCTTCAATTGTTTCTAAGATATGGGACAGTTCTGTGACCTATGCATTTGATAAAAGCGAAATTGGTAGATTTTCAAGTGGCTAAAGTTATTTTTATATTTACAAAACATAATCAGTCCACGTGCAAAATTTGGTGCTTATGAGACAAAGTGAACGATTCAGACAAATATTGCCCTACTATCAGCGTTCGAACCCAAGTAAGAGATAGGATTTTGAATGCATCTTTTCTGGGCAAGCTTACCCTCTCCAGTTGAAAGATTGCTGTAATGCTCGTTTCTTGAACCTACTTTCCCCTTTTGCCTAAGTACTATGCTAAGCTAAGCTTCGAAAAATATCTGTTATGCATTTGCTCACAGAATTTCAGTTATCGTCTGCAAACGGATTTATTTGAATTTCTATGAGATTACTTTTTATCTAGGAAGGAGACTACTGGGTTCGTTTCAATGGAAGAGACAGACCCATTGTTTCAAATCGTGGGTTGTAGATATTTTTTATCAGAAAAATTGTTATCTATGTATGGAAGAATAGAGAAATATAAAAACTCAAACTGTTCATTGCATAAATAGATACGTATGTATAAGTGTGTTCGCTTTTTATCCTATCCATTTTAGCTGAGCGTTTTTATTCGTTGTTGATGAAATCATTTTACCATTATTTTTTCATTACTTCTTTCAGACCAACACTGCTGTGAGTATCCGACAGGAAATGTTTGTGCTTCAAGTAAGTGTACAATTTTTTATACAACAGATATAAACGAATTGTTTGAAGACTAATTGTTAAAAGCAAACAGTTATTATTAACAACTTAAGGCCGGCTGACGGAATATCTCGCGAAGAGAGCCTTTACCCTGCAAAAAGAGCATTAAAAATATCCAGGTCCCAAGTGGTTAACTTACTTCATCAAAAAAATTGATAAAAACAGTCGAAAATTTTGCAGATTTTTGCATCTATCTATCTATCTATCTATCTATCTATCTATCTATCTATCTATATCTATATATATATAACACTTCTTAGTGAGCTAACACTAAGAACACATTGTTACTATGCCTTGTTCTTAACTATGGAGTATGTTGAAAGATGTTTTATAACGTTTGCTCAAAAATATTTTCATAACAAAACTAACAGCCTTTTTCATTTCGTTTTAACGGAACATGTTGAGTCTTTGAAGTAGAACGTTTTTAGTTGTTTATCACACTTATACAAGAATTAAACAACATTATGAAAATGAAACATAATTCTATAATGAGATGGGGTGAATGATTTCTTGGGAAAGGTATGAAACCACTTCTCTTTACAATATGACCTATGGTCAAATATTTTGACACTGATGCGTTACAATATTTGATCGAGAAGAACATCAGAAAGCAACAAAGGCTTGTGTAGAGCTGCGCTGAGTCAGATATGACGCAACATTGGGTTAAGAGAGGATCGCATCCAATCTAGTTTTGCCGCTAAACGCAAACTTTCAGACAACCTCGACGAGAAAAAATTTAAGTTCTTGAAGATTTTCAGTTTTCTCTAGATGATGAGAGATTGTATATCATACTTCCTGTAATATGATACTTGGGGGAGATATTGACAGCGCCAATTAACTTTTCTTGCCATATAACAAGTCATGAACCATAAAAATTCAGCATGGTATCCCGACAACCTTATGGGGACCAACCAATCCATTGTAATTCATGTGGGCTAATTTTGTTACTCATTCGATTTCAGAGAACGAAAATGTTTGCACATATGGAGACAAGAGACTCAGGACAGGAGAGAGCATTATCCTTCCGGATAATTGTACGTTTTGTGAATGCGCTGGTTTCGAAAATATGTTGTGTATCGACGATGATTGTTCATGGAGCAGCAAAGAAATCAAAGAAAGTAGGTTTCTATTGAAAACAATTTGATACTCAAAAGGATATTTATAAACGAGACAAATTGATTAGGAAAATGTTACAAAAATTTGCGTCGCATGTGCACCACAGATTTTACAAACATATGAGGAAAAACTGTTGAATCTTTGGAAACTATTCTGTATAATTGGGTCGTTGGGATAGATTCACGGTTGTCTGTGTAAGTGGTAAGAACCAAAGCTTAGACTTATATCCTGAAAATATGCCTTTCACCAGTTCCAAATTTATGATGGGAGCTGAATTGATTTTTCGGAAGATAAATTAAGAAGATTTATGTAATAAAATTTGGCCTTCCTTTAAGCTCGAAAATATTTCAATACCTTTTTTTAGCTTTACTCTTCAAATACGAAGATACATCTGTAGCCTTATGAAGAAAAAAAACATTTATTCTACATAACAAATATTTATGTTTTAACACGATCTCATCCTTTGTCAATGCACTCGATTCAGTGGTGAATACTAATCACATAAATTGTACATTATACAACAAACATTTACTTATAACTACGTGTTAGGATATGAACTTATTGGTCTACACTCATACATCTAATACAGAGCATTTCAAGGGTCTTAATTTGAAGAAAATGTTTTGACCCACTTACTGCCAATGACTGAAATTTCAGTCATTGCAGTATTTGTATTAACCATTACTCTTCGCTGCTTGCTTCGATTGGTGGGTTAAACTAGTTCATGAGAAATGTGAGGTCGTTACTTAATTCATCCTTGATGACGGCTAAAAGTCAAGCTATTCAAGTTTAAAGCAAAAACTCTGGAGTTTTGGACCGAAAAAAAAATAAGATGTGAACCTCTTAGTGTTTACTAGTAGACCTGAACCAGTCATGTCTTATTATAGTCAGACAAACAGCCATAAAGTTGTACTTTTCTGAAATGCCCTGCATTAAATTACCGGGCTTAATGAATTAAGTAATTCTCAGTCCTTCTAAAAATAGAGTCACGTGCCCTGGTAATGCGTCTTCGTCATTGTCACGGCGAGTAACTTTTCGCTCCGCTTTGAAATTGGTACTCAAAGATCTTGAGAAATGTGTCAAGACAACTGAATAATGTACGCAAATTAAAACAAATCAAGTAATTATAAAGTTTTGAAAAATAAAGACAAAACGGACTGGTAGTAACGACAAGCTTTCTCGAACTTTCTCAGGATTGTCATAATGTAAAAATAAGACAGACCTGTTATTGCCAAGTGAACTTATTTTTTCTCTTTCCGGAACTTATCTCAATGCATTGTCTTTATTTATCATACATTGTAGGCATTTGGGATTTTAGAATACAAAGGAGGATCCTCTGTTGCACGTATTAGAAATGATGTACTTGCTTTCAGCGTCTCTTTGCTAACTTTTTGGACTGAACCAATCAGGCTTGTTGAGCTGAGATTATTTCCAAAATCAAAATTGGGCAAACTTGGTTCTGAACAATACAATTTTGTTCTGGAAATTAAGATTTGGTTCTGAATCAAAAATCTGGTATCACTCATGACTGATATGATACGACACAAATATACATGAACAATCGATAAAAAAAAATGTATTTTAATCTATTTTCAAGCTTAGTCTGATGCTGGAGTTCAAGTGATTATTTTGTTTCTAATCAACATGGTGGTTAAAATTCTATTTATAGGAGAGATATTAACAGTGAGGTTTCAATATCAGTTACTTGGTAGCTTCTTTATAAGTATTTGTTTGTAAGAGTCAATTCGGTTCTGCTTTAGTATGTTAAGTTTCAACTGGAGTATGCGGTCTACCTTTGAGTTTCCACTGTGGTTTGCGTCCTATCATTGAGTTTCAACTGTTTCCTGCAGACTTCCGTTAGGTTTTTACTGTAATATGCGACCTACAGCTTGTAAGTCAATATAATGTTCTACATAGGATCACCAGTATTTCTAGAAATGGGTTGAGTTTTAAAGGCTGTTTCGCTGAGGAATATAGATCGGTGTTCACCTGCGATATCACTACTGTTTTCACTTCCACATTTCTGGGAAGGGTACATTATCAAAAGATTATGTTCGCATAAAAAGGATACAGCAGCTCTTTAAGAAATAATGATATTGTTATGATTCTTTTGGCAAGTATTGAAGGGTTGTAACACTTATGCGTAGGTTGAGGTTGCTTGAGCGCGCACGCGTAAGTTAAGATTGGTTGAGTGCGCACATTCCGGCAATCTGCATATCACAATGCCATTGTTAATTTATTTGATCAACGATTCACATATTCAAATAGTGCGAATGGTATCTATTTCCTCTAAAGTACAGAAACAATCGTATCTGACTTTGAATATATATGGTTACATTGATCAAACAATGCGAAATATTTTAAATTACCTAGGTGCATTAAGTCATCACGATTAAATTTACTCTAAAACATTTACAATCTACTCTTCAGTTTGAATTGAAATTTTGAAATAGACCCTCCAAATCCATACCAATGTGAGTGTCTTTCGTAAATTCAACGAATTTCTCTATTAACCCATTAATACGTAGTACTTTTTTAAAAACAACTCTTTTTGTATTTTAACCGAAATTAATACACTTTGACTAATGTTTTGAGTCATTGGTACGTATTTGTCTATAGTTTTATCTACTATGAATAGCAGTTTGATCAGATACGAGGTACAGTTAAGGGATTTGATAGAACTTAAATCCAAAGTTATTCAGATTTAGCATACTTGCATCTCCAAAAATACCAAGTACATATAGTTGTGTGGGCATAAATCAAGAAATTTGTTAAATTCACAAACAAAACTTCGATAGTTCTCTCGTTTATAATTTTTTTAAAGGCTGCTATTATTTTTTTTTTAAATGTCAACTTTTAATGGTTATTAAATGCGTTCTTTAAATGTATCATTTGATAGAAACTCCATTCTGTCCAATGAAACGCCTTCCGACAGAAGTTACCAGATGTCACTACCAAACGGAATGCTCTCCAGGTAATATCATGTTTCAAGATCGTCCTCCTAATCACAGATTCACTTGATAAATGGCAAGATTTTAATGGTCAAAGTTGAGAAATTATTTGAATGAATGGAAATACTAATATTTACTCACCAGACCATCTCCTTTTATTTCCTTATTGAAAATGTAGATAAAGAAACGTTTTCTGAAAGCGAAGGATCATCGTACGTGAGGCAAATGAATATCAAATATCTATTTATGGCAGATTTTCATATGAAAACTGTATTTTCTTTCCGGTTAAATGTTAGTTAATTGAGAATGGCTCTTTTATGGCGGCTTATGTAACAAATTCGATGTCTGTTGCACCCTGTTGATGGCTGATGAGGTCCACACGGTCTTTCGTAGATAATAGTCCTCCATCCCTTACACGTTGCCTTATCAGCACAGATGAACCTTTTGAAGTAGAGCTTCAATGCTTGTGCCACTGGCTGTCTTCAAGAATTCGGTTTTTGTTATGAAGTCTTCTCCAGTCAAGGCAGAACCTAAGGTTCCTGGCACCCCGGGCAAACTGAACTTCAGTGTCATGTAATATTATCGTATTTATTTATGTTTTACAGTGGGGAAAATGAATATATAAGAAATAAAAAGTTTATTACAATTATCAGGTAAATTTCTTCGCAAATTTTCTCTCGGAATTCCTATCTTATCTGTTCTCATTCTGTTTAATCTATCCTTTTCGCAGTTTTCCATTTGTATTTAGAAAGACCTACTGTCTCGGGCACATGAAAGACTCCCCTAGCACTTGGCACTCTAGGCGACTGCTTGTGTTGCTGGTACCTTGAGCTAGCCCTGTCTCCAGTGCCCATTGACAATGGTGCAGAGACAACTCTGATGGGCACAAGTGGCGCAAGTAGCATACCCAGAATTCAGTTGCATAAAGACAGATAGACAGAATAACGTCTTTGGGGACAATATTTTGAGTCTTTCCTGAGTTTTCTATTGCCACAGTCACGTTTGTGGAGTCTGCCAAATTGTTTGTTTAGCTTTCCCAGTCTGTTGTCAACCTCTTTCTCTAACTTGGCCTAAGAGTATATAACACATCCCAGGTAGGAAGTCCTGAACTGATTCCAGCTTCGTCGGTTCGAGATGCAGATTATCGCAAAGGTGTTGCAAGGCTGGGTGAACATCGAGCTACGTCATCTGAGAACAGAAACATTCTGATCAGCTCTATTGTAGTCTTAGCGTAGACCTAGAGTCACTCAAGATTGATCAATTAGCCATTTAGACGTGTGCAGATGTACACGTTTCTTCAATTACCAATCTCCTCTGCAGCCTATTTCAACATCATGCCAGAAAATATCGGAAAGAAGCACTTCCCTGCTTCATGCTGTGACTGAGAAAAGATTTGTGGAGTCGTTATCAAGGGATTAGTAATTTATATAGGGGAAATGTTTAGCCTTCCCAGACCTTCAAAATAACCTACGTCCATCTAAGGTCAAGGTTCATCGTCTGCTGTGGTTGACTTGGAAGACTTGAAATACGACAATATGCGCGTACAGCTCACATGCAATTCTTTGTAGGCACTCAAAATATCCTGCAAACATAACCTTAGCCTAGGTACCCTATCAAAATTAAAGTCATAATTTTTACAATCATTGCAGCATTGTCGATTGAAGCAAAAAAATCTCACACAGAGTTCTTCAAGCTCAAGAATTCGTTTTATGCCATTTTGACTGACAAAAGATTTCATAGGAACCTTCAATCTTCGGATAGCGGGAGGAATCTGTATAAGTTGCATTTTTTCCTTTGAATATGTTGTGAAAGTTATTCTGTATTAAATAACATTGACTCATCAACAGATGTATTTCTTTACAGAACACAATTGCTGTGGTTTTGAGGATGGAAAATACTGCGTTTCAGGTGAGTAACTAAGTATTCTAATTCTTATATAACTAATGTAACGAAAAAAATTGCCTTATCGTTAAAAGATATATGTGAATACATACAGAGTGTCCTTGCTACTTGTTTGTGGGTTTCGGGTATGGTTATTAACGGGAAGTTGATTAATTACTTTCATAATAAAGAACATAAATGTTATAAAATCATCAAGTAATATATCTCATGTATTGTCTATAACTTTGAGAAGGGTCATTAACTTTGCAAGCTTTGTTCAGAGAATTGAATTCCTCTTTTGTGTTATTTATATTGTGACAACAGATGGTAAGATGGATTAAGTGGAATGTTATGTAACAATACACAGAGAGAGAGAGAGTTCAATGGTCTAAACAAAGAGTGGAATATCACTTGTAATCAAATAATACAACACGTGTATATGGATATTTTTGTCTGTGACTATCCAAGGGAAATAACCTCTTTATTTTACGCAAGAGTTACCTCCCTAGAAGACTATTTCATTTTTTTTTTATTGTATTGGAATCTTTTTTTTGTATCTTTACTTGTTCTTGCTTTTTATTTATTTCATAATTCAGTATGTACTGAACATAAACAAAAAAATTCAAATAACATAATGTTTTAGTGAAACGCAATTTCAAAATTAAT
The DNA here is from genome assembly GCA_963457665.1 of Thysanoteuthis rhombus. NCBI lineage: Eukaryota > Metazoa > Mollusca > Cephalopoda > Oegopsida > Thysanoteuthidae > Thysanoteuthis > Thysanoteuthis major. Next base: position 70,954,159 of record OY735198.1, on the reverse strand, counting down.
TGGATATTGCCATCAGTTTTTGGATATTGCCATCAGCTGTAGTTGTGAGATAATTGTATTTGACTGAAAAAAATTAATGTTCAGAAAATGCATGAACAGTTCAGTCAAATATCAACTTGAATACATAACACACATTTTTTCTGGATATTTTGTAATAATTCAAATCAAGTCTCATAAACATCAAATGCTTTTCTTTCTGGATTCCTTATAACATTTGTTCATGGAAGTATTTTAATATAGTGTTTTCCAGCACAGCATTCATAATCCTATGTGAAAATTTTGAAGCACAGGGGAGAGGGAATCTTATGAAAAAGCAACATCAGTCAGCGTTTAACCAGTCTTTCTTTTCTTTGGACGAAGTTGCTGATGATAAAAGATGGGTTTTAATATGAGAATCCAAAGAGAAGAAAACCATTTCTAGATTCTAATCAGCCTTCAATATATCAACCTGAATAGAATCTAGTAGGTTGGGAGAAGGTCTTCATAACTGTTGCTGCTATATTGGGCCAATATCGTTTGAATGACACAACAACAGAAAAAACCAGAGCAATAGTAATGTTCCTGGAGGACAACACCAGTCTTCCAATGGCAAATGCAACACTGCGTGTGATTATGGAGCTAAGATTAGAAATTCCCTCATATGCAACATATTTTTTAGACTTGTCATTTTCAAACTATCATTTTTTCCCACTCCATGTAACACTCCATGTCAAATCAACAAATTCAACGAATTGAAGGTTTCAAAAGATTCTTTAAAAATTTCATTAAATCAAAACAAGAATCATTCTTTTATGATGGAACACACAATTTAGCTGGAAATTGGAGTCAGATCATGAAAAAACAAAGAAAATACTTTGATAACTGAATAATGATGCTATGAATTCATGTGGATAAAAGATTTTGTCAAAAAAATTCAAGAAACTTTTTGCATTGATTTAATATCAACTTTTGTTTTGTTTACCAATTAGTCTTCTTCAGATTATCAGCTTTTTTCATTGATTGCTTTTGTTTTCATCCTTTTAATAGACAGGAACAACGTTTGCCATTACAATGGAGAGAAACTAATGAAACTGGAAACAGTGACACTGAGTGACAAATGCACAGTCTGTGAATGCCGCGGTTATGACATAATAATGTGCAAAGACACATGCAAGAATGAAAGAAGCAGAAAGTTATAATAACCAGAACAATAACAGTAAGTTGAAATTATACATTGGAAAAATCTTTGTCATTCAACAAGTTCTTTCATGAATAGGTATAACTAGATTAGTTCAGATAATTTGTTCCAAAATCTTCTGTACTCTTCAAAACTGCACTGTTCAAGGTCTTTTTATAATTAAATCATTTGGAGGGTGGATTCAGCATAAAATTAGTTACATTAATTTGCACAGCAATACCATAACTGTACTGCATCAAAATCCGCCCTAATCCAAACAGCACCATTCAAGATATTGCTGCACTCAGCATCTGGAATATTCCCATGAAGAAACGAATTAGGAATTTTTTATTGTGAGGAACACAAGTTACATGATGAAAATGATGTTGCCAAATCGAGGTAATTATACCATTTAAAATATAGCAAACTGACTGCTTGTTTCCTAATATATTTCCTGATAAAGACATATTCATCAAACCTTCTATATATACACACAGATGACAATACAAAAATTCAAATCAAGCTTGGGAAATAAGAAAATGAAACATAACACAGTTTAAAATGCAAGAAAAATTAAGTAAAGTTAATAAGGTTAAGGGTAGGTTGAACACCCAGCTATAGAGGTTACAAGCCAGTGTCAAAACCATAACTACTGTGGTGAGTTCAGTCTCCATTGGGAGCTTCATATTGTGATATCAAGCCATACTAAGTTTAGCTCATTAAAAACCTATTTGGGGTGCTTATTTTGAAAATCAATCAGAAATAGGTTAGAGATTATTGCTTACTTGAAGATCAGTAAAAAAAATAGATCTTTATGCTTGACTTTATAAATCATTAAAATTATTTTTGTTTTATGGCAGTTTTATAATGAATGTGATATTTCATATATTCGTTATTTCAGGAGATTCCGATACTTTGCAATAAAGAATGGAGACGGTTCATCAGATGATTCCAATTTAAATATTCAAAGTCCAAATTCCAAGGTGGAAGAGGTGATGAAAGGAGAAAAAAAAAACATAAAAAGAAAATCCTTATAGCCAAGCTAGAGATTTGGTTTTAAATTATTGTTTTTACTTTATATGCAGTAAAAAGACTAACATAATAAAAAAGACTGATATACTAACAAGAATACTTATCTATTTACCATAACAAAATTCTTTGTTAAATAAAATATTGCAAATATATTTTTTTACAAAATAAACAATTCCTGTTTGGATTGCAATCTCTAAATTCAAACAAGTATAAAAGCTGCAACATTTATTCATTACCCCACAAGGACAGATATGACACATGGTCTTTTAAGAGTGAGGCACTTTCACACTGGTCTGCTCAGATAGTGTAAAGGTTGAAGATTCAATTCCCAGTATGAACAAAGTGAGGGGAAAACTCTTCATAATAATTTTCCCTGTGCACCCAGCAGCTAATTAAGTACACCCAAAGCTGTTTATCTAGGAAGGAATTATTTTTTCCATGTGGTCATGAAGATTAGTAAAAGTAAAATCCTAGTCTTGACCAAATTTGGAACTTGCAAGGATTACTAATCTGATACTTGCAACAGAAACCAGGACTTCGTCACTTCTCCAATAGGAGTTGTTTCTCATAAGATGGGCTCTTCAGTTTTTTTTTTTTTGCATAACTCATGGTCACATGATGGGTCGTGCAGAGATTGCTCGGCTCCCTTGGCTATTGTCAAAGGCAGCAGGGGCATGCCCTTAACCCTGCCTCTCCTAGTGCAATGAGCAGGTACCAAACTTCACTTAATCATTTCTGGCTTTTAGACCCAAAGAGCTGGAAACTGAGGACTTCCCTAACAGTTACAAACCAAACATGATGAAACAATTCTTGTCTGATTTTTCTAAGACAAAGTGTTTTGATCATTGCTTTTGGTTAATTCAGATTGAGGAAGGCAGGAGAACAAATCAGCCAAGATATTGTGATGAAAAAAAAATAACAAAGATGAGGAAATTAGTCCAAACTAACTGAACTATAATAATAAACATAGCACATGATTAGAATTTTAAAAAGTCAAGAGACCAATTTTGCAATATATTTTTATAATAATTAGAGCATGTCATCAAAAACATCTAAAAATGCTCTCTTTCTCAAAACCTTTTAATTTGATTTTAATTCAGGAAGAAGTCGCCAACAATTCTGACCCCTAAGAGGGGGGGGGGGTTCCCCTCACTTTAAACCCCTTAAAGAATTATATATAATCAAATAGAATAAGAGGATACGTATATCAGCAGGAAAGTAAAGTTCAAATTTGGCATTATCGTTTCATTTCAGAATAGAATCCCCCACCCTATCTAAACCATAATTTTTATATAGATATAAATAAAGTGGCCATCTAGGTCAGGTAAAATAATAAGGGAGTAAATAGAAAAAGGACTAAAGCTTTCAGGTAACTTGAAAAAGTTCACCTCCACTTGACCCCCTTTTGTGTCAAAAAGCTTCCCTCCACTTCAAAACCCTTGAAGGTGAAAATAAGTTTACCTTCCTAGGGGTGGATGGGGGTTTCCTTTCACTTTCCATTTCTTATAAGATTATATATAAACATATAAAATGAGAAGTTATGAGTATGGACGGAAAGTGGGATAATAATTACATTGTGAATAGAGCCACACCTTTAAAACACTTGGAAATATTTTCTCAAAACTTTTTGTTTTAAAACCTTCCCCCAGATCCATTGAGCAGGCATGCCAAATTTGGTTGTGTTTAGGTGCTTTTTGTAATGTGAAATACAAATACCTCTAACTGAGATATTCAAGATTATATATATGTGTATATATATATTTGTGACATAATGAGGGGAGTAAAATTTGCAGACTTAGTTCCATTGCTATGAGCAAGGTGTATCAGATCTGACTTCATGTTACTTACTGAGTGCAGTGATGTAACTAAAGACTGGCGACTGGAGAGAAACAACTGGTTTCATTTTTTCTTTCATTTGTCAAGGCTTTGCTGGAAAGAACTGGAGTGAAATTCACCCGGTCCGTTCAGAAACAAAATAAGAGTTTTAACATTTTACAACCTTGTTTATTTTCCTTCTCATAACAGTTATCTCTCTGGTACATCTGTACTTTTGAGAACGCAAGATATTTGCGGAAACCACTGTTTACAACTTGTCAGTCAAATTTCTTTGTAGCTGTGATGTGTCAAACAAACATACTGATTTATGATCACTTCTCATGTTTCTACATTTCATTGTCAAAAGCTGTAGTCAGCTAGAAGTATTGAGTTCGGCAGACCATGCCCTGTGTGTAGGGAAGCAGTGGGGCAGCAGAGCCGCTGACACAGGGCACCAGAAATCTCTTTGGCACCCCTTGGCTTATTCTTTTACCCTTGAAACCTTTATGCTCTTCCAACATGGAATGGAGCACTCTGGTGGATGGGGAATATATGTGTAAATGGATATATCGCTTAAATTCAACCTTACTGACCATCCAGTTTTGTGGAGCAGAGGGAGGCTACCAGCCTTTGGGTCTGAAGCTAAGGTTTCAATCCAACCTTGTGGTACTGGATGGGATAATGGATAGTCTATAGCTACACTGAAGAGTTGTAATACAATGAAACAGCTCTCTGTGGATGACACAATAATATATATATATATATATATATATATATATATATATATATATATATATATATATATATATATAAACCATTATAAGTCTATGCTATGAGGTCAAAGTATTGCATCATTCTACTGGCATCAGCAATTATTTACCAAATCAGACAATTTCTTTGTCATGGAATTTTTGTGTAAATCAAATTCCTAACCAAGCATTTTTAACCATAACACTCCAGAATTCCTATCTTCCAACAGCTTTTGACATTTTAATAAAACAAAACATACATTCTTATCTGATTCTATTCTCATGTAGGTCATTAGATAAAATTCCTCACCCATTTTTCGATTTTAGCTAAATAAAAACGATTTAATTCTTTTACTTTCAGTAACTTTCACTAACATTTGTCTGTCTGGTCTATTGTGAACATTAATTTTGTTTTCAAATTCTCAAATCAGCTGATTCTTACTTTTTGCAGTCTTGGCAAATTTTCAGAGTTTTTTCAACAATTATTCAACTCACAAAATTCTACGATACCCCTCAGCATATATATATATATATATATATATATATATATATATATATGTCTCAATCAGATGTAAGCCTTATTTATTTGGTAAGAACATTTCTCCTGATAGCCTCCTCAGTCTTTGGGTCTGATTTCCAGCACTAAAGCCTCATAAAAGGCATCTCTTAAAAAACATTTTTTGCAAGCAACTTCAATCAAAGGTGCTGATGGCCTAAAGGTTAGCTGCATAGAAAATGGAATAAGCAAACCAAGTTCAAACATTGGGAAAAGCATGAATCCATTCCACCAACCCCACTCTCAGCTATGGCTAAATAACTGGGCAGACTGAGCTCTTTAGCAATGAGTGGCAATCAGACAGACGGACAGCTCTTTACAAACAGGTAGATTCCAACATCGTGAGAAGTGAGCAATGGACAGAGAAGGTGCCTGTTCCTGAAATATACAGTTGATGGGGCTCTTGTGAAGCTTTGACAGGGCTAGCAAGCTGGAAAGTGATTATGATAAATGGCTCCAGTAAAATAAAGGAAAATAAAAAATGCCTCCGCCTTCCCACAACACCTCATGTACAAGTGGAAGATCTTTTTTTAACACCCACCCCAGCACCGAATCAATATTCTATCAATGTTTATTTTAATTGATTTCCCACCAGAAGCTTTCACTAAGTCCAGTTTTAAATGATAAAGGAAATTCATGGACAATGATTATTCATCTTGTAATTACTGGAAAAAGAAAAAAAGCCAAAAAAAAGCCATTCACTCATATCAAAAGCTGAAAAAGATACTAATGTTCTTTGGACAAGTCCAAAAGGACATTTTCATAAGATTCTCAGTCGGATCGACATCAGGTGAATTCATTAGCCATCTGCCACATCCTTTCTTCTCAGAAAAAGGAAAATAAAAAAAAATAAAAAAATCAAGTTTTTGAACTGGTGCATGGCTCCAAATATAGTATACACAGTTTAACCAATAATAAAAGTCATATAATAGCTCTATTCTGTAATTAATGCTTGTTTTAATTCTTGACTGCTAAAGATCATTTTTTTTTAAATTGCAGTGCATTTCTATTGTTAAATCCTTTATAAATAATTTACATTATGTATGTAAAGGTATTTTTATGTTAGTAACGCTTGCCTCAATTCCTGACCACTGAGAATTCCTTTCTTCACAAATACAACGTACAAATCTTAGGTCACAAATTGCAAAATTTGGTAGTGATCAAATTTTTTCCTTACCTTCAGATATATACATATATATATAAAATTCTATTTTAATAGTTCCATGAACTTAGTTAAGACCGACAGTTATTCCTACCTTTGACTGCCTCACTAATGAAGCTACCATTGGTTGGCAAAAATTTTGAGGTCAAAGAAAATAAAGAGTGTGTTATAAAATTAGGGTTCTGTGAAATTCATTCATAATATGAAACTATCAAATAATACTAAACACAGGATCTCATTAAATCATTAGCTGAAAAGACCAGTGACTGAAGCTGTGCCACTATTCATGTAATCCCTAGAACATTGTCATTCACAACTGTACTTTAATATTGGGAATATACTTCTACCATTGGGGCTAAAATCTGGTTTTGTCATGTTTGGTCATCCATACTTCAGCTATCTCATGAGACACTCATGAACTTAAGTGAGCTTTTATCACATACGGGTGAGAAAACTGACTCAATAACCTTTAGTTGACAAGTAACAGACATCCACTGTAAACAAATGCATTTTTCACTATATTTAAAGTAAAAAGTAAGTAGTATTTTTTCAAAATCCATTTAAGTAATCATTAAATTAACTAATTTTGTTGAATCGTATATTCCTATAACAGATACTATATTTCATGAAAATTTTTGATAAGAGTTTAATTTTTCTGTCGGCAGACATAACTCATGGTGTAAGTTAATTTTGGATGACAAAAGTTGACATTAAAACCGGTCTAAAAACTGCTTTAAATACACAAAAATAATTACTCTTTTTCATGACTGACTTAGTTATTTTCTCATGATCAAAACCAAAATTAAAACTCCAGAAGATATCTAAATTATTGCAATGTTTGAAATTTCTTTTCATTAAAAACTTATGATCATTGCTATAATGGGTAATGTTTTTTGGTACTTACCTAGTTAAAATAATCAACACATGAATTATACCTATGTTATCTTATTTTTTTCAATTCTTTTTAACAATGATTTATTACTAATCTCCTTGTTTATTCTGAAATTCAGTTTAATGCATGACAATTCATATCATTTGCAATTTGTACTATATAAATAGAAATAGCCCAAAGATGGTATTTTTGTAACACTTAAGCTAGAACACACCCTGTGACAATAACCACCATATGCCACTGGTATTAACGCAGAGTGTTTTAATAAAAAGGAACAATCATATGAAGGAAAAAAACTAGCAATAAAATAACAGTAAAACTGAAGAATGTATTGACCAGAGTCGGGATAAAAAAACAAACTAACAACAAAACAGAGATAGACTTATAACAATAAAGAGAGCATCAACAAAGGATTTTGTGATCAAAAGTGTCAAAAATAGACAATAACTAGAGATGAAATGATCATAATAATGAAAAGTGTATCAACCCATAGTGTTTTGATAAAAAGCAACAATAATAAAATGGAGTAAAACTATCAACAAAAATCCATTTATGACTCTTCCACTTCAAGATGACAATTTTGCTGATAAAAATATCTGCTATCCACCATTTGAAACAATGGATATTTCAGCTTTTTTTAGATTCACCAATTCTCAAATAAAACCTCACATGTAATTGATAAAACGTATACATTTATTTACGCCACTTGTGGAATGCCTGGCGTTGCTCTGGCAAGTAGATATAAAAGGCCTAGAGTCATTGTTAATGAAGGCATATTTGTCATCATGAAGCTCTGTTGGATTCTCTGTAAGAAGTCAGAAATTTTTAGCAGTCTGCTATCTTATGCATGTTCAAGGTTAGCATTTGATGAGTACCTTAATCCAATAGCTCTAGCTACAATGCACTGTTTCTCTAAAATATATAAGAAAGTGATAGAAATCAAATGGTTACTATTTGGGTGAGCATGAACGCAGACCTTACACTATTATGATTATTTCTAAATCATCCAGATTTTTTTCGTACTCTTCAAGTTAGCGCAAATAAGTGTACCTTAATTCATTACCCCTGGCTAAAATGTACAGTTTGGGAGGAGAAGAAAAATGCCACAAATTTTCTCAAATTTATGATATATTGAGAGGTGTAAGGTGGTAAATAATTGAGTCTTCAAATAGATAAGAGAATGTGATAAAACTACTCGAAATCCAAAGAAAAGGGTAGATATATTTACTACATGCATTACGGCTTCTAGTATAATATACACATCACAGATAATAACGTATGCTTTCTAAAACAAGGGAAGTAACTAGTTTTATCAACAAAAATCATTCAATTCGAGCGAAGAACCATCTCAGCTGAAAAGTAACCAAATGATGAAAAAAAACAAAACAAATGATAAAGAGAATACTATTAAACAACTGATGAATGCTTTTAATGAAAATGATTTATAATTCAAGATTTACAGAAGGCCCCACTAGCAAGGAAGTAAATACATACTCCAGGAAGGAGGGGAGGCAACTCAACTTGGCCAACGATTAAGGGGCGATAACTTTTCAATACATTTTCTACTCCTTGGTCACTACTTGATGAAATTTACATCTGAGGTAGAATAACTTGATTGTAAGACGGGCAATGAGTGTCTTGAATTCCTGGAGAGTGTACTTGAGTGTTCCTTAGAACAGAGCTTCTCAAAGTAAAAGTTGTGAAAAAATAATTGAGGGTTGCAGAAATATTTGATAATAAATTTAAAGAATAATTATGTAACTAGTGATTTTCTTCTTAAATCTCATCTATATTCATAAATGTCTTCTCCTTTGATAGTCTAAGTACCTAATGTTTTTAAAACATTGAGGGGTCAAAAAAATGCCTCATCAAAAGGGGTCGCAAATTATAAATAAGCTTGAGAAGCCCTGCCTTGGAGGGCAAAAAAATCATCTTAAAAGCCAAAATTTGTGGATTCTTGTTACAAGAACCCCACAAGATAGCCTGACCATTAGACAGGAAAGTCAGGGTGATTCCAATATAAAATTACTTATACTCAGAGTGATCAGTAAATGACCAATTTTATTTCTTCCTTTATTCTAAGCGAAATAAAAAAAAGGGTTGAGAAAGTTTGATTTTTCAAATTCCCTTCAGCTAAAAGCCATCCAGATAAACATCTACTAGGCATTTTTGTGATATGTTTTAAAAACATTCATGTTTTGATGATATCAGTTATGATTACATGAATAGAGAAATTGAGTGAATTTCTATTTTTTATTTTTCAATAAGAATTTATCAAAAATGGCTTTTAGTAAAAAGGAGTAGAAAAATTTAGTTATGTACCTTTTCCAACTTCTTTATTTGCTTGAAATATTTACTGGAGCGCCCGAGAAATGATATCCCAGCAAACATCAACATTCAAATCGACAAATAAGTTTAGGTAACCTGGGTATTCACAAGGAAAGTAAACTTGGTGCCAGATTAAGGCATAAACTTTGGGGGCTGCAGTCTGGGGCCCTTTACCAATTGCAAGGCCTTCAAAGAATAAGTCAAAAGTTATTTCATTAGTGAATGCTGACTCAGTAAGTAGAAGTACTCTAAATGATCCATTTGAAAAAAAAAGAGTTGAATCACTCACAGAACGCATTTGGCAGTTTCTTCCCATAAAGTTGCCTATTAGTCAGATTTGATACTAAAGACTTTTGGATCAAGGAATAACTTTTGTATACATTGAAGTATAAAAAGCACCCTTGCACTGTGTATAGAGATAATCAAAAAATATTACCTTTAATATTTATCTTAGGGGCTAGAAATTAAATTCATGTAAATCAGTTGACTACTCCTCTTTCATATAAATGGAATTGTCACTATAAAATGAAGAGCTCAAGTACAGTCAAACCTCAGTTTTTTAGCAATTGCAAAAAACAAAAAAAAAAAGTTTCAGAAAAATTTTGCTGCTGACCAATTCTCATTACATTGAAAGTTATAACTTATTAAATGATTAAATGGGCCATAAGAAAGAGAAGCTGGTAAATTATATACATATACATATATATGTATGTAGTAAAGATACTACAAAAAAAAGAAACACAGTCCTGTACACCTATCTGTCATATAACAGTTTTTGACATCTAAGAACAACTAAAACAGTCTTGCTCTTGACAAATGGAAACAAATTTTCTCAAGAATTTATGATTTACTTTTTCCAAGAAATTATGCTAAGAAAACATTTAAATTTTGATTAGCCTTAAAACAATAAATGTAATTTTTTCTTTAACTTTTTTGATGAGTGAGCATCACTAGTGCCAATGACCATCACTGACTGACCGACATACCGAAACACTCACACCACCTCTCATTTCCCACCCTCCTATACGTCTGAAAGTGCAAGGGAGAGAACTCGAGTTGGCTGCATTTCCGAGAGAAACATCCGTTGCAAAATCTTCACACAAGAAAAGATGTAATCGATGACCATGACTGGCAATTCAGGAGATCGAGCTGGCACATCTTGATCTGACTTTCAGGCTTGTTTCCTTATGAAATTATCACTGGGGGCCCTCAAAGTACCTGTAGCACATGGGCCCTCGAAATCTCAATCAGGCATGGAGAAAATTTCAGCATGGTTCTTTATACTATGTGGGAACTGCAGATTCAGTGCTAGCAGGATGAAGAGCAGAACTATCGTTATGTTTGGTCTGAGGAGAACACACAGTCAAGTCTAATGGACTCTCTTGATAATTTTCATGATTAATCACAGCACCTTCCACATCAAACTCATTCTTCTGGTTAAGTATAACTGAAGCCAAATCTGAATTTAAAACTTTGGTCTGTGAATTCTGGATCATACTCGGAGAATTCAAAATGCTTGATGATAAAAACGGATCAGCAAAAAATCCAGATAATGGCATATAATCGTTTTGAACCGAACCGAGTGACCGGCTCTGTGGGGAAGATATGAGATACGAAGCGGGGAGTGCGAATGTTCGACTGTGGTAGCAGAGAGACTCTTGGACGGAGGGTTTGATTTTCCCATCAGTGACCAGGTCTTTATTAGGAAAGTAGTGTCCGTGAGTTCGTACATGTTTGCGAAGGGAACTGGGGTCTGTATATCGCTTGCTACATCCAGGTGCTTTGCAGATGTAAGGTTTCTCTTCCTGATGTGTACGGACATGCTTGAAGCGATCACTAGAGTTTGAATATGCTTTATGACATCCATCCACAGGACAAACATATGGCTTTTCACCTGTAAACAAGAAAAATAAAATCAATATGAAAGAAACTAATCAAAAATTAATGAAGATCATCAAAAGCACTCTACATTTTAAGGGTACTTTCTCCCCACCTCCATTATCACCATTTCTCACAATGATCTATGATGATTATTTCTGTCAGGATCTCTCTCTCTTTTTTCATAGTGTTCAACAATAAAAAGAGATACATATTTATCAACTGAATTTCTGTATCGTGTGTTATATTATATATTCTTAGTGATTTGATCAAAACTCATTCATTTGCATATGATCAGTTACCTCCCTTGGACTGTTGATAATGAAGCAAAGTAATACAGTGTAAAAAGCGTTTACAACGAATACCCTACTTACGAACAACTCATACTTACAAACGGACGGACTGTCATGAATCTTTTTTTTTTTAAATCATGTTACATACAGTCGTTTGTAATCAAAACACTGGCCGTCTCCAGTGGAAAAAATTAGAAATTTGTGCATTTAAGGATAAAATTTCCCAAGGTAAATTCTCATGATACCAAGTTTATATTGTTTACACACACACACACACACATATATATATATATGTGTGTACACACACATACACATATATGTGTGTGTACACACACATCCACTCTGGTTACATTATTCTTATTTTTGTAAAACACTGAAAAACAAGGTTGACGCTTTTCAGAGCTTCATCCAATCAATTTTATGGTTAATTCAGTTTAATTTATTTCAGTTGAACAGTTCATCAGCTCTCAGACTTATTGCCAAGTAACATTTCTCTGACACAGTTAGCTGGCAGCTGTAATATCATGTGGACAATATTTCAAAAAGATTATAAATCAAAATATCATTCTTGAGTTATAGTAAGAAAAAATATCCCAAATTTTTTATTTAAATGAATGAAAAACAGGAGTTAAGATTCCTTTTCTTTTCTCTTTTTTTTTCAACCAATCAAGTTCTCCTAGAGAATATTTTTCTTTCAATTTTAGGTGCTTTCAATCCATCAAACTCTAGAACCATCTGAAGATTTGTTGGATTTTAGAAAAATGATTTTGTTGACTCTAGCATTATAATTACATGGTTAATAGAATCCCCCTCATAAAACCTGCAAAAAAAACCTGCAAAAAAAACAACTTTTTTCTAAAACTGACAAATTCCTGCATGGTTCCAAAGTGTCTCTAATTGATTGAAAGAGCCTAAAATTGAAGTAATCTTTTTTAGAACTGCATACGTAAAAAAGGACAAAGAAACAAATCTTGACCCTTATGAATGAAAGAAAAAAAATCCCAGCAGAAAAATCAAAACAAAAACCAAACAAAACAAACTTGTACCCAAAGTTTCATTCGCTGATTTATGACTGTCAATCATCAACTACGGACCACAGCATATTGATGTCTCACCAATAATTTAAAGCTACCAACCTGAGCCCTGACTTTGAAATGTCCCATTTTACTTGATCAAAAATATAAAAATGGCTATCAAGAAGACATATAAGATTATAATACATAAGATTATATAACGTGACAACACCACACAACAAAGATGATATAACATAGCATAAGGTGATGACAAAAAGATGAAAGATTGTTTTTGATAACACCATGCATTTGATTTTTCTTCCTGGCTAGTGAGTACTATTTCGTAATTGTTCATGTCAAATATATAGGTCTCCAAGGCAGTTCTGCCAAGTTTCCTGCAATCTGTGCCTTAGAAACAGTCTTCAGGTTCATTCTCTATGCTGTTTAAGGCAAAATAGATGAATTACAAAATATCAATATTCTAATCAGAAAAGCAAAGTTTGAAGGTAATAATAACCAATTTCTGTATATTTGAGATCTAATCAGAAAATAACACATATTACTCAGGAACAAAAAAAAAATTGATAGAAAATCTTGTATAGTGTAATTAGATTTTTTATCAGTCTTAATTGTTTCTTCAGTAATTTTTATTCATTTTTTTTCCTAGTATATAAAAAACATCTTTTTTTTATCCACCCTCTGGGAAATTTTTTACATCATGGCTCACAAAATGGATCCCTAGAGATCGCATACGAAACCAAGGCTAACAGAATACAAGATGGAGAAACAACTAGACTAGTTCAGAAAGTATTGACTCAGCAACGTCCATGATAGAGAGATCTGGTGAATCCTGAGGAAGGTCTGGGTCCAACAACAGACAATAAGAGACAGATGATGATGATCTCTGAATTTATGTAAAATATTGATTTCATAATTTTTTTTTTTTTCAATGGATTCCATTTCTTACTGTTTTGAAATTTTTAAAAATCATATCATAAAAATTTCAATGCCTTTAGTGTTAATAAAAATGAAATTAATTTTTTTGGTTGGGGAGTAGAAATAGCTTAGATTAAACTATTACAATCATTATTATTAATAATTAATTTCATATCAAGGAAATAAGCTCTGATCAAATCACTTCCCTAGCACCTTGGGGTAATTTTTCAAATTTTTTTCCTATTCAAGTCACAAAATCTAATTATTTCTATTCTATTTATTGAAGAGCACTACAGTGTTCAGAATATGAAGCAGTTCATGAGTTTAAGATTTGATTTGCACATCACTTTTTGGTGAAACACATTGATATCATTACAACCCACCTGTATGTGATCGGTTGTGAATTTTGAGGTTTTCCAATCTTGAGAAGCATTTGCCGCAGAGTGGACATTTGTGAGGTTTTTCATTCGTGTGTGTTCGTATATGGACAAGCATTTTGTACCTGTTAATAACAAAAAGAAAACGATGCATTCCTGACTAAACACACAAAATTAGAGGTATTAGATAAATCTGTTTAATATGTTTGTGTAACTCCGCCAAGATGTTACCCAGGTGTGGTTGGTCACTAGAAGGAACCGTCACATGTCCAATATATAAAAAAAATTATCATATTGATATATATATATATATATATATGAGCAAAAAAGTACTGAAATATAACCTCAAAACATTTACTCTTTACTATCTTAAAATTTTTGTTTTTTTGTTGATTTATTTTTGTTTTTTTAAAATTCCCCCTGAAATGAGTTTTAGTGAGGTTCAATTTACAATGTAAGTATTTGTTTTTTTCTTTGAGAATTCAGACTTTTAGGTAAGAGAAGTAAGTTATTCATCGATCACCCCCTTTTGCAATTTTCAATTGATCACCCCAATGTGACATGCTGCCAGAAAACGTTGGTCATGTGACAGTTTCTCTTGAGTGACCAATCAGACCCGTCTTCTTTCATTCTCAGCAACATTACCACTGCAATATCCATGAAGCTCCTACCAAAATTAGTACTTGCTGTTGTCAGGTATGAAAGATAGTATTCAACTCTATACCACATTTATGTATGTATTTTTGTCGGTAACATTTGTCATTGTAGATTAGTCTCCCTTATCAATTTTCCATAAAAATCCCAATTCATTCTGGTCGAACAAGAAAATAATGTTCGATACTTTTTAAGAACATTGCAATTGCAAAATAATTTAGATACTACCGTCAATTTTCAACAGCATTGGTGAACAAGTATTATACAAATAAAAACCTTTTTCACTCACCTGGCATTGAAACCTTTGCCAAGGCGCTGACACCCATCCCATTCACACCTGAATTCACCAGAGAACTGTTCAGCACGAACATGCTGCTCATTCACATGACTGACGAGTTTATCCAGATTATCAAATTTCTTAACACATCTGGTCCATCGACACTCATGAACATCTTCTATTTCATGAGGTTCTTCTTCGCTTTTATTTGGGTAACACATTTTTAAAAAGGAAGCAGCAGCCAACATGGAGGAAGGAAAATGGCGTGACACCACTGGAGTCTCCAAAGATAATTTATTCTGCAACAAACCATTTTACAATAAAATTAGGTCGTCTCCGGATGTCTGGGTCCGTAATTTTTTTTTATAAAAATGAGTTAGTTCCCCTTCGTTATATTTTGGTTAGTTTTGATCGAATATAAATGTTTGATATAATCTAAATTTAATTTGGATTAAATTTCATAAGTTGGGGGGTAGGGGTCGATGCAAAAGTGGCTTCAAAAATTTTTTTTTTTAATTAAATTTTTCATGAAAAATATGTTGCCAAGAATTCTAATATTGATTTCAATTGTTTCTTTATTTTTATTGTACTTTTAATAATTTATTTTCATGGTGGTTTTGTTTCAAACTTCCGTTGTAACAAAAGAATTTAAAGAATTCATTTAGTGATATTCATTTTCAGTAACTTCATGAATAACACTATAAACATTTATCCCAACTCAAGAAATTTAATCCAAATTTAATATGTATTGCATCAAACATTTATACACGATGAAAGTCAACAAAAATATAATGAGCAGGGGAACTAACTCATTTTTATTAAAAAGAATTTTTTTTTAAATGGGGACATTCAGAAAGTACCTAAAATGAAGATACTTGCTAAATAAAGCTGAAACAAATCATGAATTTATTCAGATCCACACCTACATGTTTACTCTAACAAAATTGCTCTAATCTATTGGTTAAATTTGATTACAGCAAAAAAATTTTATTTTTCAATAACAGTGGTTATTTCTTCAAATAAATGTTGGTCCAAGTCTATTCAGTGATCAATAAATGTAATTGAACTGAGAAAAAAAAAAGAAGAAAAAAACATGCACTCAAATACATTAGACGAGTGGTTCCTAAAATTTTGTATGAGAATTTTTTTAACAATGCTGAAAGTCAGAAAATACTCAACAATTGCATTTCAGGTTAGGTGAAAAAATAATGAATTATTTGATAGATTCAATATTAAATGAGGCCATGGAGAATCTGCAACTATTCATATGTGACTACAATGTACCAATAATGTTCAGCACAGTACTAGAACAATCCAGAATGTATTCCTTGAATATTGAGTGAGTGCCATCTCATGTGGAACTTGAGTTACCAACAATCAAAATAAAATGACAATTAATTCAGGTTATGCACAGAACTTTATTGAGTTATTCACAAAAAATTGTTAATCTTGCTATGAATTTGGTATTTATTCAGATAATGGAGCTCAATAGAAAAGAAATAGTCAAATATCAGAAACAAGAACAACTTTTCCGAGTGAGTTCAGAAATATTATAAGCTACATTTGATAAAAATTTTGCTAAATCTAAAAAACTTTTCCTCAGAAAATTTAGAAAATTCAGAAAATTTATGATCCCTGAAAAATTAATCCTGAGGAAAATGAATCACAATATGCAAAATACATTCAAGCAGGATCTAATTAAAAAAAAAAAAAAGAAGTCTCATTTATATAGTAATGTAATAGTGTATTTCTCTGTCAATAACAATGGATTCTTCCATTGGAAGGTAACAGTTTTGCTAATAGAAATAATCTTTACGGATTTTGATCTTTCAGAATTCCAACATTTGGGATGATGGCATACAAGATCGTGTCTTTTGGGATTATGGTCACCAACATAAAACAAAGTGATTCAAATAAAGTTTGATATGTTCAGACAGAAATTTTAAAAGCTTCAATATCTTTAAAGTTGCTACCTTTACTTACCTTTAGAGGTAAATCACTCGACTGGCAGTAACCATGATAAAAAATGCCAGCCATAGAATTGTACATGGAAAGGACAGATTCAGGAAGACTAGACGATGGAGTAGACGGTCTGCAGTCGACCAGGTGAAATGAGGAAGGGGAGAAAACAGCAGAACCACTATTAATTATACTAGAGTTTGACGGAAAATATGGACTTGTGTGACCAGTAAGCTGAGAATCATTTTCAATAAGTTCCTTTTTAATTTGCAGAATATCTGAAATATAAAGAATGCAAAGTTATTATTTTACGACTTGATTTTGACCTCAGTAAAATGATGAATGATCAGATAGACGGTGGACTTGGATCGGTTTTAGGTATATTTGCTCAGCTTAAATAAATGCAACTATTTCATTCACTCAACCCCTTTACATTTCAAATTAGAAAAAAGAGTCATCAATAAGTTACTTCTCTTGCCTTTTGCTGTATTACTAAGTCCGAATTTTTAGAAAACAAGCATGAATGCTGCCGGTCACAAACTAAGGGACTAATTTTCCATAAACTTACATAGTAAATTTCAAAATGTTTGAATTTTTAACACCCATACTCCATTGGTACAAAGCAATACTCCACCATATGCATACTGTAAAGTTTTAAAGTCATCAATGATGAAAATGTTAATCAAACCACACAAGTTTCCTAAATTATTGGGAAAATGAAGTTACCTCCCTTGAGCACCAAAAAGAAATTTTTTACAGCTTTAGGCAAAAAACATTTGCTTTATAGAAAAAAACAAAATAGCATTGTCTGGAAATTGTATTTCTTTAGCTGAAAAAGATGATATACTCTTAAGGATGCTGAAGGGCAACAGAAAAAATAAATGCAATTCATTTTTATGGTAAATAATTTCTGAAGTACTTCCATTGAAAACAGATTTTAAAAATTAGTATAAACCATTAAAAATTTAATAAATTACTTTGAACATTGACGAAAAAATTCTAAAGAACAAAAAAACAAAAAAAAACAAAAACAAACAGCAACCAAACATTTTCTTCAATTATTACCAAATTTTTTTTCATTTGAAGTGTTTCCATTTTTGGACAAAGGACCAGTGTCATTTATCTCTTCCCCCTCAGCTTCTGCAAGATCCATCTTGAGAATTGGTCACATGATTTCAGTCAACAAACTGTTGATTGAAAGAAATCTAAAAATCAAAAGAAAACAAGAGAAATGAATTGGGTAAAAACTTTTGATTAGCCATTAGCTCTAAAAATATATTTCATGAGATCAAATATAGAATCTGGACCCCAAAATTGATTCAAGTTAAAGGTGCGAATTTCAGGTTACACCAGAATCAATGTTTGATTTAATCTAATCAAAACAAGAAGGAAATGTAGGATTCAGACCCCCATAAAAAAATATTAGGGTCTGAATTCTACATTTTATCCTAGTTTTAATTGAATTTAATCAAATCTTGTGTCATCTGAAAATTTGTGCTTTTGACTAAAATCAATGTTGGGGCCCAGGTTCAGTGTGGGCAAAGTCAATTTCATTATGAAAATTTCGCAGATAAAATAATTTTTAGATTTGAATTTTCTCTACGGAGTTCATTGAATGGTGTAAGTGATCACTAAATTGATATTTGATGAGATTTTCATTGAATTTTATCCAATTCCATTTCTTGGAAATATTCAGCTTTCCATTTTGTTATTCATCTGTAAAACTCTTCATCATTCCAGGGTTTATTCATAGAATCAA
Source organism: Thysanoteuthis rhombus (assembly GCA_963457665.1). Classification (NCBI taxonomy): domain Eukaryota; kingdom Metazoa; phylum Mollusca; class Cephalopoda; order Oegopsida; family Thysanoteuthidae; genus Thysanoteuthis; species Thysanoteuthis major. The sequence continues at coordinate 70,935,323 of OY735198.1, read as the reverse complement.
AAGGATTTATATGCAATGAAATGGATCTAATGTAGAACTAGAATGCACTCAGACAGAACATACCTATGCCAATAACTAAAAACTGAATGAAAATCAATTCACAATCAAAGACATTTCTGAATCCTCCCCAAAATTCATTCCATTCTTCCTTAGCCAATGGCCCACTGTTGTATGGATTGCAATTAAACATGTTTAATACTTGGTTATTTCAACTTCATTAAAATTATCTTAACTGCGTAATCCTTGCTTATTCAGTACTAAAATAGGATAGTAAAAGATTGCCAAAAGTTATCCCCTTGGATGGTTAAAAACCGGCAACATTTTTTATTTCAGCTAACTTATTGCTAAAAATAGTATGTATACTTCAATCAACATTGTTCTCGCTAAAAGATACCATTCTTCAAATCTAAGATATCGTTCTCGAAATATTACAAAAATCAAATACAGCACATCAGACGGACTGTTCTCCATCATAGCTGAATGAGTTTGTGGTCAGAAATATTCTAACAAAAAACACAGGTTGTTTAGAAATAAACTTTATTTAAAAATTAATGGCTTTTATTTTCCCTGTTTTGTTGATATCTGATCGGTATGTTATATAAACATACTTTTCGGAGTCTTCGTATAAATTTTCAAGCATACATGAACATTTTCAATTCTTATGAAGTTAGATGGAAATTTTTTTTAAATATGAAAATCTAGCCACTCTAGCCATCAACGGTTAATCATTATGCTATCGTTTATCTAAAAGAGAATAAGAGATGATTGCCAAAAAAAATCGCCTAGCATAAAAATTGCCAAAAGTTATCCTCCTAGGTGGTTGGAATGAGGCTATAAACGGCTGGATTTTTCATTTCCACAAATTTTATAGCAAAAAAAGTTTAGAACGCACGAAAGTTCATGCAAAGGCTCCAAAAAGTATAATTATACAACATATTTCTCAAATATTAACACAATTTTGAAAATAAAAGTTATTGATTCATCTTCATTTATCTTTATTTTTAAACACCGTATTGATGAAAAATCAAGGCTATTATGTTTCTAAATGCCATATATTCGATTTTTGTTGAAAAATTTTCGAGAACGAGATCTCATAGATCTGAAGAACGAAAACAATGTAAGCCGAAATGAAAAAACAAGCCAGCTTAAGTCATCAAGGGGGATAACTTTTATGAATCTTTATGCTAGACGATGTTAGTACTGAATAAGCAAGGATTATCCCCAAATAAGCAAAGATAACAGAAATAATGTTAGAAGTCGAAAAAAAAAATGCTATGTCACGTGGTTTCAGTGACGGCAATAAATAAAATTCTCAGCAATTTTTGTTTTTGTCTAGTGTCAAAAAGTCAAATTAAATTAAAATTCATTAAGAAAACAAATGCAACCGTAGTAATTTAAAAAATTAAAAACGGGAAGTTAGTGCAACGTTTCGATGACGTGAGAGCAGATACTATAAAAGTTGGATCTTCAAGAAAGGCAACAAAATGCGCATTTCGATCAGGACCCTACACCTGCTCTCATAAGTGAACTCTGAAAGTCTATGAGTACATAAGCTTTTCCAAAAATGCTTTAATTCAATAATAATAGTTTATAGAGGGGAAAAAAAGACTTTTTGAAGCGAACAATTTCAACTTGGTGTTTTGTTCTACATTTTTTTTTTTTGTTCCTGAATAATAAAATTGACGTTCTTTCTTATGACGCTGAAAAATTAAAAGGGATTTGACATTTTTACCATATTTGAAGTGAACCTTGAAAAAAATATAAAAATAAGTCAAGTAAACAAATTGAAAAATTTTGATAATATTCAGTTTTTTTACAAACATTTCAAGCAGTAAAAAGAAAACAAAGTGACTTGTTTCATCCCACTTCTTCATTAAATGATAATAATATCTTTTAACGGCCTTGACACAAAGATAAATAAAGTTATTGTTTTTATTTTGATTAATGACACTTACACATGTGAGAAAAAAACGGAAGAGAAATGTCCCCATTTCTTTCCTTTCTTCTTCTTTTTCCCCACTAAAGTGTTTTTATTTCCGTGTTCTCAATAGAAATTGTGTGCAATTTTTCGTTATTTAAACCAAAAAGGAAAGGGGTGTTATAATTTGGCGAAAACAACAGAAAAAACAACAGAGAAGCGGAAGCCGATATAAAGCAGGAAGCAAGGCTGCGATTTCATTTTTTTTACGACCCGTCTCTCCGCCCCCCAAACTGGAACCGCACTACAAGTCATTGATAACTTTTATATTGCCTCTTCTTAAATTTACATTTAAAGTCATAAAATAATGCTAGAGCAAAATATTTTTTTTTAAATAGAACGTGGGTGGAAAAGGTAACATATGATAAAATCAAAAGTAAAGTACACAAAACACGAAGATCCAAGGAGAATTCACTAAGGACAAATGATTCCCTCATCAAGTTATATGCATATATATACGTATATATATATTGAGGAAGTAGAATCAGAAGACTATCTTTACCCAAATTGTATGACAACAATCATAAAGTTTACATCTTTGAAAAAATAAGGGGTTTTAAGGAAGTACATTGGCGCGCCGAGGTTCCAAAACAGGGGACTTATTTCGCTTAACACCGGTGTGTGACACTTAGAGACAGAGCAACTGCCCTTCGATACGAGCAGATAAGAAAAGAGAAACAGACACGACTACATCGATTTGTATTTGTCGAGCTTTGGAAATGCTTTCTTTACCTTCAAGTCGACCATATGAGCTAGTAAATCTGTTTATGTAACCACCAATCGTGGTTTTTCATCACAATATTGGACATTGTTGAGGGCGGATTCCGCCATTGTACACGCTCTCTAAAAGAGTGAAGAAGCTTCAGTGTAAAAATGAGCGTCACGCCATTGCCATATATGGCATGTCAGGTGACCATTTGGTTCGCTTCGTCGTCTTTGGGCACTTGACTCTTCTCTTTCAATCTATCTCTCTCTGGAGAGTTATATTTTCCAACATCTGCTACTTTTGATAGCATTGATTACCATCACTGACTGGCTGACATAACTCAATGAGACTTACGTCCCTTGCTCACTGATACCAATTTAGATGTTTCTATCTAAATCTAGATGTTTTAAGTCGCGTCTAGATGTCAGAAATTGCTATTTAGCTTATTCATAAATAAATAATATTTTTATTTAATTTCATGCGTAGTGGAGCAGCTTAGCTGAAAATTTCAGATCAAGTGTGCATTTTAGAATAAATGCTATTAATTTGGTACTCTTTTATCCAAATGTATTCCAAAGAAATTTGGATAGTGAGCCATCATGAATTTTCAATATATCGCTAATGACAGTCATTTCCATGTTTCAAAATGGCTGACATTGACAATTGTTTTCAGATCAATTTTCTTATCAGCGATGGATATATGATATTGAGGACATAATAAGTTGAAATTATTAACGATATTTTGGAAAATAGTCATTTGGATAATACATGCTAGTTATCGAAAATTCAAGATTGTCGCCATGATGCATGAAAATTGTAATTGCTATACATTGTGTGTAGTGGGGCAGCTTAGCTAAAGTACTCAATTGACTTTTTTTGTAGCTAATTTATAGATAAATACATTTACTGCAACCGTTTGCAGAGGATTTCATCTTGATTTTACTTTTCATTGTATAGAATCCTCGACCTCAAGTGTAAGGTTATTAGTCTGCGAGATAAGCTTGAAATACTTGTCCCATAGAACATTATCCCTAATATTATTTTGATGGTAGTTGTGATAATGATGATAAAAATCATAAAAATGACACAGCACCTAATATTTCCAAAAAGAGATATAACTTCTACAAATATAAAAAACATAGTTTTAGAGAATTGCCATTTGGATGATACATTCAAGTCATTGAAAATTCACCATGGTGGTCATGAATATTATGGAAATTGTAATAGCAATAAAGTTGCAAAAACTTGTCTGATATGGATAATGTTGGTATCAAATTATACATTTTCAATGATGCAGAATTCAAATTTGGAACATTAAACTGCTCTGAAGCTTCTTTCTAATCCACAATTCAAGATGGACACCATGTGTGGGATCAGATGCTGGTATCAGTTGTCACTGGCAGCCATGGGTGACATAGTGGAAATTCCTGATATCCCAATATCCTGATTATTTTGGAACACCTTTGGCTATAAGTAAACTAAATTACATTAAAGTAGATAAAAAGTAATTGTGTTTACTTGGGCATTTCAATAGGTTGTATTAATTCATGGGATTCAGAAAGAATTGATAAATACATGTCCAATTTTATGCTAAAACAAACATCGAAAGATTTTGAATTTAGAATTATTCGATTCAGTTTCAGACCACAGTTAGGTTTTTACACATTCAGTTTAAAGAGTTATGTTTATAAACAGCTAAATTTCAATTAAAACTGTTCTTTGAAACCGAATCCAAGACCTTCAGTAGCAGATTCACAAACTAGTGGTGACAAATTCCAAACATGCTGGACTGTGGGAGCTGCTGGATCAGAGAGAGGTACAACCTCCAGTTCGGATCGCTCTTTGTTGAATGTCTCATCAGAGGAAGAGTGTATCTGAAGTATTTTGTGTAGAATATTAAAGTTAAGTGGTCCCGATAATGAAGTTTCTCACCCTTGCACACTTGATATTAAAAATGGCACATAAATAAAAACAAGTTAGTAATGTTTTAATTGATTCAAAGCAATATCAGCATAATTCATGGATTCACTTCAGTTTTTCTCTCATTTATCCACTCATTTCTTTTTCAATTGTGCACTGTTTTTAACAGTGGATATGTGAAACCATGTCCGTCTCTAGGGTACAGTGAGTAAGGATGGCCCATCCATTAAGTCCAAGGAAGCCACAAGTGGAAGTGCTCAGTGTTGCTAAAAAAGGCACTAGATCTTTTTATAAAGCCCAAAATGACCAAAAAAGACACTGAAAACTGTCAAAATAAGCTCCAAATGAACAAAATGTTTACACACGCCCATGCTAGTTAATAAACAGCTAAATGTTGGTTAAAACTGCTGTTTGAACCAAATCCTTGGCTATGAGCCTGTGTGTAACTTGATGATCGGGACCATTTTCCCTACATTACCCCTCCCCCTTTTTTTTAGCACAATCAAAAAATTTCTGCAAAGGTTAAATCTAGAATCTTTCGTAAAACTGATATAAATTGGCTGTCATAGATATAAAGAAGAGTGTCCTCTCTTGATGTCTGAAAATGGCTGAATTTTTTCTCTCTTCATATCCCACTAAATTTGCAGCCACAAATGTTATGGCTCTTGGAATCTTTTGATATTTGAATTTTATTTTAATAAGTATATTATTGAAAATCATATTCTAAATCTTCTGAAATGTTTAGATGTTTGAATTTCATTTTAATGGATATATTATCAAAAATGATACGTTTATGTTAAAATCTTTTATGGAAAGATATAGTATTCAAAGATTATGATAATTATACTTTCATTTTCATCATTCATTGGAGCTCTTCTATGATTTTTTGAGTGTACCAAGCATTGCTAAATACATTCGAAAAATCATACGAATTGATGTTTAAATTTTTTTTTTAAATAATAAATACTTGATTTTTTTCCATAATATATTTATGAAAATAAATTCAAACATTTGAGGAAAGATCGTATGTTTTAGAGCGTTCTTGACATTTTAGCTTTGGAGCTGGAAATGGAAAATCTAGCCACTTTTAGCCATCAAAGGAGGCAACCTCTTTTGATATTTGTGATGGTCGTAATTTATGTCCGTGCGTATATGTTTTACCGAATATTTTTACAAACAAGGCAAAGAGTTTATGTTTAATTCTTAGTGTGCAATCAAAAAGATGATTAAGTTACAAGAATTTATAGTATTAAGCAACTGCTTCGTTAGCGAAATAATGTGCTGGAGTGACTGACGGAGAACAGCATGTGCACTCATACCAATTCAGATGTTTTACATCTAAATTTAGATTATTTTGGTTATGTTTAGATATGAGGAATTGCTTTTAGATGTTGGATGTCAATTTATTGGAAATTCATAGATTACATTTGTCAAATCTATTATCAATCTATCTATCTATCTATCTATCTATCTATCGATTCTTCTTCTTCTTCTTCTTTTGACACCCCCCCCCCGCCATAAAAAGCAGCTGAAAATCAGGAATAATAGTCAGAATAAATACTGATTTTGCAATACTTCATACAAGAATGAAATTTGGAAAATTTACAAAATCTCGATATTTCAGGTTGAATTAAATCTTATTGGTAACAAATGTTGAATGATATTTATTGATTTTTGCAAAATTTGTTTCAGACGTTAGCGGGGATTAACTAGTTGCTGTAATATGAATAAAATAAATTATATTTCATTTTGGGTGCTATTTTTCGTTATTCATATGATGCAAGACTTTTCAAATTCAAAGGTAGTAAGTCCGATTTTCTCCCCCATTAAAAAAAAAAAGGGTTTCACAGAATAAGTTTCATTGATCAAAAACGTTGGATTATATTTCGTTTTTTTTATTAGCAAAGTTTGTTCTGTGCGTTTTAACGAGTATCCAATCGCTATAATGTAAATTAAATGAATCATATTGCATTCTATTTTGGAAGCTAATTTATACTTCTGATGCAAAAGTCCTAAAGAGGTAAAAAAAAAAAAAGAATATAAGTGAGGTAATTCAGTTGTTGGAATGCGATGTTTGTAACTGACGCCAACCTAGATTTTACCTGACTACTTTAACCTTACAAAAGTAAGTATGATAACTAATTTGATATAATTATTATTTGATCAAATTTTTAGAATTATTCATCTTTTGATATCGCGTGCAGTGAATGAAGGGACTTGTGATATAATTTCAGATTACTTTCTAGATTAATTTCTATAGAATTTGAATGTTTTTAGATTATTTTTCACCGCAGTTTTGGATCTAAAATCAAAATAAAGTTAGCAACACTCGTTAATGGCGGCTGTGGCGCCAAGGTTGAAAACAACCAGTAAGCTCTTTCCGCGCCACTTTTGTAAATTGTTCAGAAGAATAGAGACGGTGATCGTTGCAGCTGGATTTAAACGTATCCGCTTTCTATTTGTGAATTTATATACTTATTACTTCAGCTGATGTGGAAGAAAGGGATTTTTACAATAATTTAAAATAATGGATGAAATGCAATTATTTTGTATCGTCGACGTAAATTGTCCTCCCGTCGAGCTTAAAAGGTTTGGAATTTTTTTTGAAAGTTTTCATTTCTTACGAAAATAACTTTCTTTTCTACAATTCTAACTTCCTTCCAGATGATCGGGTAATCATAATTTTTAGAACTCTGTATATTTCATTAAAAAATAACAAATTTACATTTTCAACAATCGATTTTCCAAGGTGGAATTTGTTTGTGTGTGAAAAAATTTAGATAGAAGTTAGTTTTGAGAAACAGAATTAGAAAACGATTTAGGTACGTATTTGGTTGTTGTTTATATTCTAATCATTGGTCCAGATTCGTTGCAAAATGATAATAAATAAGTGTGATAGTCATAAAATTGTTTAATAAAATCAAAAATGTGCTTAAAAATACAGAAAATGGAAATTGTGATCTTCAGAAAAATATCGCACTGTGTGGGTCTGGTAATTGGATTAAGTAAACAAACCCTGATGATTTTTATTCTATTTCAAAATTAGAATCAGGGGTTCCTATTTTTTTTATCTATTTTGTTATAGATATATTTAGGTGTTTCGTTAGAACTTTGTTTCTTTTTTGTTAATCGATCAACTCTAAAACTTCATCTTGAAATTAAATAAACTTTACTATTTATTTACTTTCGTCTTGATTTTTAGTCTCTCTCTATTTCAGCTTTTTACTCAGGTCGATGGTTGCGATGAAAACAACTAGCAAAATTCAGATTAATGTAAATAGTCGTTTGAAAAAATAATAATACTGATTTATTTCATCAAAAAATAATATCAGAACAATCATTACTGATTTTGGTTTGAAATACATGTTTTCCTTTCTTTTACAATGAATTAAATTACGATTTCCGAAATTGGAAATAAAATATATCAAGTCATTTTTTAAATTGAATTTAATCCCTTGATAAAACAATGAGGGTTTTTTTTTACCTGCATTTTATTATTTGATGAATTTTCTGGGGAAAAAATGTTGTATTAGATAGACTCTTAATCGAATTTGATTCTATGAGAATTACACTGCATTGTTTTTTTCCCCCATTGTTTGTTTTTATTTGGGTCCTTGAGTTTTATTTTCTTATTTATAAAATATCAACTCAGTCCTCGAATTTAGAAATTTGGTTTGAATACGTGCACGCGCACATGTTTTGGCCATTAGGGCCCGGATAAGATAGAAGTAGTTAGATAAGATATTGAGCTTTGCTGGTATTTTGTTTACTCGAGTTTTAACCCATTTCAGTTATAAAACCCTTATAAATTTCATTTTCATTCCAACCATTCATCGTTCGTCTGAATTTATCATTTTGAGACAATGATGAATGACATTTGTCCAAAATAATTAGTTTTTAAACAAATAAATACGTACAGCTTCCAACTTTTAAAATTTTTTATTGAAATTGGTTTCAGTTTTGAAGTCTTCTTTCGTATTAATTTGTGTTGTATTTTTTGTGAAAAAGACTCGACTAATTTGAAATACATGAAAAAGCAATATTAAGATTGAGCGAATTTTATTCATAAGTTCTCAATTCATCACAAATTTAAATTCAAAGTGAACTAACTGGAATTTAGAAAAAAAAGTGTGAGTCAAATCAATGAGACAATTTTCTTAGAAATTAATGCTTGTGCTTTTTCAAGTTAACGATCTTTCGGCTTCGGTCAAAATCACTCTGACTTGGTTACGTCATCGCTGAAACTTCAATATTGATTGAAATCATAAGAATAATAACACCACTATTGGATACGACTGGTTCAATATCAAAATCAACTACTTATATAATTCCATACTTATCAATATTACTATTGGTTATCATGCTTCAGGTGACGCTATTTTGAAATTGTCTATTTTGGATGGCTAAAAGTGGCTAGATCTTTTCAAAATGGCTATTGGGTAGATTTAATTTCTAGGCAAAGATAACGAAATGAAACCGATAAATGATTTGAAAAACTAAACCTGAACCTATACCTACCTACTGACCCTAATCCTATGATTTGGCATCTTTTTGAGTCGCTGAGAAAAACGTTAGTTGAACAGTAAAAATCCGACCACTTTCAGCCATTCAAAACGGCCGGTGTGATGCGTTATTTCAAGGATTGCTTAAAAAATTATTTTGCAAGTGATTTTTTGTGCTTTCCATCCATAAGATCATAATTTCCCCAGGAAATTTTTCAGTTTTGAAAAAAGTCATTTTAAAAAAGTTTTAGGTCAGGGTACAATAACTATAATGCTAAATTGGACTCTTACTTTCCGCCATGCTTTTGGAAGTGTGCCTTATATTATTCATCTTCCACATGAATCTGAACGTCCACTATGAAATGTTGCTTACGTCAAAATACGTAAAAAAAATTAAAAGTTGCAAGTTATCCACACATAATAATTAGCAATGTGTGTTTGTATTTCATCATGCAACACCTCTATGATGATGTGAAAGTAAAATTTTATGTCTTGATGGCCTAGTGAAAATGCTGTAATGAAAAAATATTATGAAAATTTTTGTCATCTACTGAACAGTATTCTTCAAGCTTTCTGCAATTTCTTCATGTTTATGAAATGCAATGAGTATCCATTATTTTTGATAGCTAAAATAAACTAGTATATAATAAACACTGATTAGTTTCTCATATTTTATTTTATTTTATTTTATTTTAAAGTTTTCCAAAAGAACAAAATTTGTTTATCATTTATTTCACTTGTGTTACCTTTTTTCTCTCTCTCTCTCTCTCTCATTTCAGGACTAGAGAAGGTTTCAGTTATAATTTTGTTTTGAAAGAACCTCCTCCCAGATTTCTGGTGCTTTTTAGCCAAGGGAATTGGCTAGATTCTGCTGAGAATATACACCTGGAAGCCAGTCTGATTGTCAACAATGATAGCCAAGAGTTTGGTGTCCTCAGCAAAACTAACATGTTAGTAATTTTTTTTCCTTGAAACAATGAACCACCATAGCCATCAAAGATAGCAAAGGGTTCTATCTTTTTTCATATATGCATGTGTTTATGCGTTCTAGTGCTCCTGGCCTTACCATTTTGTCTACAGACTTGAAAATTGGCATCTCTATTCCAGTGAAACGCTTAAAAAAATTTTTTTTTTCTTATTTTTTAAGGAAAAAATGCTTTTTGGACCTTATTCTGACATTATTATTATAACATCTGAATTGATTCTCCGAGATTTAGATGTTTGTAGTTATTCTTCAATTCTATTTTAGATGTTTTCCAGTGTTATCATAAACAAAATTTATTCCTTGACAGAATATTTTTACATCAATTCAAATTTTGATGGTACAGTTGTTGAACTATTGACTGTGATAGCAAGCCATAATCAGTTTTATACAGTGTGAAGATATCTTCAGATGGTTATTCATCTGCCATTTGCAAGAAGTAAAGAGAAACCCATTGTAATGTTCAAATATTTTTTTTTTCATCTGCCTGAATAAAGGGAAAATAACTGCCAACAATAGTATGCCAGAAACAGGACCACAAACCTTGTGTGCAAAACATAAGTGAGCAGAAAGAGCCCTGTTTCGGTAACCAAGATCAGCCTCTTTAGCCAGAAACCAACAACCTAAACTTGTGCGTCTTTATTTTTTCTCCTTCAGCTACTAACATGGTTAGAGAGAAAACGAGTATCTAACCAGCAATATCAAAATAACCAATATACATCACCTGTAACATCAGAAATGACGACAGTTTTATTCATAATTTTTTGGGGGGGATTGCTGTCCTCATCTCTGTTCATATTTTGGGTACATTCCTCCTTCAGATGGGTATCATGAATGCAGCGGGCTGGGGCTCATATCGCTGTTAATTTTCAGTTGAGAGAAATCCTTCAATGTTGTCAATCATTTTTGGTGTCATAATCATGTTTATTTTTTAAAATTCTGCCTGTCTAGGCTGTTAGCTGCTTTGGTGTATTGTCCCCATACCTCCTAACTGATATACTAAATGCTCAAAATTTCAACACTTATCGGTAAGTAAGATGTCCGTTAAAGTTAAAATCATGGCTGTTCCATTTCATTTCATACATCAGTTTCCTTCAGTGTGATAGAAAACAAATAAAAACTCAACAGTATTTATGTATTTTTTTATAATGAGAAGATTAAAATGAAATCAAAGTCATTTTTTTCCTTTCAGTCATATTTCACCTGTTGTATATTGCTAATACAAATCTATAGAAATGAAGCAATGTCGTTAGCACAGATTTGGGGATTTTTTAAATGTCTTGTGCTGTGATTATAAATGCAGTCTCTCTTTAGAACCAGTTCAGGTTTGGGTATTTTTGCTGTGATACTGAATCTTCCATGTTCTTTCATTTTCTTGAAACTAGAATTATTTTTTTTTTAATCTTTTTTGGTGGGGTGGGTGGGTAATGACTAAAATTTGGTCACCATGATCAGTTGGTTGACCTTTCAAAAAAAACAAACTTCTTTTATTTTGTTTATGATATTTACAGGGTTTTTGATGTTATGTATGACAAATACAAAATTACCATGTAAAAATTAGTGAAAAGAACATGCACAAGTATTTCAATGGACAAATAAGATGTACTTTTGATACAAGGATGTTATTGATATGCTCAATCGCACTAAGAGATGAGATAGCGAAAGACGGGAGCTATGTTGTCATTGATAGTACAGTCGTCGGAGTCAAAGCAGAGGTGTTTGAACTGCTTGTGAATCCCTATGGCTTGGATCATACCAAGGAATGAGTATGGAGACTGGATTCAGTATATGAGCTGAACTGCCAAGTTGTGCGTGTTACTTGGGGGCCATTCTCTGATACTGATAGGCACTCGACAGACAGACCATGAAGCACGAAGAACACAGAGTTTTATCCATGCGTGTTTCCTGAAGTAAAGAGAACTAAGATAGATTGTTTTGACTATCGGATTTCATTCATGAAAGTGAGAGGTGTATACATGTTTGGAGCTCGTGGTGAGGACACAGTTGCGTAGCTGAGCGTATGTGAGATGCCTCGACATCAGTGAAGTGAAATGGGCAAAGTTAGTACAGAGATAAGTCACAGTGGGAAAATGGTTGAGATCGAATCAGCCGGGTGATCAGTGAAATGATACCAATCTTAGAGAGGAGGAAAGAGAGAGAAGGGGTACCTGGCAATAAGTGCCGGGGCCAATGAGCATTTAACCATGTACATCCAGGGCTTTTATAGGGGTCGTCATAGGAAGTGACGTTTACGATATCTAGCTAAAAGAAGGGTTTTGTATTTAATTCCCATCTAAAAGTATAGGAACACTGGAATGAATCAATCTGGTTGATATATTAACAACTGTCTTTTGTCATGAAAAAAGTGTTGTATAGTTTGATGAAGACTACTCTCACTGCTACTATAATGTCACCTCCTTCCATTTCTGTTCACCTGAAGGCTAAGGTGTATAAATGGTCAACAATTGGGTAATGTCAAGGGAAACGAGTGTTGTTCAATCCACTCCAAAAAATGTGGTAATATCAACAACACAAATGTGTCCAATTGTCTCAACTGTGTCATTTATGCTGTGAGGATGTTTAGGGTTTATTTTGGTGGCTAAATGCAATGGGTATTATGCTGGATTAATGCAGATTAGAAATGGTTGAAAAGAAGACAATGAACATGCTCTTGTATTCTTTTAAGTTTTAATTTATCTTCTCCAAATATGTCAAATAAAACTTAATTCATATTGAAATAGCACAACATGACCCTGAAAATCCTCTTAAGTCTTGGTTAATACCCCTTCCTGTCTCTTTTTTTTTTTTCTTAAATATATGGATCCATTTTTCATTTTGCTGTTTCCTTCTAATTTGAAATGTTGGAGCATTTACGCTCACGTGATATGATATTGTGTAACATTATTCACTTGTAAAAACAAACTTTTCGATACTGTTTCCTTTAAAATTACTACTTATACAAAGGCGAAACATGTTGGTATAATAAACTTCATTTAAGTACTACTGTTTTTCTTATTGTCCATTTAATGAAATTAAAGTGCATGTATCCATTTCTAATGATTCAATCTGAGATACACCAAGTTGTAATGGAGAATTTTTATCATTGAATGAAAGTTTTAAAAAAGAACTAAATCGGGTCTCTTCAAATTTTTCAGTTGCAACCCAGTTTGATTTTATGCAATATCTTCATGAACCCCTGAAATATATCATGTACAAATGCATAGTACTGGCGCTTGAATCTTGTATAAATAGAAGACAACTGTTACTGTTATGATTTGATAGTTTAGCAAGTAAATTATTGATGACTTGGGTAATAAAATTATTAGATATATTCATATTTTCAAACTTAATTATTCTAATGTAACCAATATTTTTGTCACTTACTCTTTATTCATTCATCCATTCATTGTGAACTTTCGATCCAGTTAGTGGAAGCTTGTTACTTAGTACGGGGTTGGAGCCCGTACTTCGAAGAACCCTACTATTTAGCATTCTGATATTGTTTGCCTTTTTCTTTTCTAGGTCCATCATGAAAGAGGTTAATCTTGATTCTCTGCCGAAGAAAAAGAAAAATCAAGCTCGTTTGGAAGTGAAAGCTATCAGCACTTGTTCTTCAAAAGCATCAAATGAGAAAAAACTTGATACTAAGGATGTTCCTGCTGATGCTGAGCCAAAGGAAGGCCAAGGGCAAAAAGAATCAACCAAGTCAGAATTTACAGAAAAATCTAAGACAAATTCTCCTCATGATAAGGGTGGCATCAGCCACAAAGACCAGAAAGCAGTTCCATGTGTCAAAAAAAAGAAAAAGACAGTAATTCTTGAGAGTGGTCTGGAGAAAATGTCTCTGAGGAAAAATCAAAACTTGAAAGAGGTTGAAAATTTGAGGAATCCTAAGGGAATTAAGAATCCTTGTGAGAAGAGTGAGAACCGCATGGTCAAAAGTGATGATTCGGGTTGTAAGGACATGAAAAGCAAAGGCTGTAACAAAGTAGGAAGTAAAAAGTCCGAAGAGTCAACAAATGTCAAGTCTCAAATCCCTGATCCGCACATGACGGAACTTAAAGAGAATGTCCCAAAGGAAAACGCCAGAAAGGTTGTTGGCAAAACAAAATTACTTCGAAGTAGTTCCTCACAGAGGGAAAAGGAAGATCACAGTGCCAAGAAGGGCTGCAAACTTGACAAGGAACAAAACGTTGAAGAATCAAAATCTAAAGACGAAGGCTTGTTGAAAGCAGCCGATAACAAAAAGACATCGCTGGTGGAAATGTGCAAGAGAGGAGATATAAGTAAGATAGAAAAAATAGACGGGAAAATGGTCAAAGCAAAGAATTCTTCTGAAGAAGAGAATAGCAAAATTCTAGATAGCAAAAGTGATGAGAAAGGTGTTAAAAAGGAAAACCAGCCTTCATCCATCGGCAAAAATAAAGTGGAAGATTCTAAAAATGAAAGTCAAGATATTAGTAAAAGCGATTGCATTGCCCCTGAAAAAAGCGGAAAGAGAGCAAAAGAAATTCCATCTACAAAGGAAGCGAAAAGCAAAGATTTGGTGGAAAGCAAATCGACTCCAAATGGCATCAATAAGAAAGAGAATCTCCAGAAAAAAACTGCAGGCATCTCTCAGGTGGTCAAATTGACTCCAGCAAAAAGCGAAACAAAAAAAGAGGAATTGCCAAAGAGAAACCCTGTAAAGTCAAAAGTTTCCAAGGATATAGTGAAGACAAAACAGACGACTCTGCAGTTCAGGTCTCTTGGCTCTGCAAGCAAAAACAAAGAAAAAAGTATTTTGAAAGAGAGTGGGACACCATCAAACAAAAGGAAACTCTCTGTAAGTTTCGATAACCAACCTACGGAGGAGAAGCCAGAAGAAACAATGTTACCTAATGATGATGATGATGATGATGAGGAAGCAAAGATTCAGTTAGAACAAACTCCAAAACGAAGGAAAACGAAAACTGATAATGACCCTGAGACACCACTGAGAGATACTGAGACTCTGATGAAAATAAATTCTGATGCAATTGATATTGAAGATGAGAGTAGACCTGATCAGAAGGAAAACCCTGCTGATACCTTAAAGACTCCTCATGTAAGTTCATGGAGAAGGGCTACATGCATTTTCTACTACAATATTCATTTTTATCATTTAGATGAAGTATTATGACCCAGTATTTTATTAATTTTGACATCTTTTTACTCTTATCTTAATTTTTGATTTCTTTCATCACAACTTTCGACTCTGACTGTCATACTACAGCTATGAGCAAAACAGTGTGATCAGAAAGGTGAAAATTGGCTTCTGTGGGCCATAAAAAGTATTGGAGCAGTCATGGCTACCAGGCGTGAACTGGGCTTCACTCTGGCATAGGGGATGTGAGTCTTTATTTCCAACTGTGCTGTTTGCTTGCAACAGAATAATGTCACCCAGAGTCAAAGTTGCAATAAAAACCACTAAAAATTAAGTTGAAGGTGAAAAGTAGTCAAAATAAAAAAAAAATATTGAGTTTCATGTACATTCTCACTTGGAGTGGAATAGTGTTGCCAACTGTCCTATATTCAATAAGATAATCCTATAATTCAACGCATTATCCTATATTCTATATCAGTTTGTAAATGTCTTACATTCCGATTACTGTATTGATTTGTAGTTGTTAATACTATATGATATTTTGTGTGTCATGAGGTACCTTGATCATCAAAGCTTTTTGTTTGAAAATGTCAATTTTTCTGATATATTCATATCATTTCTAATTATTCAAGCGTGCTCTTAAATTTCTTTTCAAAACTTCTTTAAAAAATCCAGAAAGGACAAAATTTCAAGTATTTTTCAAGCTATCACCTGGATCACCCCAAAACACTAGGGACCTTCCCTCCCCATCCTATTTCCAAAAGTTGGCAACCCTAATGGGGGACCCAGTGGACAACATTGCAAATCTCTATTTCAATAGTAACTAAAACAGCTATAGATTTTTTTATTTGGAATAAATTCTTACTATAATAGCTAGCTTTATTTAATTTCTCTGCATTCACTTCAGAATACTATGGGAGTATTCGAAGCCATCCATAAATCATTTTAAAATTGATGTTGATCATATTCTAAGCTTTATGTCTGGAAGTCAGTTTTCCTGTTCTAAATAGCAGGGAAAATTTCCTTATTCTATTGATATTGATTCCTTTAATTTAAATCTTTTCTAGCATTTGACTATTTATTGGGTAATTTTCAGATTAGTGTTAATGGGTGATTCAGCAAACTATTTTATTATTGTTTTTGTTCTTTTTGATTTCTTTCTGTGATTGCATAATACTGGTACACCATCTATCAGAACCAAATGTTTGGATTTTAGATTTTTTTTTACTTGAAAATAAAAAGTATGCCAGTAATTATATGATGTATCTTTATCTCATTTTGTCCAGTACTGTATACCCCACTCAATGTGAATATTTACAAACTTCAATGCGGGGTATTGACAATCAACTTGATAGTCTACACTTGTATTACTGTATTACTGTTCCAAAATCAGAAAAATTCCATATTCTAAAAAATGTCTGGTCGAAGGGTTTCCTGATCAGAGATTGTGTACCTGTAAAAGTTGTTTTTCACAATTGTGAATTTTTTTTTGTCTCCTATTACAGACAAAAAACCCTTGCAAGACACCTTCTCCACCAAAACCACCTCAGAAATGTAAAAATAAAAAAGTACGTTTTGAATCTACACCCGACTCTGGATCTACACCCAAAAAGAGGAGTCCAAAACGAATTCGAACATTGAAAAATGAATTTGCTAAATCTAACATTCTTTTGAACAAAGGAGCCAACAAAAAGCACCCTGCCATTTGCAAAGATGTGACAGATCGAAGTAAGTTACTTGTAACTTTATTTTACCTACATTGTTTCATAGCGGTGATCTTCAAACTTTACCCATTTGAGAGAACCCTTTTCAATAATTAAATTTTCTAGGGGATCCTTTCAAAAAACATTCTCTACTACACATATATATTAACATAATTATTGGATTTGGGCCTTGTCTGTGGAATAAATCGAACGTGAATAAACCCAAATAGCAAATACACAATCAAATGGATAAGTAAGAGTGAAGCTAACTGAAGAATAAACATGAATTACTACTGACTGAACAGCATCTGTGTTTTGTAAATAACCAATGTTCAATTTCAACAGATAGAAATAAGTATTTAGAATCTAGTCAAGTCATAATGCATTAAGAACATTATGAACAATTAAATATCATGCAAAATAAATGAAATGCAAAGACATTTGAGTGAATTCGCAAAAATTTCGCTTTGAAATCCCTGGAAATGTGCAGAACACAGTTTGAATGCTCTGGAGATTTAAGAGGAGACTGATATACAACTACTTCCCTTGCATTGATATCATCATCTATGATCTTTCTCCCCAATTAATCCATCTTTGGGTGTGTGTGGGTATACTAGAGTATCAAACATCTTTTTAAACAGCTTGTATGCTGCTTGACAGGAGGACAATCAAAATATCACTTATTTTATTGCTTTAAATAAAATGACTTTTTTCCAAGCCAAAATTGTGACTTTTTCTGTTGTTTTTGTAGCCAGTCATCCAAGTGAACGTTGGGGTCCTACTCTCAGTATGGTTAGTCCAAATAAAGCGATCCTCATAGGAGGACAAGGAGAGAAACAGGTTCTTAATAAGGATTCAGTCTGGTCCTTGAACCCAGGTAGGTTTGATCTTTGTTGGGCTTTTTGGGTAGGGTGGGCCAGTGTTTTATAATATATATTGTAACAACTTATTATTTTGTTTTTTCATCTACTTTACTTGATATATAAGTTGGTCAATATTAAATTCATAATGATATCTAATAACAGTTTTGTTATTGTTGAAACAAATATAGGGTGGAAAACTTGGTTTGTTTTAAAAAGAATATAGAAAATGTTGATTGGTCTCATAATCATGGAGAATTATAGACTATGTAATCTGCTAACCTTCTGGGACTTTAGAACAATCCATGGGAGTGGATTGTTATCATTAATGTACATAATTTGTCTATGGATCATGGCTCTTCATTGTTTTTCAAGCCTTACTTTTAAAGGGTGGCTTCTCTCACCTTTTTTATCACAAGTATATGGAATGGTAAACACAGTTCTTGGTTATGTTTTTTTTTTCCATTGGAAACTTGGCTTTGGTATGATCACTCTGATGGGAGTGACCTGCTTTTGAATTCTGTCCTAATGTATAGACTGCTGATTCTCCAAATATTTTCTAACACACCTGATGTAATGTAGACAAAATGTGTCATTTTTTTCAACTATTTCCTTCCAACCGTGTATGTCTGTTAGTGGAAGCTGATGTTATGCTTGGTACTGACTATAATAGTAAAGATGGAGGCATTATTTTGATTAGATTAATGTACAGTAAAGATAATTCCTCATCTCGGGTAAAAGCTCAAACGTTATAATTATTACTTGTTCAATCTGATTAATGTGCCATAATGAAAATTCTTTATCTCAGAAGTTTGAATATGTGTAATGTTTATAATATTCCATCCAGCATCCAAGAAAAGATTAGAGGGTGTAGAATAATATTTATATGTACACCTATCATATTATTTTTTTCATCTTTTCAGAGACCAGAAAATGGAAGCAATTAGAGACAAAATCTGAGGGTCCACGTCCAGATTTGCGTATGGGTCATACTGCTACATATGACCCCACAGTCCGTTGTATCTATGTCTATGGGGGTTCCAAAAACCTCAAATGGTTCAATGATGTTCATGCTTTGGATGTCGATGAAAAAAATTGGCAACTTGTGAAGGTATTAATTTTTGTTTCAATCTTCTGGATATCTATTTAAAGAAAATAGTGAGGCAATTTGATTTTGAGAACTTTTTTTTTTTTTTCTGAATACTTTTTCTATTGGAATTATAATTTATGAATGCAGTTTTCTCTTTCTATGTTAGAACTATAGAATAGGACTATTAAGTGCTGGTGTTTTGGTGCTACCATTTGGGTGCCTGCCCCCAAAAATGTTGACTGATTGATCATTATTCAAAGGTGAAACTTTAAAATGCTTTAAATCTATAATGTAACTTTATTGAATAATGAAAACATTAAATCTGGGTTAGGAATTTTATTTCATTAAAACTGCCCATACTGACAGATTTACATTTTTTTTTTAAATTTACTTTGAG
The DNA here is from genome assembly GCA_963457665.1 of Thysanoteuthis rhombus. NCBI lineage: Eukaryota > Metazoa > Mollusca > Cephalopoda > Oegopsida > Thysanoteuthidae > Thysanoteuthis > Thysanoteuthis major. Next base: position 70,916,060 of record OY735198.1, on the reverse strand, counting down.
CCAAAACGCCCATACCAGCATATCAGAATGCTAGTGTTAAAATGTACTGAACCTTTAGATATAATGTATATAAATGTTTTGAAGTTTGTTTTTTGTTTTGTTTTTTTCAAGTAGATATTCTTAGATATTCTCTCACCTTTTTAAAGGTTTGTGAAAGTCATTTCAATGAAATTACTCAAGAGAATAAAAGTTTGAAAACCTGATTTCTATGAAGAAAATGTATGCTATAGTGGTAAAAATTTTAAATCTCTCTCTGCTAAGTTGAACACTATATGAACAGCGATATGGAAAAGATGTATTTCTTTCATCTTGCATGAGCCTAGTAAATATAACAACTAAAGTTTGGCTAAATGCCTCAAAATTTACTTACAATAAGTCTTAAATTTTTTACATAGATTTTGTTTTTTAGTTGCAGCATTAGCTCACCAGAACTTTTTAAAAATATCATACTAAACAGCAAAAGCTTTTCTCTAGGATTTCCTTTATAAACAAACGAAAAAAATATTCTCTCAATGAGAAATTTTGCTATTTATTAATCACTGCTATCCACAACAGACCGGTTTAGTCACTGTTTCTGGGTTTAAATTATTCATGAATTCCGACATTTATGTGTATCTATCTGGACTTTGCACAGCCCTCACCATCCAGAGTAGAAACTTGAAATTTTGCACACACACTCCTCTCAATGAGTAGGTGAAATATTTTTTTTTTTTTAAATTTACTCTCCAAAATAGGTTTTTAGTAGAGGGTTCAATGTGCAATATAAGTTTGTGCTTGCTTGTTTTTTGAAAATTCAAACCTTTTTCAGTGATGCAGCTCATAAAAGGTGAGAGATGTAACTTATTCATTGATCTCCCTTTTTCTCAACTTTTTGATTGATCATCCCCAATACAGCATATATGGGCGGCAGTGATCCATAAGTCCCTATGGAATGCCAAGTATTCTTTCCAATAAATCCTGCTGTATTTTATATTCTCTATGATCTTGCAGGTCACAGGGAGAGCCCCAACTCGAGCCTATCATACAGCCTGTTTATACAGACATGAAATCTGGATCTTTGGAGGCGTCTATCCTAATCCTGATCCTCAGCCTGATGGATGCAGTAATGAAGTTCATGTTTTCAGTCCTGTCATGGGGAACTGGTACATGCCGATTGTCAATGGCGAGAAACCAGCCGCCAGATCAGGGTAAAGAATTTTGGCCTTTTTTTTGTTTTACTATAATTCTCATTTTGTTCAAGTCTTGCTTTAATACAAGTTTGAATTTTACATTTTTGGTTATTTCTATTTCATTTTTGATGGGGGTTACCATAGACCCCTTCCCCTGACTTTTGCTGTATATTTGATTTTTTAAAAATTAATTAATTCATTCATTCGTTTATTTATTTATTAATTTACTTATTCATGTATTCATTCATTTATTTATTTATTCATTTATTTATTTTAAGGGTTTCAAATTTGATTCAATTTTAACTGATATCATGTTTTCGGTTTTTATCTTTAATGGAAGTTAATATGAACATTTTTCTTTGGGCTTGTTTTAATACAATTTTTTTCCATTTGATATTTGTGGTAAACATTGAAACTATGTTCCTGTTTTTTCTGCAAATTTTATATTGATGTTTTCTGTTTGCGTTTTTTGCTTGCATTTCTTTCCTCTAAGTAAGCCTCACACAATTCCAAATTAGTGTTGCTCTGAAAACAAAAATACGCTTCAATCCTCTATTTCTATATTCGTTTTACAAGCTAATAAGAAAAAACAGATCTGGTCACTCAATAAAAATTGTTATGTGACCAACCTCTTTTGGCATGAAGGCATGTAGGGGATAATCAATTAAAAAATTGGAAAAATGGTGATCCATGAGCAACTTACTTCTCTCGCCTTTTGTTGGTCAGTGATTACTAAAAGGACCAAATTTCACAAGAAACCAATGTGAATGCAGCTGGACACAAACTAAGGGACCAATTTAGTCTAGACTTACTTTGTAAATTGAACCCCTCCCCCCAAAAAAAACAGGGAGGTGGGATTTTCAAAAAAAAAAAGAAAAGATCTTCCTTGGCATGAGGAATAAATGTTTAAATTTTTAGCCCACGAGTTTCATAGCCAGTCCATCTTAAAGAATTTTACTCTAGCGAGAAAAATATGTGGCTCTGCAGACACCATAGTTGGTCTGAAGAGCAGATAAAGGAAGAGGGTTGGGGTTAGCAATTCTGCCTTGTGAAAGTTACTTACTACTGAAATCAGAGTGGTTGTGACCCTGTGCTCCCCAAGGAGTCTACAGGAATGAACAAATTGACATTTATAAGCTGATTCAAACTTTTTGACAAATTTCTCTTTCTCTCATCTCTCCTACAGACATTCAGCTACTATAATAAAGGAAGAAATGGTTGTCTTTGGAGGATGGGATTTTCCTTATTGCTTCAATGATATTTATATTCTGGATTTAAGTAAGTATTTTCATATGATTCATGTAATTCTTTAAAGGCAGGGGTTCTCAGAATGAGGTATGCGTACACTTAGAGGTTCACAAAGGAAATAATGGTACGCCAAAAAAATTTTTATACTATCAAAAACAAATTTTGTGCAAGATTGTCAATCGAGAATGATATATTGGTATGTCACTCTAAAACAATGCCTAAAATTACTTGGGAAAGCCAAGCTCATCTATTTCATTCAAGATGTAACATCAAAGAAAATGAAATTTTAACATATTCTACATGTCTATTGTTTGTTCAATGGTATCCATACATTATGCACTATAATCATCAGAAGGGTTAACACTGCCAGACAGGACGAACTGATATGCTGGGAGAAAAAGTTTGAGAACCCCTTCTGTAAGGAATCCATTCAATGGTTCTAGTTGAAATTTTCTTGATAGACCACCATTAAGAGGAAAACTGGTTTGAAATTTGTTTTTCTTTGTTGAGTTTGTGATAATATGGTGTACTTATTCACCCAACCCAATGCACAAATGCTGTAATATTATTGACCAACCTATGTCAGACAAAGAAAAGTAAATCCAGTCCACTTATACAATATGCTTAGTTTGTCTCTATTTTTTGTCTGTAATACACAGATAAATAACTTTCATATTTTTGTGCAAGAATTACTTCCCATGGATGACTATTTCATTATTTTGTTATTTGTAAGAGAAAGATGATAGTACTCAATAATACTTGAATTTCTGTATCAATTTCTCAAATGCATAAGCTTCTCAACTCTTTATATTCAAGCTTTTGTGTAATAGCAAAATTACTCAAATGTTTTTTTTTCTATTAAATAGCAAGGATAAAACTAGTCAAGTATCTAATCTGTTAATCTATATTCTGTTTTACTGAATTGATGATGATGTTTTTGCTTTCAGGTCTTGTGGAGTGGAGAAAGCCTGAAATGAAAGGAGCGCCTCCAAAACCTCGAAGGTGATATATTCTTACTTTCCCTGCTCTGTATTTGTTTACACGTGTGTGTACCTATACAGACGTATACACGAGAAGCTAGCCAAAAGTTTGGAGAATTTGAACAGGACACAACCCTTTGTGAGATCATTCAAGGGAACTAATTTACAGATGATAAAAACTGAGGGTTATGGTATTTTCTATTCATTTTTTTTTTTTCATTTTATTTACTTATTTATTTATATTTTTTTTTTGATGATCAAATTCTCTAAACTTTTGGATTATACTTACGGTGTGTGTGTATATAATTTTTTCAGTGCTGGCCACAGGGATTCAAGTTGACTGTTCCTGTTGACTTTAGAACTATGACTGGTCAGTTGATCTCAGCAAGCATATGCTCTACAATGTTGTTGAAAGACAGGCATGGTTTTACACAGGGAAAGCCATCTTGGGACTTTAGCCACCCAAGTCATGTCAGATTTTCTGACTTCAGACAAGAATTTCAAGTTGGGTCATCACAAAGCAATGCATCTATGTAGCAATCTACTGGTTAATGTAATTAATTCAACCTCTTTGATTTGAAATTCACCATATGCCTGATTCAGACGAGTAAAAGTTTGAACTTTCACCCCATATTCTTAGTCAAAATGTGTGTTCTTTTTCGCTATGGCTTAGATAGCATTTTCTATCAATTTGGCCTGTTCAAACAACTCCAGTTTTGTACTTCAATTTTTGATTTTCTCTATCTTTCAGATTCCTACATTTTTAGTTCTATTTCTCTCTTAATTCTAACTTTATTTGGTGGGAGGTTTTCTTCCTAATTTTCAACTTGAATATTCCCAACTGACTTGTAATATCCAAAATGCTCAAACTTTCCTGTTGTGTTTTCATAGAATTGATTTATGAAGTTGACCCTCTCCTGATCAATCATGGTATTACACTGTTTTTGCTTTTTGCCTATTTTCATAAAAGCAAGAAAAATGACCCATTCATATTATAAACCTAAAATAAAGTCAAATTATTCTCTCTCTCTTGGTAAGGTCTACCTGCACTCTAAACCAAAAATATAGTCAAATGATAATGATTTATCTCAAAATTACATCAAGTATCATTGTTCTCTCTTTTATCAACGTATGTATTTTTTTCATCTATCCAGTTGGCATGCTTCTTGTGCTCTGAGCCAGAATCGGGTACTAATACATGGTGGCTATGATGGTGACATTGCCCTTGATGATATTCATATCTTTGATGTTGGTGAGTATTTGATGATTTGACTTTGGAAAATGTTTAACCCATTGAAACTTGGATACTTTTAATTTTCTTCTTTTTTTCTTTTCTTTTCTTTTTTTTTTGCTTCTTGAACTTTCTCTTCTGTCTCCTCTCTTCCTAACCTTCTCTTTATTCTATTACTCAAAGCATAACCTTTGAACACAGCAAAGAACAAGCAGAATATTATAGATCAGTGACTCTGAGCACTCTTCATGTAATTTACTCTTTTGACAAGTTAACTCCTCCAGATTCACACCTTCCATAAGATGATTTAAGAGTTAGTACGGTTAAACAATGAAAGACTGAATTTTTATTAATTAATAAGATCAGAAAGCACTTACTATGATGGCTATCAAACAAACAAACAATCAATAGACAATTTTATGAATAAATTTTTATTAATTAAAATTAGTAAGCATCAAGTGATAGCTGAGCTCAATTTTTACAGACAAGCTCATCAATGTCAAGAACTGGTTCTATGCTTTAGACTTGATAAGCAGAGCTGAAAAGCCAGACTCACATAAGTTGACGAAAGTGGGATCAGAATTTTTAATGCATTACCTCTCTGTCGTGTGTAGCATCCAAAAAATCTTCAAAGTCACCAGCACAGAATTCATCCTTTGCAGAGGAATTGTGTATGGGCTCTTTGAAGTCTTGGATATCCTCAGGAACACCTTGCACACAGATCAGTTCTTTGTTGATTGCATTTAAATATCAAGAGGGTTCATGCCTGGGAAATACTATTTGAACTCACCCCCTAAAGTTTTCCAGGAGGGCAATATCCTTTTGCTTCTACATCTGCCTGAATTATGTCTTTCAAGTGATAAAATGATGCTGAATTACCATTCCTTGCTTGGTTAGCTGGAGATTTGCCATGAAGGCATTGGTGGTGTCAGTATGCAAGATGACGTTGCTTCTTGGCTTCTGCATTTTCTTGTTTGGCTCCTTCAATGCTTTGAAGATTTCGGCAAGATAAGCCAGACTAGCTTATCAAAGGCTGGCAAAAGATCCACCTTCTTTTGAACAAACGAAAAATAAATTTACTCCTTCCCACAGCTCAAAGAAACCAGAAAAGATGTTTCTTTTGGAGAGCCTACAAACCTGAACATAGAATAAAAGAATGGCGAGCGTTGACAGCTGACTCTTTCATGTAATTCACAGTTTTAATGATGTTGGCCAATTACTCATGGAGTCTCTTAGGAATGGTTTTTGAAGTGTCTACCTCTCTATAAATCATACAGCACATCCCCTGAATAGCAGAATCGTTTTTGCTTTACAAGAGAAACATCAGAATATGTAGTTGCTAGTTTGTCAGTGCCAAGACTCCCCCCACCCCCACGGAGTTGATTTACTCCAGGTCAAGAAGTACTATTATAGATAATGTGAATATATTGCAGATAATTTTTACTATAGAAATGCATTGAAGATCAGGGAGAAAGGTATCATCAGTGGTGTAGAATTAAGGTAGGAATCACTGACAGAATTAGGCATATTTTATATGCTCAATGTAAATATATTGCTTATGATTTTTCCATACAAATGGATTGAAAATTAAAAAGAAGGCTATTGTCATTGATCAGAAATTGATGGAAGTGTTACTGACAAAATAGGGCTATTATACATCTATAGGAATGTATTTGGGATCATATTTACTATACAAATGAATTAAAGTCAGAAAATGATACTGTTTGGTCCAGAATTAAGATTTAACTGACAAAATGGATTTATTATCATTTATTTATTTATAATGTAAATGTGTTGCAAAAGCTGATTTTACTATTGAAATGCACTGAAAATCAAGAAGGTGTGTTGATCAAGGATCAAGAAGAGCATTACTGATATAATTGGGCTATTACGTGCATACTAAATACTTCCAATTAGTACTGTTTATCATTATTTTTCTTTTCATTTGTATATTGGTTTTGAATATGTTCATTAAAACATAACATTTATTTTTTAGTATCAAAGACAAGTATACAATTAGTATATCAAAGCACATCAAATAATTATACTTACACAATCTAAGTCTTTGAATATTAGTGTTATTTGTGTTGCTTTAATCATCTTTGTAGTGTGTTCTTTTTAGAAAAAAATCCCAATTACATGTGTTTGACGACCTTAAAACTTCTATGGGTACCACTTTCTGTGTTAAATTTGGTAGAAAAGATCTAATGATTTTCACTAATTTTTAAACTATTTCTAATCTCAACTTGTCCAAATTTTCTTCCGATGTTATTACATTGTTACTTTTGTCTAATATATGTTTTGATTTTGTTCTCTTTACAGCAACAATGTGTTGGATGGAGATTCTGCTCACCTGTAGTCCAGTACCCCGTGCAGGACACACATGCCTTTGCCTGCCATTTACATCAGCAAATGAAGATGATGACGAAATTCTCATCTTTGGTGGTGGTGATAATGAAAAAAAATTCTTTGGAGATCTCTTTAGCATAAGCGTTCCCTTTAGACCAGCCGTCAAGGCAGATCAAAAAGTTAATGGAGTCTCAAGCCCCAACCAAACGTCAACTGTTTCATAATTCCTCGATACAGAATACGTGAAGATCTTTTATCCTTTTCTGTATTCTAAATTAAACCTTTATCTGAAGACATACACATATCGATGCATTTTGGTAGCAAATGAGTGGAAGTAATCTTGGTAACTTAAAAATTTTTCCTGAATTGAATGCTTGGTCTGCATACAATAAAAGACTTTGAAAAGTTGTGACAGGGTCTAGGGTCTGGATAGTTCTTTCTCCCATTTTCATGTTTTAAAAATTCTTTTTAATTCTTTCTTAGATACATAATTTTTATATCTTAAAAGTTACCTTTTAGATATTCCTATCAATTTCTCATACAATTGGTGACTAAGATTTGTGATTCTCTTAATACGTATTAAAAAAAATCACTTTTTAATCGCTTTGTGTGTGCGTCTGTGTGTGTGTGTGTTAAAAATGAATATTTTGTAAGTAGATATACAGAAACACCTGATTTTATAGCACCTTTACTTCCAGAACCCTGCTGGATTATCTATTTTACTTGACCAGCAGAGGTCACGTAATATTTTAATTGTACTCTTCTGCCCCAATAATTATACACGTCTCATATCTTCAAAGCATTGGTACAGTTAGAAACTTGAATCAAATAAACATCAAATATGAACTGAATCATTAAATGCAGTACATTAATAGAAATGATACAGTTATATCAACTAAACAAATACAGTATTGTACTAACGAAGTACTTAAAATACTATCACTCCCTATGTGACAAACTGCATATTTCTGGCAATATACAGTTTATCAGAAAGGTCTGGAAGAGGATAACTGTCAAGATCACTGGTTGTTTTACAATAGACAGTCATATCATAGGCCTGATATGACCAGGAGAAACATCCTAGTAATATAAAGTTGAAGGAAATTAGTTGTGAATGTAGCTGGATTAAGAGGTGCCAGAAAATCAGAAGTGTATTCAATAGACCTTGCTGCTTATTCTTTACCTTTATTCTAATCTTGATTCTCTTCTGTACAGGTAATTTTTGAGGGTCATCAATAGTAATTCTTTCACTCATTGACTGCCTGATGCATGAACACTATTTAAAATGAAAATTGATCTTTTCATCCGAGAAAATCAAATTTAAAAGAAAAAATAACACTGCAATGTGATTTTTGTTCCTGGGTAGTGAGTATTATTTTCTAAATGCTCGTGTGTAAAAAGTATAGCGAATAGTTATTATCCCCTTCAAACTTTACTTTTGTGATCAGAACTGATATTCATTTGCAGATGTTTCTCTCACTTGATGTGATTAAAAATATGCAAATTTGCCTGTTATCCGATTGGGAATTAGATTTCAAATTATCATTGTCTTGGTCAGATTGAAAGGAATAATTGACATTTTCTATTCATTTTAGGCATAATCAATTGAAAAATAACATTTATTACCAAGGAACAAGTAAAAAAATGTTGCTAAGTGTAATAATAAAAAAAACAAATCTCAGCGTTTCTTGCCATTTTAGAAGTTACAACAAATGAACATATTTATTTGCCCCATCAATGAGTTCAAGAATATGTTTGAAAAATAATTCTCTTGTTAAATTTTAGTTTGTAACATTGCTCAGCATTAAAAAAGGCCATTTTTAGTGATAGATTCCAAATCCCATTGCTCGAAGGAGTGAGTTCTTCAATTTTAGCTATAAACCATCATCATCGGATATATATATATAAAATGCGGATATTGGGGTCCTAGAAAACCGACTCCGTTATAACTGAGCCTCAATCCAGCATTGCCAATTTAGATGTTTTTAATATAGGTCTAGATAACCAAAATTACTATTTAGATAACTTTTTAATGTAATACGTAATATCTTCATTTGATTTATAGTAGTAAAATGAATAATATTTTATCAAGTAATATTTTGATAAAGTAAGTTTTGATGATTTAAATCCCATTTAATTCATTAATGATATGTATATTTCCATTTTTTTTTTTTATGTGTATACCTGGAGAATCTAGATGTTTCTAAACTCAATTTTTAGATGTAAACTTAAAAATAGATTTCATAACACTGGCAATAACTGACGGGTGGATATGGCCAATAAGATTGTCTTAGAACTAGAAACACAGTAGTTAGAGCCAGATGTTCAATGTTCATTGCTGTTTGGTACTGACAGTAAAAATACAAAGGAAAACTGGCAACCTTAAAACCTATATTCACTTGTTGATTAAATGCATTTACAAGGAAGATTATGTTGAAAAATAAGTACTTGTGTATAATCAATACTTTTTTTTTTTTCTTTTTTTTTTTTTTCTCCAATCTTTGGGCTGCAAACTTATTGATGTACATAATTCTTCCTACCTACTTATTTGCATTCCCACACACACATATACTCACTGAGTTTATTTATTTGATAAATTGTTCATAACTTCTAAATCCTTAGTACACTTTCTATGTTTGCCGCCTTTTTTTTTTCTTTTTTCCTCGCTTATCAAACCATTCCATTTTCAATTCCTAATTCATTCTTACATCTCTACTCAGGATCTGATGATTGGTAAGATTCTTCTGAATCCCTGAAAAGAGGAATTATCATTATTATACACTGATTTAGTCAGACTAGTGTCCTGATCTTGATTGTTAGTCACAACATTTTGGCCATTGTACTCTCTGACCATCTTCTGGTGTCTTTTGTGTTTGGTAACTGTTTGAAAATTTCGAATCGGACTCTTTATTCCAACCATGGAGGTAGATTGTTCTCGTTCTGCTATCCATGCTTGAGGATATCATTTGATTTTTTTTTTTTTAGTGATGTCCTTTTCCCAGCCATTTCCACTGGAGCTGAGTACATACACAAGTGTAAAAATATTTTTTGATCCTGGGCTGGGTAGTGCAAACATTTTTAGTTCAGTGGAAGAGGCAGACAAGTGACACTGCAAGGAAGAATTAATTGATACATCATATCTACTGACATAGACTGTGGAATGAGAACAATCTAACCATGTGGATATAATGAAGGGTTCAGTCTAAAATTCTTTGAAGCAACCTTAAAAAGACTGGAGGGTACAATAGTTGAAATGTTGTGCCTATAACAGCTATGATAAGGACATTAGTCAGAGAGAATCCATGTATACAATTTTTCTTTTCTATTTTCCCATCACTCTTTCATTTTTTAACTATTTTCTTGTATTTAATTTAAATTTTCTGATTACAAAATTATTCAAGTCAGAGATGCCTTACTATAATTCATATATATATAAAAAAAATCTTGATAACCTACTTATATAATGAGCCACATGTACGACTATTTTTTTGTCTGCAATCCAAGGAAAATAACTTCCATAGTTTTACACGAGTTACTTCCCTTTGAAGACAACTTAGTTATTTGTAAGAGAAAGATGATTGTACACAATAATATTAGAATTTTGTGCCAATTTTTCAATTCAAATAGCTTCACATCTTTTTACATTCTAAGTTTTTACATAATTGCAATTGCGAATCTTTTCAAATCACTAGCCAAAAATATTCTTCATTTACAAAAGTTTTACTGTTTTTGTCTATTCTTGTAAATATCTCCAAAATCGATCTCAAACAATCCATGATTTTTAATCACCATCCCCCTTTGGTGGTGTGTTGCACTAGGCTGTTCATGTTTGGGGACCAATGCCTTGTAGCACCATGCTCAGCATAGGAGATTCTACAAATTATCTAGTTTCCTTTGGGGAATAGCCCTGGCCCTACCCCTCAGTGCAGTGAAGAGGTGTTGCCTGGGGGAACTCGTCCTCTGGTACCAGACATAGTGAATATTAATCTGTGGCCATTCATGGTCAAGGATTAAGACCAATTTGATTCGATCTCGAACGTCAAACAATCCATAAAGAATATAATCTGTGCTAATTTCTTGTTTTTAATTTTAAGCGTGTAAATGTCTATCTTTTTAGAAAATTGTTTTTTTTTTTTTTCTCTTCATTGAATCACCGTAGCCCTACAAATGGCCTTCCTGACCAATGAGTCAAGTAGGCTTCAAATTCTTCTTTCTTTGCTTGTCTCTATGTTTGTGAGCGTCTCCAGGCACTCCTGGTCACATTTTTAGGGCTACAACCTTGAAAATTAGCATGAGTGCACCAATAGACACCATTTAAAAACAGGTTTATTCATGGGGTTTTTTGTTTGTTTTTTGTTTTTCTCAAAAAAAAGTGTTTTGAACCAACAATGCCCGAATCTTGTGCTGATATTTTTTAAATTTTTTTTCTTCTTTTCTAGATAATTAGTTCTGATATACATGTGGGCTACGGTGATTCATTTATGTGAGGTATGAATATAACTATTTTCTTAAGAAAAAAATTTCTTTGAAAAAAAAAAAAAAATTGTTTATCCTTATAAACTCCTTGTGGAGCATAGGATAGCTTTATGGTTTCGGTAGAAAATAGTTGATTTTTTTTTTTTGCTTTTGTTTTTTCTCCTATTTTTGTACCAATTATCTCCATATGCATACAACAGATTCAATAAAGTAGCTAGCAGTTGGATTCAAATACACTAGTGTTTATGTGTACCAAGTTCAGCTTAGTCTGGCACAAGGCAATATGTATAAGAGTAACCTAGTGAGGATCAATCTTATGGTAGTAATGGTCTGCTTGCTAACCATTGCTCCACAGCGAGGAACCTTCTAAAACATACTATCTAGTCATGAAATCTACATTAAAATTGCCCAATTGCTAACTACTCATAAAAATTTTCCTACTGATTCTTAATATGATAATTAAGAGGTTTACTTGTACAAATCATCGTTTTTTTGTAAGCCATTACAATTTTTGCAAATCCTGTCAAATATAACATTGTTCCTTTTTTTTTTCTGCATCTTTGCAATTAAATTTAATATAATTTGTCTGGAATAAATGTTCGAATGTGTATATCAAGAATAAATTGTGTCAACCAAACAAATCTGTTTATCATTGTGATGTCTTGTTATTTTATTCTTTGGTATATAGCTTTTTCACAGCTTCTAAAATGCAATAGAAAGAGGACATGTTACCCTCATAAGCCATCAGTTGTACAGCTACCTCCTTGGTTAGTGACCAGGTTCCATTCTGAAGACAAATGAAAGCCGTGTTTTAGGGCTCATAAATCCGACCACCTTCATTTTTCTTAATCATTCCACTGATAAGGCAAGGGATCTATATACGGCTGTTTTAAACCTCTCTAGTATCCTTTTTTTTTTTTTTTTTTTTTTTAACTCAATTTGTTTTAAATCATTTGGCAGACATTTTGTAGAATGAGGTTTCAGTTGTATCACAACTGTTTAGTACTCATAGTACTATGGCTGCTGACCAATTGTTGGTGGCATTGTGGGTCATATATGCAAAAGTGGTTGGTATGGTCAGTTGTGGTCATAAATGCAATTGGTTGATGAACGAGTAGTGATCAGCATCTCTAATATCACTTATATACCAGGGCAATTTAAGTATGGTAACTTGCTTTCACTGCTGAGCCATATCCCTCTCAAGAACAACTGCACTTTTTACAGATGGCAAACATGGAAACTAACAAAATCAATTCAAGTCTACATCCTACTAAGTTGTGTAATAGAACTCACGTAATAGTCAAGAAGTTTCTCCCAAATGTCATTGCAGCCACTATCCTAACAGGTAGGCAAAATGGAGGATGTGCTCATCCCCAGAATCCTAATTATTCCAACAGACTTGCCCTTTGAGTTCAAGCGAATCTGATTCCCTGTGAAACTCAGTTTTGTCATGATCATGAACAAAGCACAATCTCCTAAAATTGTTGGCCTCAACCTGACTTTTCCATAGTCAGCTTTATGCTGGTTATTCTAGGGTTAGATTTTCAAACTACTTTTTCATACTGGCGTCCAATGGGAAAAGTGTACATGTTGTTTACCCAGAAACCCTGTCAAACTGAGGGACTATAATTTATTTTGTTCATTATTTTCCATTAGAAAAAATTTTTTCATTCAATAGATGATTACTCATCTTACTTTCTTACGCATTGCATTGTGGGGAAAGGTCTTAAAAAAAACTATCAATCATTGTGTGCAATGGTTTTAGAGTCAGAACATATGCTGGTGACATCTTATAAAAAAAAACCAAAAAAAACTTCAAAATCAATTAGAATTCAATTTCATTATCAGAATCTTCATTCCATGAGTAAACAAAGATTGGAGAAAAATCTAAGGAAACATTGAAGATATTTGTTATGAAAACTTGAATCTTAGCTAAAAAGCAGTTTCAATAATTTTTCAATAGGAAATTTGTGAAACACACCTAAAAATTTTTAATTACGAACATCAAGTATTTATTGGACTTCAGTAAAATTTTCACTACTTATCAAATAAAGGACGGAATTTTCTCTATGCTTTTCTTTTCAAGTTTGTAATAACACTAGTCTAATTAGGCTGTTTAAACTACAAGTACCACAATCCAATACATAAAGAAAGAGAACTGTCTATTGCTGGATTCTGAGGGAATAAATATATTAAGGAAAATATTTATCACTCTTTCGTCTAAATTACAATGAATGTCCCCCAGGCAATGCCACAGATCCCTGCTAGTTATGGGATACAATTAAAACATTTAAAATCCATACTTAAAACAAATCAATTTAAAAATTTTCTATCCATCCATTCTACCAAAATTCTTATACATATAAGTAGGTACATCAAAAAGCCTGTAGCCTGGAGAGAAAGAAAAAATTTATCAAATACATTTTTCAACTCCCGGTATACCTTGAATAGTGCAGTTAATTAGGTCCAAAATGTTCCATACTTTTTAAAACCACGCTTCAAAGTCTTGAAATATGTTTTTTTTTTTAGTTAATTAATTTGTACTGCAATACTTAAAAAAACCTGCCCTATTCAAGGTATTACTGTATCTCCTTCCTTGTGAATGCACTTGATCTAATGCTTCTCTATAGATTATATAAATCAAATGTTATGCAGTGAAAATCTCGGTTAATAACTGTCAGGCTCCAGACATATTGATCCACCTTTGCACTCACCATCAAAGTTGCCTCTTGTGTCGCACATCAAATGATGCAATGATTTTTATCTCCATTTCTCAAACAATCCATGGAAACCCCATCATTGTAGCTATGGTGGATTTCAATATTGTCAGGGGTGCTAGCCCAATGCCCAAAATAGACTACCTTACAAGGCTCTAAATGCCTTGCTATTTACCCATGGCTGGGAAAAGTGAATTCATGCAAGGAAATACCCTTGCATGAATTCACTTTTGAATTCACAGTGCAAAGTGAACACAATCTGTCTCAGCAAGAGATTGAACTCAGTTCGCCAATTCTAGATAATCATCAGGCTACTCACACATATTTGTTCACATAAATTGTCAAAATTCATGCCTTTATTTTATTGTGAGAAAAAAAAAACAGAAAACATTTTTCTTTAATCCAGAAATATTTTAATTGATTATTTACACAATATTTGTTTAAAGTTACTGTTTACATAACAGCAAAGGAGAAAGAAAGAAAAAAACTCTTTCATCACATCTATCTGCAGAGTTCATTGGGGGGGAAAAAAAAAGAAACAACAGAAAAAGAGGGGGGATAAAAAGCTCACAGTGGTCGTAACAAGTTGAAAAAAGAGAGAGAGACAGACAAAAGAAAATGGCAAAAAAGCACTGTGCAACATATTAATGCTTTTTTTTTTTGTTTATTTGGTAATAAGTATTATTTTCTGATTGATTATGACTGAAAAGTATAGACACCTGGATACATATCCATAAACAACAGCAGCACACTAGGGTATACTGTGCATTGTTTATATTCATGGAGATGACACTGAGGAGCCCACCTTCATCAAATCGAAGCTAAAATGGCCATTATTCCATTCAAACCTCGCTTTTGTGATAAGGATAGTGACAATTTGAAATTTATTCATTTTCAATTTACCAAAGGGTAATTTTGCACATTTTTAATCCCATAAAGAAAAATAACTACGAACGAATATCACTGAACTGGTCACAAAAGCCAGTTTCGAAGAGAATAATAGACATTTTTCATACTTTTCAAATATAGGCAATTAGAAAATAACAATCACAACCCAGGGGAAAAAACTGCGTTGCACGGTGTAATTGTGAGCAGAAAAAGAGAAGATTGAAAGTGATTTTTGTTCAGATCAAAAATAACTTGTAAGTGAAGAACACAACTGGTGGACCAGCCACAGCATGTAAGAAAAACAAGAACACACTCTGCTAGCAAGATGGGCAAGCCAAGTCTGTAATTGCCACACAGACACTCATTCTTTTTTTGTTTTTGTTTTTTTTTTTGTTTTTATATATATATACATATTACTGGGAATTTGTTCTCCCTCTCTCTCTCACAAACACACACTTTGTTGATGTTCTTTCTCAATATCGGCTTTTTTTTTCCAATTTTTTTTTTTTTTTTTTCATTGTGCGAATGTTTTTGAACAGTAATTTGAAAGTAGTTTGTCTAAAAAGTCAAGGTCGTACACACATGCACCAATCTAGATGCATCTGCAGCCGCAAAATTTATTAAAGAACATTCTTGAAAGAAATATTGCTCCACAAGTGATGATTCTGGTTATGAAGGGAAAAAGGGGGGGGGGGACAATGATATGATTATGATGATGATGATGATGATGATGAAGCTCTTTCCACATTTTTTTTTGTTGTTTTTTTGCTTGGAATTTTTTTATGAAAAATATTTTTATTTTTATCACAATTTCTGTAACATGCTGTGACAATTGAATAACAGTGGATATTCACATAGAGGATGAATGACGATGAAATGGTATAATCAATAAAGCATATATTGGAAAAAAAAATGAAAACACCCTTATTAGAGACCATGGTCTTTTTAAAAATTAATAGAGGGAGAAAAAAAAAAAAGAAAGAAAGAAAGGGAAACTGAATACTGAACTAAAACTGTCCTAAAATATTTTCCCAAGATTTTGATGATGATGATAATGATAGATCGTAGTTTTTTTCTGCTTTCAGATAAAGCTGTGGATCCCATGATTAGGCCAAAAGGGGGGTGGGGTGTCATGGTCCTACAATTTTGAAGGGGCCTACTCCCCTTGGTAGAGGCAAAATATTTATTGCTTCTTATTACAGTACTATACTCTATTGTCTTATACATTTCAAAGAAAATTACTTGTCATTACTTGTTCTATTTCTCTTAGTCTGTTACTTGTAAGTGTATTCTGTACACTACATGTTCATAACTATACATAGATCATTTAGCACAGATTACAAAAATACTTAATGAACAGTCAAGGCCAACCCCAGGGTTCCAGGCACCATGGGCAAACTGAACACAGATGCCCTTTATAATACGGTATTTTCTTATTCCTCAAAAAGAAGTGACTTCACATCAAGGAATTTTCCCATACTGACCTATTTAATTTGTTTTATTTATTCATTTTCCCATTTGTATTCGATGAGTCTTACTTTTTTCAGACTTATGACCAGCGCCTTCTTGCACTTGTCAGCACGGGTGACTGCCCATGCGGGTGGTACCTAGGGCTGACCCTGTGAACTGTTTGAAATGGGATCTTATGTACCCATACATATATCACATGTATTTTGCACTAAATGAACAATTAGGAATGGGGCCTGTAATTCCCATCTGGCCGAGACCTATTACCAGGCCAGCACATGATTATCAAAAGTAATTTTCTCTTCTGTAAGGTTTCAATTTCCTTTTCTTGGGTTATTGTTTCAAATTAGAAATGAGATTAGAGCAAAGAAAAGAAAATTTGATTCAAGAGAAAAAGGCTGACTGCTAAACATGAAACAAAGGTGGATGGGGAAGGGTACGTCAAATCTAAAATAACACAAACCACAGAAATTTCATTCAAACCAGCCAAAATAGGATCAGCATTTTTCGAATGGCATGAGTTACTCATTGCAAATTCTGTATTTTGCTGCATACTATTTTGACTGCTAAGGTAGTCCTAGCAGTTCAACCTAAGCTATAAGAGAGACACCACTTTACATGGACATGCATTTTAATAACTAATAAGAAGTGATAATTTGAATAAAGTCGGACCCTTAAACACACCAAAGTGTACCACATTCATTTTTATAGAAATGAAGAAATTTGAAGTGTTGAAAAAAAAAAGGCAATAATTATTCTGTAACAATCAAACTTAACAACGTGAAAAAAAAGATCAGTCATGACAATATAATCTTGTCTTAGGCTTCCGGCAGGTGTTTTACCAAATATGGCAGCAAGTAGTATTTAAGAATACATAAATAAATGTAACAGAAGAAATACTGGAAGAAATACGTATTTAGACTTGTTGAAGCTTTCGATGCAAAATACTCAGAAACAAGTTGATAGATATAAACATCTTTTACCATTTGAGGTTTATTACAGAGAGGGGAAAAATATACTTTACTAAAACAGTGGTTGGTATAATTAAGTCATTGAGCTGAAGTTAAGAAGCTTAACGGTTTTCAGGCTTCACCCCAGGCACAAGGTTGATGAGCTTCATTACTGTGTGCTTATATAAGAAAATCTAAAACAATCAACTCCATATTTCCCTCCTTGTTTTAATACCATTACTCATAAAACCTGCAATACCCAAGTGGTAAGTAATACTTATTTAAAAAATCCCCACATCATTCCAGCTGAAAAAAATCTCTTATCTTATCAGGAAAAGGTACAAACTTCAATTGTTTTTTCCCCCCTTTTTGTAAGGGCACTTCAATTGTACTCCATAACATGATAAACTCAATAAAAGTTGATTATCAAACCGATAAAACAATTAAAAAGTGCACAGTCCAAATATTTACTTCCCACCACAGGGTTATTCCTCACATGATAATACAAATTGCTAAGTATTTCTCAAAAGAATCTTTTCCGGTCTGGGCTGATCAATGAATAAGTTACTTCTTCCGTTTTTTGTAGGATCACTAAAGTGATTTTTCAAAATACAAGTGTGAATGCTACTGGACAAAAACTAAAGGACCAATTTAGCATGAACTTACACAGTAAATTGAACCATCAATTTTCAATAAACAAAAAGAAAAACTTTTTTCCAGACATTAGAGAGTAAATTTTTGAATTTTCATCTCTTTAGGTTCATTCGTACGGTTCATACATGTGATACATACATAGCTAGCCAGCTATATATGTATCACATGTAACCAGAATCACTTAAAAGCTGAAGAAACCTATGTTGACAGTTTTGATTGACGGATTCTAATAAAAAATGCCATTGTAAGCCAAATGCTGAGATTTCTATTTCATTGATCTTAATTCAGTCTCTCAAGAATCCATCGTGGACCTTTTGGGCATAAAACAGCCAAGGAAGATACAGTATCTCATTGTTATAATCACCTTTTAGAGAACACACAAGTGATCAAATCTTGGCTTTGATGTAGGCAAGTGGTTATACAGACTGAACTTTACATAAAAGCTATGCAAATATCAGTCAATTCAGCAAGAATTTGATCTCTTCCAACATGGATGAATCTATTGAATCAATCCTGACAACCTTCATCTTAAATTTCAATTGTTCTCATCACAACTCAACTCTGACCATCACTCTAAGGCAGCAAGTAAACAATGCTAATTGGAAATAAAGAATTATCTCCCAGTGAGAATCTTTTGCAAGAGGGAAGCCTGGACCACTCATCCACAGAAGCTAATTACCTAGAAGTTCAAATCTAACCTTTAAACCTACCCTTGAACATTGGTGCCATGTTTGTTTATATTTTTACACTAGTAGTATTATTGAAGCAATTATTTCTTTGTTTATTTTTATTACTAAATGAGGGATTGTAAACCATTGTATTAATTTTGACTACTATTTACCTTCATCTTTAGTTGTTTTCAGCACATAAAGAAAAAAAAAATTATGGCTCATATTTTTTCCATTATCTGCAATTGAGGAAACTTTACAATCTGTAAGTTTAATGTAAAGAAACTACACTCACTTTCCAAACAAAAATGTGATTGGGTAGAGGTATAGATTTTCATGTCATCATCCACTGCAAATAAAATATAATTACCACATAAAAGAGATATTTGAATAAAAGAAAAAAAAAATGCAAATATTACACTACATCCAATGTGCTGGTATTATGACTAAGGTAGACACATACTGAAGCTCTACCAACTATCTTATAGTCCAGTATATACAATATACTCTTGGTACATGTACATATATTTTGAAAATTGACTCAATCAAATAGATCATTTCTGGCTCTGGCCTTGAGAAAACCATGAGAAATTATTATCAATCCCTGTACAGTAACTTAGTCCATGAAACTATTCTCTAAATGTTAGCAAGGGAATTCTTTATAACAACTAAGATTAATTGTAGATCTGAAAAAATAAAACTTTGTTTTCTTTCATGTCAGAAGACAAAGCTCTTTACAAAGAACGACTATTTTAGCAATTATTTCTCAAGTTCTAACAATAAAAATATTCTAGTGACAAATATGTGCTGTATAATTTCAGACCCACAGTAATTTCATATTCTAAAAACTATAAAAATTGGAATATAAAAATTAATTCTTAGATTCACTGTACAACTTTTTGATGAATAAAATTTTCAAAAATGAAACTCTTTTGTAGATTGTATTAAAGAAAAATAAAACAAACCAAAAGATGCAAGGGAAATAACTATGATTAGAAGTTACTCACTTTGATTCGACATCTTAATTCCCTGATATGAATTTAAGAGTTAATTATTGTAAACAGATTAAAAAGAAACCAAACTTGACTAAACAGAACATATTACCCAGGCCAGGGTTGCCAGACATCTTTTGCTGCCCCAAATCAAATTTATATAGTTTCGGGACCAAACTAATTAACTTTGGTACCAAAATGATTAAATAACTTAAAATCCATCATCAGACTAAGCTTGCAGGAAAAATTGGATTAGAATATTCATGTTTCATCTATTGTTCTTGTATATTTATGCTGTATTATATCATTCATGGGTAAGGGATTGCTTTAGTCTAGAACATTACCAAATGGTAATTCTGGCCCAGGCATGAAGTAGATGCCAGAAAGAGTGATTTCAGAACACATGATTCAATCCTGCCACTCTGATGAAAATATTCATTCATTTACAGAAAGAAATCTTCATGGAAGAACCAGTTTCTTTTGATGAATGCTAGCTTTTTATATTTACAGCATTTTATTTAGGTTGGTTAACCTTATAAAACAGATATAATCAAGTCAAAGTTTTAAAAAAAGAAGACAGTTTAAAAAAAAAAAACAACTTCAGATATCTTTTCATAATACTTAATACACAGGAATGGTAATTCTTCAATATAAATTGTTGGATGAGAATAAAAAGAATTAAATCCCTTAACCCTTTTAAGACTAATCTATTAGGGTGCCTAATTTCTAAGCGTTTAAAAGGGTATA
The DNA here is from genome assembly GCA_963457665.1 of Thysanoteuthis rhombus. Classification (NCBI taxonomy): domain Eukaryota; kingdom Metazoa; phylum Mollusca; class Cephalopoda; order Oegopsida; family Thysanoteuthidae; genus Thysanoteuthis; species Thysanoteuthis major. Next base: position 70,895,524 of record OY735198.1, on the reverse strand, counting down.
AAAAAAAGAAATAGAAAATGTGTTTTATTTCATGTTTAAAGAAAACTATTCTTTTATAAAAGCAAAGATTTTTTCATGTTATGAAAACCAAAATTATGAAGAGATAAATTTGTCCCATTAGACATTTATCCTGCGACAGATTAAAAACACAAAATTATTTGATCAGCTAGCTAACATCTTTCCTACTTAGTCATTTAATTTCAATGTGGGTTTCATACTATGATGACTTCATTGCCTGTGGTTGTAAAAGCTAGAAAAATCTCATTTAACTTATTTTTTGTGACACGTATTTCTTGGCACATTTTTAAAAAATCTATACAACATATATATTCCAATAGTCATAGAAATACTAGGATACATAGGTCCAAGGAGTTTCAAAAAGGTTAAACTATATTATTATCAGGTGACAGATTTATTTTCAATCTTTACCAGGTGACCAATGAAATGTAAATTTGAACTGAGAGCATAGTCCAAATGATTTAATTCCCTGGGTTTTTTTTTATGAAAGATTAAAATGAAAAAAGATTTTCATGCTCTAAAAGTACTAAATAACCATAAATGACACAGCAAAACTTATTTTCAAGTTTCTAGGTAATAAGTATTATTTTCTGATTGCTTATATCTAAAAAGTATAGAAAATGACTTCAGTATAGAATTATTACCTTCAAACTTTGCTTTTGTGAATAGAACAGTGATAATTTCAGTAGGACAATGAGCAAATTTGCATATTTTTAATCACATAGAAAGAGAAAAGCAATAACAAATGATTATCACTATCTTGGCCACAAAAGCAAAGTTTGAAAGGCATTATGGGCATTTTCTATACTTTTTACACATAAACAACTACAAAATAACATTCACTACCCAAGAATAAAATTCACATTGCATGGTGTAATCAACCATTTTTCCTGAGTGTAATTGATCAAAAGGAAAACAAATTATCTAGAAATCTCAACTGTAAGAGGAAAAAATAAGTAACTACAAAATATAACAAATACGTTCTCTAATATCATTGTAATACTCTATTTTTTGTTATAACTACCTGGTTTATTCAAAAACTATAAGAGTTTAAATGTACCCAAGAGGGCATTGGAAGTGAATATACAAATGGAGTCCAGATCTTTTTTATTACTCTATCTAATTGGACAATAGATATAATATTTTTCTTGTTTTTAAGGATAACTTCTGATTATTTGGGTTTTTGATTAATGAATTTTATCTATGATTTTTAAAAAATTCAGTTCTGCTTTGCCTGAGAAGGGGGAGGGGGTAACATCCAGATGCCCCTCTATAAGCGCCTTACAAATCATGGAAATGTTGAGAACAACATTTCACCCTAACATGCATGGCTTTAGGTGCCTTCTCACTTTTCCAGGAAGATCAGTTGTACGTCAAAGAATCAGTTTTATAACACATAAAAAAAGGATGATTTCTAGTTTCAAAATGATTTCTTACTGAGAATCAGCTAGTATACATTTTCCTTATGAGATGACATTTCAATGAAATGATTCAAGCAAACAGAAGCAGAGAGAAAAGATTAACCTTCAGCACTCGGCAGGCGGATCTAGTTCGTCCAGCCAGTGCAGACAACTGATTGCTGAACGATAATGTGTATGAATTCAAGAGCTAATGGTTGTAAACAGATTGAAAAGGAAACCAAACATGACTGAACAGAACATGTTACCCAGGCATGAAGGGGATGCCAGAAAGACTGTCTTCAGTACAGACAAGATCTAATCCAATTCTGCCCAACTGATAACCATTTTTCCTGAGTGTTATTGATAAAAAAAATGACTTATTTAGAGATCTCAACCGAGATATTTTTGTAATTCTTTATTTTATTTAACTACCTGATTTAATCAAGAACCATAACAGTTTAAATGTACCTGAGATATTGAAAATGAATAAGCATAAATGTGTTATGTCAATCTCAGTCTTGCATGAACAGACCAACAAGTTACAGCTTTTAGATTTACTTAGCGCACACAATATTGACGCCCTTGACAAAGAATGCAGAGTGCTAAAGGTTAAACATTTTTTTAAATGAAGAGAGAATATCTGCAAAACTTTGAAAATGTTATGCACAAAATATTCAACAGAGAGATTAAAGATTTTTAGATATGTTCTACGATTTTTGCCAATTTAGATGGGTTTTTTTTTTCCAAATTTAAAACAAAAACAAATAGTGCTTGGTATTTTTTGCTAATATAAAAAGGTCAAAATGATTCATCATATAATAATAACATAACCTATTTCAGTGCAATAATAATTGGGTATCAAAATGCATATAAGATAATTGTAATGATATACAACCATTTATTTTCAGGTTTTTCATATTTGCTTAACAAACTGGAAACATAGGCCCTTTATACAATTGCTCAGTGGTTGTCAAATATGCAAATCTGTGATTTACTTCAACTCAAGACAGCAGAGAGGAATGAAAGGTTTACAAAAAATTCTGTCTTTTGATTAGAAAAATGTTTTTCCATGATTTATGAAAAATCAAATAATTTTTCAAAAAAAAAGAAGAAGTGAGAAATCAATAATTCTAAACAGTTGCATCGTTGAATAGTGACAACATTGTACTTGGCATCAATTTTTTAAAATGTTATTTTAACCATTAACTGCAGAAGGTGGTAAGGGTAATAGTTATTCATAGCTAAATAAAAGTCTTGACTTGTACATAGAATTGAGTTGCCATCAATCACAATAGAATTTCCATTTTAATGAGTTAGCCATAAAACTACAATGACTGGAATTTCAGTCACCTGTAGCAAATGGGTTAGTATTTAGAGCTTACTCAGAAAATGGATTCATAAAATATAAAACAATGGAAATAAACATGTAACTAAAAAAGAAAGAGAGAGAGAGAAAAAAAAACAATCTGGTTTCATGTGTTTTTTTGGGTTTTTTTTTTCCAGATAGAATTGAAAATTTTAAAGACCAAGAAGAAATAAGTAATAAATTCATACCACAGAAATAACCATTTACAGCAGACAATGAATGATTCCTATAAAAAAATTCATTAACAATAGGAATTCAAATACATACAAATAGAAGGAAAAGACTAGTAATGGTTTAAGTTGGTTTCAAAGCAGCAGTTTAAAATTCCAACTTACACAATGATAAATAAGATTCTTGAGAAACAAAATCTTTAACTGACTCATAATTTTATCCTGTTTGTCTTCGATTTCAAGGATACCCACATCAAATATGCATCCATTATCTATTGATCGTTATGTATATATATCAACACAACTGGGGAGGCATGTTAATTTAACTGTTTTGTTTATAAATCCCCAAAACGGTTATTGTGAACAACTGATGATCCTGACTAGAAAAATCAACATAGAGTACTATAATCTCTAATTCTGAGTAAAACATAAAACTCTTTGAAAATCTTTCATTAATTGCATTAACAGTTATTTGGAAATAATAGACTGAAATGACTGAATCTAAAAAAAATACTTCACATCTTTAGTGTTTAGAGCTGATAAGCGTTCTAAAAATATATCAATCATTACTGTTTTTACGAGTTGTTTTAGCCATGATATTAGCACTCAGTATCTCATAATAGAGAGTAAATAGATAACTGTGTGTGGTTCCTCTTATTGATTAGATTTGGGTATGGAAAACACTTATATTAAATATAAAGCATTCTTTTAGAATATTATAATGTTAGCCAATTAATTCTGTATGAAATAAAAATACTTGAAAATAAAATTCTGTTCAATCATATGAAGTGAAATATTACTTCAATGTATTCAGTCAAGAAATGGTGTTATAGTGACATGAAAGTTTTCAAAGGATGTGGGTAACATTTTTTTTAAAAAACAAGGAAAACAAACCATGAAGGATTAGACTGTTTAATGAATGGTTTTGGTTTTTATTAGTAAGTAATATAAATTGCAAGTGTATGAAAAAATAATACCATAAATACTGACATTCAAATTAACTTTTTGAACTTTGAAGATCTTCACAAAACCAGAGGTTAATTCACATGCCAGATACAAAATACATAAAATATACAGGCCTAAACATGGATTTAACTAAAAATCCTCAGAACAACTTCCATGCTAGATTAACACACATTCGATTATTTAGAGCAGTAATCTTCCGGAATGGGACGATTGGGCAAAGCCGTTTGGGCACTGACGTTTTGGCATGGCTGTTTGGGCACCAGACTTTTGGATGCAAGGAAAAAAGTGTTAATCTATTCATCATCAGCAGTCAAAGATGAAATTTTAAAAGCTTTATTAGATCTGGGTAAGGATTAAGGTTAGGAATTCTGTTCTATTCAGACAGCTTTGTGAATAGAAATGTTTTAAGCACCAAAATATCTGTCACCAAATAGGCTGAAAACGTTTCTGCCAGAACACCAGTGTCCAAAATGGCTGGGCCAATACATACCAAACCCATAATCTTCAGTATCCAATAATGGTAATTGCATACAATATCACAGTCATAGTGTTATTACTAGTGAGCACCAAACGTAATAAGGAAAAAGAGAGGGAGTTAGTCTAAATGATAAAATCGTATCTGTGTATGTATGTAGGTACATGTGTGTGTATGTAAGTGGATTTTAAGTGGATCAGAAAGTTGCAATGCTTTCTATAATTTTACAGAGAAACATTTCATTGTTCACAACAATGACAAGCCTGTAAGTCAGACCATAGACGTACTAGTTCTTTTCTTATGTGAAGATCTAGCAAGAGCAGTTTTGCCAACTTTATTTTCATTTTTTTCACATCTAAGATGGAGTCAATAAACATCTTAAAACACATAGAAACATCTGCATTCTCTTGATATATATTACATATCATTAGATTAATTGTGACTTTAACCTTCAAAATTTTTCATCAAAATATTACTAGATTTATTTAAAATATCATTCATTTTATTATTATGAATTAACTAAAAAGATAACTCATTTTATTAGAAATCACCTAAATAGCAATTTCTGATACCTAGATGTAACCAAAAACATGTAGATTGGCAATAGTGAGCAAGTGATCTAAATTGGCAACACTGAATAAGGGATATAACTATCATTTCAATGGCAGTCAGAGATGGAATTTGATGCTAACACATTTTAAAACAGATTTTCCTCTTGTTTAATGTATTCTGAATGAGAATTTGTCGAGGAAAAGATAACATTGAAGAAGAAAGCATTTAAAAAATATTAATTGAACTTTCCTGATCTTATGTATTTAATCCTTATTTCAGTTCTTTGTTAAAAAAGTAAGTGAATTATTAATGAGGAATTACATTTAGATGAGAATTTCAAATTAAAATCAATAGAATTAGTATACAATCATTTTTTTTCAACATCAAAGAAGATAATCCAGAAGATTTTTTTTGATGATTCAAATCATAGAAGTGAATTAATGCCATTTCCAAGGGAATTTGTACAAGTAGTGAATTGAATTTTGAAATTTATTATTTACTGATGTACTATTCCTTGCTACTAATCACTTGATTACTATTATCAATTGGTTGTAGTATTTGCCAATGTTATTTTCACTGGCAATGCAAATAATACTTACAAAAAAGTGAATGTTGATTTCAATCTTCAAAACTGGGGCCTAAGTGTGTTATAAAAAAAGGTAAGTGTTGGGGTATTTGGCTATCAGTAGGGAGGGGTGAAAGCTAGTGGCTGAGAAAATTTTTGCCCAATCCAGTACAAGTTTGTTAAAATGGCCTCTATCAAAGCAAGGAGAAAAAAATGAAAAACAAGTGAAGTGAAGTATCTGAAAATGAAATAGGCTTTGTGAACTTATACAAAGTCAAGAGGAGAAAAAAAAAACACAAATAACCTGATAACTCTTGGAGGGGGGGGGGGCCTGGGACCAGAGTTCAATCTGCACAAGCAGCTGTACAGTAGGGTGCTCTTCCTGGAGGGTTGGCAGGCCTCTACTGCCAGATCAGGCATCTGCTTTGGTGGCAGGATACTCCAACTGTGCATATTGTCAAAGTAGTTCACACATAAATCTCATTTTACTTCAAACATACACCTTAAAAATGCTGATACATCTTGATATGAAATAGTCAAAAAAGGAAAAACAGTACTGTGAGCAAGGAGATACAAGGATGAAAAAAATGTCCAAGCAAGTTAGACAGAGTTGAGCAGGTTGACACAGATCGGAATATACCTAAACTTTCTTATTTCCTATACTATCACCATTGTTCCAGTTGCTAACATTCTTGCCCCTCACTCCCTGCAACCCAACTTTTTTCCCAGGGGTGGGGCTCAGACCTGGGCTCCAATCTGCACAGGTTGCTTTACTCTAGAGCTACTCAAGGAGTCAAGTTGTGGTGAAATCATTCTATTCTTATTTATAATTTCTGACTACTATTCACCTTCATTGTAATTTTTTTCAGCTGCTTTTTCATCACAACTTTACGCAGGCCATGATCGGAAATATAGAATAAGCTCTCAGTGAGACTAATATTCACGTACCTCTATGCCTGAAGAAATGCCCTGCTGCTCTCAGTAATTGAATCAGAAAATGATAATAATTTACAATATCATTAATCAATAATAATGATTTATAATCCTCTGTCTGGAGATAAAATGAAATAAGATAGGTAATCGCTACATTCTGTTCTCTTTCAACAACATTCACATTGGTCTCCAGGGGATATGAACTAAGTTGTTGCCTCAAAATTACCAGAAAATATACAAGATTTAAATATGTAAGAAGGAAATTCTATAGTTAATGTCACTTTGTGTGCCGTTTGGTTAACCAGACAGTTTGTTAACTGATAGGTTCCAGATGGCCGAGTAGGTAACAAGGACAATGAACTGGTTAGAGCAGTTTGCGGTCACTTCACACTAGTGTCCTTGGGAAAGACATGAATCCATCTCTCTAGCAAGTTATGAGTAAAATAGTGTGTGGGGGGGAGAATGAATGAAGTTGGTGCTCGTTACCTCTAAGTCCATCTCATATACCATAAACAGGCCAAGTAAGTAGTAATGGGATATCTGAGGCCCAAGCTCAGATGGCTTGAGCTGAAAGCCAGCATAACGATACTACTAACTTTATTACAGCATAATTATGGAGAAACCCAACTGTTTCGCATTACTTGTTTATAGATTACATATATGTATAAAAGCATATATATATATATATATATATATATATATATATATATATATATATATATATATATATGTATGTATAGATATATATATATACATAGAGAGAGAGAATATATAAAGAAATGGACTTATGTGGTCTCACAGAATGATTATAAATTGCGTTATATCATATATAAACTTACTTGAGATGATCTTCCGTCATTACACAATTAATGTGTCACTTACGCAAGACAGAGTGAATAGAACAAACAATTAAAGATGGGGCGGCTGCAGGAATCGAACCTGTCACTAATAGGGTAGCCACTTCAACATAGTGATGCTCTTACCATTGTGCTAGTGCGAGTGATACATTAATCGTGAAATGATGGGAGATCATCTCCAATAAATTTCTCGATCATGTAACCCAATTTATAATTATACATATATATACATATATATATATATATATATATACACACAGCCATACAATCAAGTTATGGTAGAGTCCTTCAGTTTCTTATTCATTTCCTTGATTTACTGAAAAGACTCAAAATGACCAGAAAATGTTACTATTTCAAATAAACAAGAGGAAAATTCTATAGTAAATGTCACCTAGTATGTTGTTTAGTCAACCAAATTGTTAACTAGATATTTGCTGACAGACGTTTACAATAAATGAGGTCAGCAACTTTATGAATGCTGTTGAAATTAGAGCGGTATGTGCATGCAAATTTATGCAAAGGCATACTATCAATAATAACAATAACAGACTGTTTAAAACCTGCAATGTTGTTTACGCAATTTCTGAGAGCAATTGTCAACATTTGTTCCTTTAATAAAACTATGTTTCCAATTGATTTTAAAAAAAGAAAAAAAAAATCAAAACAATAATGTAAGTAGTTAAAAGATTGTATCCAAGTGTGTATCTAATTAGTGTTCCCCATGGCTCTACACTTACAAAATGAGACATGCTGAAAAAAATGTCTTGGCTTCTTAGATTACAATCATGTCACATTTTTTGTTTCAAAAATTGATCTAAAAAAAAAAAAAAAAAAAAAAAAAAAAAATTTTTTTTTAAAGATATCACATAAATTTCTTTTCTTTGCCCACTCTCCCCTTTGTTTCTTCTGAATTCTTCCAACGTTTTTCAGTTTACTCCAAAAAATGGCTCTCATAGACCTTGCAACATTTATAGCAGGATGGGACAAAAGCTTTATCCATATCAATTTCACTTCAAGATAATCAGAGAATATATGCTAATAGGATCATAGTGGGAACAAAATTAAAATATTATTTCAGGTAAACCAATGAGTATATCAACAGGTACAATGAACTCAGAAATCCACTAAACATATCAATAAAATCTTACCTAGAACCCTCCCCCCCGCAAAAAAAACCCAGAAATAGCAATAAAGTGATTATCTTTGTATGTCTTGAAGTTGGCAGTGACCAAGCAGTTAGCAGCACGGAAAATATGAATCGGTGAGCCGAGTTCAAATGCCGACTGAGAAATGTGTTCATATCACCGATTCCCTTGGTAAAGGCATGAATGCATCTCTTCTCCCCCCCAGCTATGGGTAAAGTGAGTGACACCACTTTTCCAAGATAGAGAATTTGTAAAGTCCGGGCAGGGACGGCTAATACCATGGCCAGTGTAAGGGCACCATTTATAACTACTCGTCCCATAATAGTTGTTACATTTGCATTATTATTTCATACACTAAATACAACTACTATTATGAGACAGGGTAGAGTTTATAATATTTTATGTCTTACAGGGATTATTAGAGGAGTGGAAGTATTAGTTGTCACCCAAAACATAGTTGGCCAAGATTTGAACCTTCATACTGATAAATTCATATTACCATGAGGCAAAAAAAAAGATTTTCTAAGGCAAATGAGATGACCAACATCTTTTTGAGGATTTAATTTTATAAGAATAAAATAGTAAACAATTATTTGATGAAACTATGAACTGAAAGAGCCAAACAATTATTTTTTTTTCCAGAGAGATTGATCGCAGAATAATTTCTAAAGTGGATCTTGACTTCAAATACTTTAACTTTTAAAATAGATAAAAATCAACAGATTCAGAATTCTGAAGAACCCGATATAAATGAAATAATTCATCTACCGTACGAAAAGAGAAACCCATTTGCTTAGACTGTCTGTAGTTTTCAGAAGGGTCATTAACATTCAAAGAGTTTTTTTTGACAATTAGACTCCTTGATGTTCATGTTGTTGGTAAAAAAATAAAATAAAAATTTCCGTTCACGATCATTATATTTGGATAGTACACCTGTAGAATGCTGTAGAATAGATCGGCCAAAATATCGTGTGAACAACATAAATAACAAGAAATCGTCTAAAAAAACTCTTTGGCCATTTGTCTATCTTTTTGTTTTTGCAGTTTTGTGTTCCCCCAAATTATTTATTTTCACTGATGCACACACACAAAAAATGTGCACAGCAATTAGAGCTTGAAGAAATCAGGTTGAATTTTTGTCAAACACCTAAATACTTTCTCTTTTAGATCAATTATGAATTTAGTGTCAACAAATGAGAAGCTGATCATCAAAGCTCTTATCTCAATATAATCAGCTTGGAAGCACAATTTGAAACGATGGACTCATCCACTGAAAAGAGTTGAGTAGTTTTTTTTTCTAAAAAATAAAAAATCATCTCATAGAAATTCAAATATATACGTGATTTTTTTTTCCCAGGGATTTACTAGTCTTTGATTGAAGAAGACTAAAGATTTTTGTCGTAAATCATATGTTTGCCTTAAAAATTACTCTTCAACAGGAAACTAACTAATAATCTTTTAATCATTCTAAACATTATATAAAATAAGTTATGAATAGAAACTGATTTTAAAATGATGAATACAAACTTAGTGTTGTTTCAGAGAAAAAGACCAAACGAAAAAAATCTTTTTTGAATTATGGGTGAAGAATAAAGTGATGCAAATGAAGAGAATGTCCCTAAAATTGAATTTTCTGAAAAATTCTGAATGAAGAAGATAATGACACAAATAAAGAGAATGACCCTCCCTATAAATGAATTTTCTTTCAAATTCTGAACGAAGAATATAGTGACACAAATAATGAGAATGTCCCTATAAATGAATTTTTTTAAAAATTCCGAATGACGAATATAATGACACAAATAAAGAGAGCGACCCTATAAATGAATTTTCTTTGAATTTTCGTGGCTTCAAACCATTCTCTACATTCTTAAACAACGCTCCAAACAACCTCCTTCCAGATAAATAAGCAGAAGAAAATCAAAATAAACAATTTAGAAATGGGAGGTAAGTGGAAGAAGGTGAAACAAAAAACAAAACAAAAAACAAGAAGGTTTGAAATAAGTAATGACAAAGGAACTTCATTGTTTCCTTTGATTTTTCTTAGTAGTTTTTTTTTTTCTGATTTATTCATTTTTTTTTGTTTGTTTGGAGCTGGTTATATGTAGCCTCAGCTTTACTTGACACCCTTTTACAAGAATTGTGTCGAGTGATCAGCACCGACTTGGTGTACAGCTGTGCTGACTGTGGCTGAACTGGTTATCATCCAATCATCTTGGTCTGTAGTTGAAGATGTGAGATTGCAGGGTGATGACAAGGGCCGGCTACATGTCCCCATTCAGTGTTGGTCAGAGTCGGGGAGGCAGACTTGCACCAAATGTCACTGAGATCATGAGAGCCCCAAGGCAGATAGGCAGGCAACCGACAGAAGGTGCATTAGAAGTGAGGGCAGGGCAGAATGGCTGGTGGAGATGATACAACCGAAAACCCGCGCCCACAGACACAACCACTGCTGAGCAGTGGTCCGCAACAGCAGGAATGGCAGTGGAAACACTGACAACTGACCAGTCATGTCAGCTGGACATGGCTCAGCTGTTTGGGTCAGAAGCTGTAAGTTGAAAAGGAGCTGATAAGGGAGTTGTGTCTTCATCGAGACCATCAAGGTCTGATATGGATGGAGATGGGCCTTCTTCGTCCAAGGTTCCTCCCACAAATGGAGAGATGTCCGTTGCCTGGGCATCATTCTCAACGGAGAGCATTTCAAAGACTTCACTGTTCGCTGGGGAGACCTGAAAGATAATGATTTTCTTTCAAAAAAAGATTGAATTTATACATTTATCAATTACAAGTTGAAGTCAAAATAGACATGATATAATTTTGATACATAACAAACAGTTTTAGCTCTACAGTCTCAAGTGTACAATATCAACTAGTAACAATAGGTATAGCTGAATATTTGTAACTTTGCATAAAATTGTATAACACTTTATCATCCTCAAAATATAACATTTCAAAATTTAAACTAAGTTTGAGATACTTTTTATAAATCAAAAACATTTTGGTCAATACAATTTTTTTTTAAAATTCTGAATGTATGGATATGCATTGATTATTTGAACAAATGCCAAACAAACAAGTTTTAAATGATTATCAAATAAGGAAATCTTTACCTAACATTTACTTAATCGAATAACTATCAACTACAGCTGTCAATTAGTTTTGTTTGCTATATTTTATACTGATTTTATATTTATTCCACAATATATAACTTCACAATAAAATTTGAAAAAAAGCAATTTCCAATATTAAATACAAAATATCATAGTTAAAAGTTATTAGTGTCCGGAAAAAACAATACAGGTTAATTTCATCATACATTTTTTCATGAATATATTGATACACAACCAGCAAAGGAAAACAAATCCATTATAATAAAACCACAATATTACAGGCACACAAATTTAGAAATAGGGAAGGCCACACTTGCAGGAAAACAACCTGGAAATTTCATAGGAAAATCAAAATATGTTAAGATAATTGTTAAATTCTGGGAATGTCAACCACAAGTGAGCATTAAAAATTCCGGTGCAAATGATAACCTAGTTTTTTCATGGTACTGAAAATATAGTTAGCTACAAATGAATTACTTTTATAAAGGAGAAGAGAATTAGAATAAATGGCTTTCTCCTCTGTATTCGCTGAAAGAAAGACCAGACTTATGATGCCTGTAATTCAGGCATATAAATGTATATTCTTCTACCATATATATATATATATATATATATATATATATATATATATATATATATATATATACACACAATAAAGAAAAATCATCCAGGCATGTAATTTAATACCTAGGCACATATCATCAAGGTGTGTAATCCATAAGCATACAACAGCATATTCATCAAAAAATCAATATTCAACTGCATAAATGTCATCTCTACTATGCTACAAATAAATCCAATTTTCCAAAAAGATACAAGTATTTTCCTATCAGAGAAAAACATTGTTTTGCTGCAAAGTTCAAAGATTCACCAAATTCCACTACGTGAACATGTATCTAAGGGTTTATCTCAGATTTACATTTAGATGAACATGGCATACTGCAAAGAGCTGTTTGTTACATGGAAGTTTCTCTTGTGTAACTAACCAAACCCGTTTCTATGTTTATTGTTTAATTTACAAGATCAGGTGAAATGGAAAATAAAGGTTTAAAAGTAGTAATGTACCTGACATTGTCAGTGTAGTATCTCACAGCATTTGAACTTATTCATGTAACAACTGGAACATTTATACATTGGAATAATGAGGGGAAAAAACAGTTAAATAAAGAAGCAGTTACGTTTATACAGGTGACATAATGAATTGTAGGTTTTTTGTATACAACAAAAAATAGGGTTTTGAGAGGCGGATTGGAACTTTGAAATCTTTTTCTTTATATCATTACCAAAAAAATATTCATACTCATTACAAATCACCAATTTTACTGTTACTACAAAAAGGCCTTTTCCTTCTTATAAAGCACCATATATTTCAGCGGATAAGGTGACCTTTGGAGGAGACGAGACCCCAATTTCAGTCCAAATCTCATAGTTTTTACCTCACTGTTTAGTCACTGTTTTTGTATCTAGCCTATAAGACACCTGACTTAGGGGGGTTATTTTCTTTTTAATATTCCAAGTATTGCCTCATCTGCCAAAATATACAGTATATATAAAAAAAATCCCAAACCGAGTTACCAGTGAATTTGAAGGAAATGATGGGTTAATACTGAAACAAAATGCTAACAATTCCATGGGAAGAATAAAATACAGTCAACAAAGCTAATTAATGAATATCAAATTTTGTGAATTAAGAATATAACCTTTAGGAAAAAGAATTTTTTCAAACTTCAAAAAAGAAGAAAAAGAAAAGAAGAAAAAGAAGAAAAAAAAGAAAAAGAAAAAGAAGAAAAGAAACAAAGAAAAGAAACACTGCCTTGGCAAATGTAGTTTTGCGCTCATCTCATAAATTATTATTTGAGCCCAAACTTTCGATGTGAAATTTCCCTTAAACAACTCCACATCATGAGAACTAGTGAAAAGGTGCAAGCAGCCAAATCTTCATGCACATGTGAAATTGCAAAACACAAGCATAAAAATCAAGATCACAATCCAAGCAATCACAGAACACACAAGATTAGTTTATTTTTTTTCCATTACAGTTTGTGCAACATTTTTCCATAAGAGTCATTATCTTCAGTTTTCAAGAAATTGATCATTTCAATCAAAGTGTATCAGATTATCATGGAACTAGGGTTGCCAGATTGGGCCAAAAGGAGAGATAATCCAGACTTTATCTCAGAGACTTCCCCAACACAGGCATTGGAATAGCATCAAATTTGGAAATTGAGTGAGTCTGAGGCAAAGGTCTGATACCACCCTCCTCTAATGCCAGTGTTGGGTAAGTCACTGCTATAAATCAGATTATCTCCCCCTCTGGCTCAATCTGGTAACCCATCAGCAAATGAGAACACTACAGTATCACAAAAGAGTAGCTTCTGACTTAACCAACTAAAATATTCTCCAGTATCTAATATGCTAAAAAAGTTGAGCCATAAACCAAAATTTGGAGTCAGCAGCACAAGACCTTCTGGCAAATCATTCAATGATAATTTAGTAAGCTACATCTCCAAAGGTAAGTATGGCATGGAATATACGTAGGAATTATTCATTTATTTTCCCCAAAAATTTGTAATAAAAATGTAAAAAAAATTGATACAACTCTTTCTATACAGATAGATTAAGTCAATACTTAGATGTTATATTATTGAGTGTATCAATTTCATCAATTCCAAAAACACTGAGGCTTTTGAAGATTTCTCAAAATATATGTACTATTCATTGCAATTTGAATGATGGTCTACATAATCCGGTATTTATGTTCTATGATACTGAAAATTCATAATAAAGGGAAAGTCCTTTGGTAACATGAAGCTCATTTGCATGATAAATCTGCAATGTATATGTGTTATTTAAAAACATGATTTCCAAACATGATAACATCAAAATATTGGCCTAACAGCTAACAAAAAACTAAATAATAATTAAATATTTTGAGATATTTCATTTGAGTGCAGTTAGTTTCAAATAAGCAAGTTGAATTATATTTCTTTCTTTTGTTTTGAGTGGAAAACACATTGATTAGTTTCACAAAAAAATTATGACACACTAAGCAGCAGATGTTTTTGACTATTCATGAAAAGTAATGGCTGGCTAATTTGATTTAAAAATGATAATGACTAAAAACAATCGCATAAAGCTATGAAAATGGCTACACAGGAATAACCCAATACCACTGAATAAAACAGTAGGATAATTTTGTCTTACAAAAAAAATAGAGATACTAATAAAGAATTAGTGATTAATGACAACAGTTGCGAAAAATGGTTCTGTTTTATAAAGAATCTTGTTTTAGTATTTTTACAATAAAAGTCTAAAAAAATAGCGCAAGGCAAATATGACTTGATAATCATGAAATTAAACTTCATTAACAGTCATAAATTTATTCAGACTAATATTCTTATCTTTAGTAACAGAGCCACTAACAGAGTGCATGTTAAAATTATACAGATTTGGGTTACAGAGACAGAAGAGCCAAGGTAACTGAAGATATAAGCGATAATGATTATTATAAAATATACTAATGAAAACATCAGGTCAGTGTTCAAATGTTACTGATCTCTGAGAAGTACAGTTTATTTGAGAGACTCAGAAACATAAGGTACAATCCGTCATTTATGGCAAAATCAGGTTAAGTATACCATTACATTTTTCTAATCCTGCACCATCTAAGGAGCAAATCAGATGGTTTGAGAGGTATTTGCCAAGTAATCAAAATTTCCATTTGTGCAATTACAGTTATACACGTTCAAAGTTTTGCGCTTTGAAATGCCAGCTTGAAAGTGTTCATATCTCAAAGTAGATGCATTTAGGCACATATCAAAAAACAATAGAATATGTACAATAGTTTCAAAATTTTGGTATTTTGAAAGTTGAGTCAAGAAACTTTGGACACATTTTTCTCCTTTTTATATTCTTTATCATTGACGGAAAGTATCAAGTGGTTCCAAGCACCTCATTCAAATTCTTGATAGCATTTCATGTTTTTTAAAGTCACTAAGAATACATCAAGTAACCATGAAAAAAGATTAAAATCAAAGTTAGCAGGAAAAATTAAATTTATATATTTTACATGAGTGCTAGAGAACATGTACAGTAACCTTATGAGTATCATGTTGGCTGCCAAAAATTAAAGATTATTCCTGTAAAACTTGGAAATATTTTCAACTAAAGTGTAAATATCATCTTAAATTTATTTAGTTATTTGATTTTTTTCAACTAAAATATAAAAGACTTGAGAATAAGAAAAAGTTATAATCAAACTTATCGAGAAAATGGCCGCATCAAAGTATTGGCCAACAATTATGACCCAAAACAAAACAGATGAGGATATTAGTCTGTACAAATTAATGATTAACAAAAAGCAAATAAAAATTTGAAGGAAGAATAAAAATAAAATAAATAGCCAGTAAAATTGTTCCTGAATTTAAGAAAAAAATTACCTCAAAAATCTTTTTTCTACTCAGATCAATAACAATATTTGATGAGGATATGATAAACTGCTTCTTTTTTACAGTGATCTAATACAAATCTTCAATAAAAAGATTTTATTATAAGTAGCCAACTTTCATGAAAAGTTCAAGTAGATATTTGATAATTGTAGATCTGGATTACCTTTTCTTATTGACCATCTGGGATGAAGATGGTCAGGGGAAAGTTGTCCCACTTCACCGAATCATCTAGCATCGTTTGGAATAGGTCATGGTCAGTCTATAAATGAAGATGCTGTGAGGTACTACCAGATACACTATCAGGTTAGCAAAGTCACTTTGCTTGATTCAATATTACATTGAAACAGTATATTGTGACTTTTGAAAATAAAAAAATAAACAAAAAGGAAAAGATAAGCATTAAGAGAAAAAATATTGGGTTTTACCTGACTATCAGGTTTATCGTCATATATTGTGGAGAATGGAAGTTTCGATGACAATGCCAAACTTGTGTTGCTCGGCTGAAAAAAATTTAAGAAAAATGATACGATCTTAAATATATAAACACGGAAATAAAATTTTAAAGAAATAACAATCATAAGTATATAAACAAAGAAATAAAATAAATATAATGCAACAGTGAACACCACATGAAAAGATAAATTTTTACAAATTACATAAATGATGCTTGAAGAATTAATGATCAAAACAAAAAAATTTCAAACATAAGACAATAAAAGACAATAGAACAAACTATTGAAAGCTTGCTCACTGTCATTATGTTACAGTTGTAATGGTTAGCATCACATCACTATACTGATTGTGAAATTAGGGAATTCCATGAAATTATTGAAATGTTTGGGAATTTCACAAATACATATAATAGCCTGATTCTGTCAGTAAAGCTTGCATTAATTCCACTAGAGACTATCTGTTTCTTCCTGATTTTCAGCACATTTCCATAGTGAAATCATGTGCAATGCATTTCTATAGTAAAGTCTTACATATTATTCATACAAAAACCTTATTCTGTTACACTTGTCTTAATTCCAGACCATAAGCAATCCCCTTTTTTTCACAACATACAGATCGAGTGCCCAGATGCACAAAAACAAATTTTGGTGCTTTCTGTATATGCCACTGTATAAGTTGATTTATTAAAGCATCAAGCATTTTCTCTCATAGGTCATATTAATCTCTTTAAATGCTATGAATTTTCCATTTTGATGCCTCATCTTAGAGAGTCAACTAAACTTGAATTAACATTTTAGATCTTGGGTTGACATACGGTGATGTTTAAGGTAATCAAATCAAATTTTTCTCATTTATTAGTGCAGAAAAAAGACGACACTTTTCTCTTGTTTATTAGTGCAGAAAAAAAGACGACACTTTTCTCTTGTTTATTAGTGCAGAAATAAAGACGACACTTTTCTCTTGTTTATTAGTGCAGAAATAAAGACGACACTTTTCTCTTGTTTATTAGTGCAGAAATAAAGACGACACTTTTCTCTTGTTTATTAGTGCAGAAATAAAGACTACACTTTTCTCTTGTTTATTAGTGCAGAAATAAAGACTACACTTTTCTCTTGTTTATTAGTGCAGAAATAAAGACTACACTTTTCTCTTGTTTATTAGTGCAGAAATAAAGACTACACTTTTCTCTTGTTTATTAGTGCAGAAAAAAAGACTACACTTTTCTCTTGTTTATTAGTGCAGAAATAAAGACTACACTTTTCTCTTGTTTATTAGTGCAGAAATAAAGACTACACTTTTCTCTTGTTTATTAGTGCAGAAAAAAGACTAAATCCAAGCGTGAGAGTGGTGGAGTAGCAGTAAAGTTAGTGGGCTGTATTTTAAAAAAAGTGTAAACCTTGCCTATGTATACTGGGTTCAAATGTAGTCAGTGCTAAAATAAAACTATAATCATCATTCCATTTCACACTCCTTACCGTCAGGAACAAACGAAAAATTTGAAGGAGATAATGAAAACTAGGTGTTGGAGTAAATGAGTTTTTTTCTATGTTCAAATTCCCAAAACTTTTCGGTAGAACTTCAAATACAAACAATCAAGACAGACTTTTTGTTAACTTATATGAACTTGCAGATCAGATCAAGTAGATTAGGTAAATATTCTTGAGGGTTTCAAAATGTCTTTACATTTTTGAAAAAATATTTAAATGAAAATCTACTAAAAAATCATACAGGTAAGTGAAAATAATACAGTAACATTTCACTTAGTACTACCCCATTCAGCACCAATTCACTACAGCGCTCTTTTTCAAATATTTTTTGCGATGAATTTAATGATAAATTTCCGAAATAAATGAATGCTAACAGAGATTCTGAAATAACTATATACTGTACATTCTGATTAATGTGCCATATATATAAGAATAAACACATACACAATAATTCATAAGCAAGGCAAAGAGGTGTCCTTGACATGCTATTTATGATTTGCTATTGACCATCTTTTTTCACGCTAAATCAAAGACAAAAAAACATTAAAAAAGGCCAAAATGTGCCAAGAAACACTGGTATCATAGTAACTTTGAATAGTCACAATTAGTTAGATTCAGTTAAAACAGCTAGGATAAAGCTAAAAATTGTCCAAGATTGCTGGAAATTTTCATGCAGCCTAAACAAAAAAACGTGCTCAGTTTAGCACAAAGAACAAAAAATAGGCAACACTCATAATGATCCTGTAGAGCCAGGTTTCATTTAGTGCTACATTTTTTAGGAACATATCCATTATGCTAACCAAAGCATTATTGTTCATTTATAAAACTGTATTCTTCAAGTGTAGATTACCTCTGTGACTGAAGGAGCTTCTGTAGGTAATGTGGAGTTTGTAACATTGGAATGTTGTGCATGGCTGACTGTTGGATTTTTGACTTTGGGAACATCTGTGCGCATTGCTTGCATTAAGGCTTTCATTTTTTGCATCATCCAATCGGGGACTGTGAAGTAAACCAATTCATTCAGAATCACGTTGGGGTTGTCTCTGGAAAATTAGAAACAAAACAGAAGTTTTTATTTTATTTTATAACAAGCATAGATAAATATTTGAATCTGGGGACTAAACAAAAGAATAACTCTCGTGTAAGATTGGGCAAGGAAAAAAAAGAAGTCTGAAGTGAGACCCCCAAATCTGATAGGCTAGAATTTAAAAATTTTCAAAAAACTGAAAGTATTTTTTGTCCTTCATCCTTTAGCATTCTGTAAGTGACTTTGCCGAGCAAAAAATTTGTCCTGCTTCAGCGTGTGACAAATGGCAAACAATAGTGAGTTTGAATTTTGCAACCATGAAGTCGAGTTAATTCCAGTTATGCACGAACAGACATACAATTTAGAGGCTTTCAAAGTTAAGATCACAAAATGTTGGTGCCCATGAAAGAGAATGCAGATTGTTTAAGTTCAGTAAATTCAGTATTGTTTGGAACATAGCTTTTTCCTTCAAAGGTTTATGATAAAAAGTCCCATTACTTGAGAATAAACTTCAAAATTCTTGATTGCTGATGAACTAGCAAAGCCAAGACAGCTCAGTGTCTCCCAAGCGTATTTGAACAAATATCATCTTTTTTCTCTTCTTTGGTCTAATTTTCTGTCTTAATAGATAATTAAATGTAATTGAAATGAACCCTCCAAGGCATAAGCCGGGGATGAACGTATGGGGATGCATAGTTAGAAGAATTTCCCTATGGCCTCACTGATGTAGTCCAAAGGAAGGTAGAGTGCAATACATTCGGCATCAGGTTGAATGCGAGAGCTGTTGGAAGGACATCTAACCACTTTAAGGGGACGCTACTCCCTAGTTTGGAATGTCCTTCTCTATAACTGGTTGCCTTCCCAAGGCAAGAGAGCAGTCTGAAATCTTCTTGCTGATTACATTGTCTGCATTGTTAAACACAATGTCCTTCACATCTCCTTTTCAGATGAAGCAAAAACAGAATTTCATAAATAGGGTAACAAATGTTTCTCTTTTTAAAAAAGTCATTTATAGGATCTACTGTAGAAGAATAAAAAACTGAAGCAAAATCATGTCACACTAAAAAATTCATCCAACTAAAATAAAGCTTTTTAATATACTCAATCTATTACACTTAGAAAACATAATTCAATATCAATACAGGCGTCCTCCAATATAATGTAGTTTGTTATAATCCAGTCAAACACGTATTCCAACATTGGAAATATTTGACTTAGGTCTGCGAATTATCTGTGAAAATGAAATGAATTAAATAAAGATATTTTAGTAGTCAAAGAAACTTTTTATATTTTTTCTCTTCAGTAGCTCAGATACTGGGTATCTAAAGGCACACTTTCTAAGGGTTTTGTCATTATGCAAATATTTTGTTTTCAAACACTGAAATTTGGTATACTTTGTAATATTTTGGTGCTATTATCTGATAAAAAAGAAAAAAAAAGCATTAATGAAAACCTATATTTATTCTTCCAAATCTTACTTGTTATCTACCATCTATTGCCCACCCTTGAATATTGCCTACACCCATCCAAAGTTATCGCAGCTCAGTTATAAAGAAGTTGCCTTTCTTGGTCCCCAATACCTATGTTATAACAGGGGAGACCTGTAGTGTACATTTCAAGTAACTTACCGATATTCCTCAGTATTAGCCAAACTCTGAATGTCATTGTATAATAAAATATAAGCCTTGCCACCAATTGCTGGCATGTGATGATGGTCAAATAGCCACTGTTTGTCATCTTGGTCACCAGAATACTGCAAAAGATCAGATTAGTTGATGAATTGTAATAGAATCATATTTATTACCGTATCCCGAGGTGTAGCTGGAAGGAGTCTGCAAAAACTCTATAAATAATAATTCACCCACTGTGTCTCTACTGACATACAATAACAAGGATATATTTGTAAAAACATGAATTGCATAAATCATAATTCAGACTTTGGGATTGTTTCTCATAGATAGTGATAGTACATGTCTATTTATTGCAAATTTTCATTTTTCATCAAACCTCACTAAAAGTTGCAAGGGGGCCCCCTCAAGGAGCCAAGCTCCCCACGGGCCCTCAAAATCACATCACTGACAATATCATTTTAATTTCTTTTTTAAATCTTGAAATTCAATATCTATAAAAAGAAGATCCAGCAAAATATTTTGAAATAAAGTGAATATAGTCTAATCAATTAATTAATTACTCAGTTCATAGAACTGATACATAGAGCAACAATATTCAATTTTTTTTCAAATTTGTTTTTGGATGAACTATTGCAACATTATTATCAATTTTGATAAGCTTTTACCCTCATCCTAACATCCCTTTGGTTGCTTCTTATCACAACTTTGAAAAGGACCGTATCTCAAATGTTAACACCAACTAGAGGATGTAAGGATTAAGTTTAGGATGTAAAATCAGCTACTGGTCAACTATAAAGTCTCCCTTGGCTAAATGGTTAAAAGCAGACAGGCATATACAGGACATCCTCTGGCTAAAGGGTGTGACTTCGATTTTCACCATGAGCATGGTCTCTCATTTTCCAATTGTGCTGGTCAATTGTTGCCCTTTAATTACAGTCCGATCGAAGTAATGAAAAAGCAACTGAAAGTTAGGATGATGAGAAAAAGCTAGTCAAGATTAATAATAATGATACAGAGGGAACGAGAATATTTTTAACATTCAGATTAAATAGAATTAAAAATGCTTTACCTTGAATAATTCTGGATGTTTTATATACAACCGACCTCGAGTAGCACCAAACCCAAGAGCTCTGGAAAATAAATTAGTTGATTATTTGAATTATATTTAACTTTTTTTTCTAAACTGAAATACTAAGGTTTGTATTGTTCACAAAATCTTTTGTTAAACTTCAACATAGCACATCATTTAGACTTTGATACACATACAGCCAGCCAGCCAGCCTTCCAGAACATACAAGAACAGATTTCATACAAAACCTGTGATATTGTTCACACATTTTTTGACATTTGTTTCTGACATTATTGACAAAATGTTAATAATTGTTGAGTGGAAAATGTGGATGATTTCAATCTTCTTTGATTTAATGTAAGAGAAAATGGATTTTGGCTCTCATAGACCTGATGACTTTCCTCCTCCACCCTCTCTCTTTTCTGCTTCGTTTCTTTCTTTTCCCACTCTTCCATGAAGTATCTAACCAGTCTTTGCAAGCTGCTTTCAACTTTGGTCAGAAAGTTTCAATTTTTGAATTTTCTAGCTATTGTCCAAATATATACAAAAATCTCTCCATCGAAAAAAAAAAAAAAAGTCCTGAATCTGCCCCTAGTGAACTTGGCTCTAATAGACCACTCTCGTTCATCTACCCCCTCTCTCTATAGATGTTTTCAACTTTTTGCAATTTGTTCTACAAGAAAATCTGTCCCACATAGACCTGGCAACATTTGTCATAGTAAAATGGATTTTTATTGTCTATCTTCTTCTCTAGTTAATCTGAGACGAGCATTCTACTGTCCAAAGTAGAAGATATTTTTCAAAGCTACAATATATTTAACTCAAGTCTCCAAAAGATTTAGTTGATAAGCTAACTAATGGCAGTAAGTACCCTTACATTAGTCATAGCAATGGCTGTCCCTGTCAGGGCTTCACATATCAAAAGTTTCTCTATGTCCTAGAGTTCTTCAATTATAGAATGTCAATGAATTACTTACTTACCTTGTCTTTTGTTGGATAGCTGATCACTAGGAAGTCAGAATTTTTATGAAACTAGCTTAAACACTGCCAGACACTAACTAAGGAATCAATTTAGCATAAACTCAGATTGTACATTTCCCACCCCACAAAAACCCAAAATCCGTTTTTTTCTAGACATGATAAATATCTAAATTTTCAGTCCTCTATTTCTAGTGGTGCAGCCTGTATATATGATACATATATCATCAGCCAGAATCATTTAGAAATGAAGAAACCTATATTGAATCCTATGTTGATAGTTTTGGTTGATGATTTCTAAACATTCTTTCTTTTACACTCGCTTCATGTGAAAGGTTGTTAAGTATAGAAGATCAAAGAATTGGAAACTACAAAGCACTCAGAGATTGCACACCTTTGCCAACTCTAAATGAAAACGACGGCTGTTACCAAAATAGTGAATTGAGATAGTGGGTGACTGATTTTCTTCTCCCTTGTTCTTCAAAGGGGTGGTAAAGAAGGGTTGCTAGATTAACTAGAGTTCATGCCTACCGGACCACAATTGTCAGTAAGCGTAAATCAAACTGGCTAAAATACAGAACAAAAACTTTAAGACAGGATTTAGATAATGAAAGCTATGCCGGAGGAGAAAATTGCACTAAGAAAGTTATATGAAGGAAAAAAATTGATTCCTGGCTATATTGTTAACTGCTAATGCAATTCACAAAGGAATTGAAAAACAAGAGAGAGAACTTTGAATGTAAAAATTTTGAGTTATTTTCACCCAAATCTCAATCTACCTTTTTTTTTATCAATTGTTTATTTCTTTTTTTCCTGTAGAATAATAAAAATATAAAAAAATTCCTAGACACGCCGTCCCTCCAATTTAACCAATTCTCCTGTTGCACATGGCCAACTCTTTCACCAAATTTCATATATATAACTTTTGGAGATATTGTGAGGGAAAAACAGGACAGACAGACATAAGTAAATACACATACATCTCCCAACTCTGTTGGTAGAGGTAAATTATGCTGTTTATGGTAGGAAACTTACTTATTAGCTCTGGCTCCCATCACAAATAAAGTTTCTGGAATCAGACGATCAGGATCCCACTGAAGATGAAAACAATAAGTATTTTATAAATATAATAGGCATTTACATATGTAGAAAGCTAGAAGAAATCATGCAAAGGTTGGTCAGAATGATAAAAAGTATCAATTTTGTATTGCAAAAACCAGTATTTTGTAATTACAAGCTGTTGATAGTAAATTCAATAATCACTTGGTGTATTTTATCTATAGCCCCATACCATATATGGTTTACTTGATACAAAAGATTCAAATAATAGTTTTCATTAGAAAAAAAAATCAGAATTCACAAAATAAATCAAAACTAATTTTCTCAAAATTTATAAGTCATATATAAAACTACTGATTAGAGTGTCACTCCCAAGCAAGGATCGAATTGTAGTATCTGTGCACTTGAAAAGTGGTACACACAAAAAAGTATATGGATATACATTGCATTTCATATACGTTGATATTTGGTAAGTAATTTCTTCTGATGATACATCAGTGGAATTTTTTCTCTGTTCAGGATGATTTCCACATAGATTACAATATTGACAGGTCTGGTTAGTCACTCAATAGAAAGCATCACATGTCAAACATCTCTTGGCAGCATGGAGGAGATCAATAAGAAAATTGGAAAAAAAAGTGATCAATGAATAAGTTACTTCCCTCATCTTTTGTTGGGCTGTGATCACTTAAAAGTCTGAATTTTCAAAAAAAAGCATGACATCTGCCATGACCTAAACTAAAGTACCAATTTAGCAAGAGATAACAGTGGAAATTGAATCCCCCCTCCCCCGCTAAAGAACCTATTGAGTGGAGGGGGATTGAAAAAAAAAAAGAGAAGAAAACAAGCAGAGAAAACAAAACAAAAAAACGTTTTTTCTAGACATAATAAGGAGTAAATGTTTAAATTTCCTACCCTATAGCACCATTGGTACGGCCTGAATGAGCAACACATCAATAGCCAACCAGCTAGTCCCACATCAAAACCAAAGAAACCTACGTTGACAGTTTCGGTTGACTGTGTCTAACAAAGTGGGAAATCAGTTTTGTTACAATATCTTCTGATAGCAGTTACTAGCTTCATCCAATGAAGAAAGCAGGGCTCTTTCCACAAATTCCAAGTTAGGAGCTATTTCATCAAATCAATAAATAAATTTCTATGTCTCACAAACTGAGCAACACTGTAGCAATGAAAATTATAACAAACGTTTAAATAGAGACGGCTTTGTCTCTAATATAATGCTAGCAAAAAAGTTACCCACAGAATTTATTTCTGTTATAGCAATCACAATTATATTATTTACAAATCCTTGTAGGATTTGGGCAATGCATTGAGGATATAGAAAACTAAGTTGAAAAATAAATTCAGGGATCTTTGGGACACACCTGCATTCATTTTTAAACATGGATTATCTCTTCTTGAGCAAAGCTAAAACAGAGTTCAGAAACTGAAAAATGATAAAATATATAGACACTTACATTTGGTCCTTCTCTTTTTACCGGTTCGTTTTGTTTGATAGTCTTTGATGGAGTGACTCGTCTGTAAAATTAAAATGAGAGCAAAATGAAAATTTTTTTCCAAGAATTAAGATATTAATTCAGGCCATATTCAAAGTTATTTAGGAACTGAATCACAGTATTACTAGTAGCAATTGAATGTACATTCAAGTCATCAATCTAAATCAATAGAAAGATCAACATGTATACAAACCCTGAAGTATTTTCTTACATATGAATATTGTGATTGAAGCAGTTTTCTATTCTTTTTAATGAGTAAAAAAAAAAAGAATCCATCATCTTTTCTTTTAGCTCTTATAAGTGCTGAAGAGCTTCTGGCCATATTGTTTTGACTACAGACTAGAAAATTGGCATCAGCACTCTACTATAACCTCATTTGATATTTTTTTTTTTTTTTTTTTTTTAAATAGCAAAGTTTTTTTTTGTTTTGTTTTTTTTAAACTTTTTTGGGCCTTATCTTGGACAGGTTTATTAATAATTCACCAGAACCTAGATATTTTCTAATTCTATTGTATATGTTTCCCAAGGTAGATAAGATCTGGCTTCTCCAGAATCTAGATGTTTCTGGAAGTTTGTTTTTTTCTTTATTTTTTATTTTTTATTTTTTTTTTTTTACTCCATTTCAATATATTTTCCAGTGGAAAATGCCAGTGATGTCATAAATAGAATTCATTCTGACCATATCTATTCTTGACAGCAATTTTCTTCTTTTACATAACTTAATGTTTCGACACTACAGTTTTCAATTATTGACTGTGATGGTGAATCCTTTTGATTTAAAAATCATTTTAGATAAATACGTTGAAATAAGCCCACTTATTTCAGTTAAAGTATAAAGATGAACAATGTATTTATAATATACAATTATTCATAATAAACAAATTTCAAAGAATTACGTGAAATCTAAAGCATTTGGATGAAAAAAAAAAAAAATGAGTACACTGTTCGTTTACAGATAAGAAAATAACATGAGCAAATTAAAGTAATTATCAGACAATGCAATCAAGTGCTATAGAATGAATTCATTGTTTAAAGATGCAGAGATACTCACCCAGAAGCATGAAGAGGGGGTCGGCCTTTCTTCTGTAAAAATGAAATTAACAAATTGATTTATAGACTAAAAATACAATAAGTACTTTATGGAAAATTCATTGTGTAATCATTACCATGGCAACACTTATGAGTATAACAACTTTTAAATATTAGAGGGTGGATCAATAAGCCTGATAAGTAGTTATCATCTGAAAAGGGGTTAATATACATCATTGAATTAAGTGCATTGACAGGAAGGAGGTTAGGTTGGAAAATGAACATACTCGTTGTGTAAAGTAAATGATTTTTTTCATCATTAGGCTGTGGACTGATGTACCTAAGAATTTAAATTATTTTCATAAAAAATCGAATAAATTTTTAAATCCACGATAATAAATGTCAAAAATCTGCATGTTTTTTTACCAACCCACTAATAGACTTGTTCTTCAATTGTTTCAGAAGCAATAAAAACAGGTCAGGTTAGTCACTCCATAGAACCCGTCATGTGACCAACATCTTTCGGCAGAAGGCCATACTGGGGGTAAACAGTTGAAAAATTGGAAGAAGGGGGTTACCGATGAATAAGTTACTTCTCTTGTTAAGCATTGATCACTAAAAATGTTTGATTTTTTTTTAAAAACAAGCATGAATGCTGTTGGACACAAATTATGGATCAATTTAGCATAATCTTGCATCGCAAAATGACCTGCTTTAAAAGCCCTTTTTTTGGAGTGGGTTGGGATTGAACAAAAAACGTTTTTTCTGGACATAAATAAATAAATATAGAAACTGTAGAGACCTATGTTGACAGTTTTAGTTGACAGTTTCTGAAAACAACAATTAAAAACAATATAAAAACAGGTCTAGTTAGTCACTCAATATTAACAAACGTCTTTTGGCAGCAGGCCTTTTTGGGGGTGATAAACTAAAAAAATTGGAAAAAGGGTAGCAACTTTGTTAGCCAATTTCGTTTTCTGTGCCAATAACCGTTATGCTATCTAACACCTTCAAAATGAAAGAGATAACCTGTACACTGTAGACCCGTAATAATGTGACTTGATATAACATAGAATCGCTTATAAGATAGTTTGAAGATTGATCCCAATTTTCAAAACATCTTGGCTCTCAAAATGATAGTTAAATACAAAAATACAAAAGACCCTGATTAAGGTTGTGCCAACTGTGAAAAGGAAATTAATCAGACAAAATCATCTCAGTAGCCAATATATAAAACTTTGTTTCCCTTTCATTTGTCACTAAAAAGTTTACAAATGGATCATCCATCTCCAACTCCAGACATTTGCAACATTTGTGCATAAGTTTTGTCAAAATATAACCTTCTGGTTAAGTGTCACCATTTTTAAAATTTGATATATGTAATTATGTTTATTTACGTCTTCCTGCTTGACTTTCCTCACCTTACCCCCAACTTACGGTTTTCTCTACAATTCAAAATGGGGGGGCTTGGATCAAGATTTGTAAAAATGGAAAATTTGTTACAATGCGCACTCAAATATAACATGGTAGGAAATTATGGATCCCGACTTCTGTGTTATAATAGGTCTACAGTGTACCATATTCTCATTCTTTTAATGAGATAGTCACAAAAGGTTTCAACATCAATATAAAAAAATGAGAAGATCCCAAACATCAGTGTTCCTGGCTCATTGACACATACACTTTCTGGCTATATAAGCACACTCCCCAAGGTTCAAATTATTTGGCTAGGTTGTGAATGGGTGCACTTAACAATTAGAGCATTAAAGCAAAAAGATAAGTCACAATCAATTCTTGTTTTTCAGGTTTTGAAATTAGAGTAGTTCTTGTTCTACACTGGTTGCCTCCAAAGGCTAAAGAGATCTGTCTACCCAGCTATTTTACCCATTGCTGAAAATATGGATTCATTCTTTTCCCAAGAGCTTTAATGTGAAGTGAACATGAACAAACTTGGTTGGTGTTTGAACTCAGCTTGTAATTACATCATATACACTCCATGCACATACCTATGAATTTTTGTAACACATTATTATTTAAAATGAAGATCATTTTAAAGCAGTAAGAAGCTGGAAGCAAATAGAAAACTGTTTAAGCAAAACGAAGGAGAGAGAAAAAGACAGATGAAAATGAAAAGGCCTAGCAGGTTTTGGATCAAGGACATGGCACTGAAATGCTCAAATCTCACAGCCTGTTCATTACAAAGGCAATCCACCAAGCGATCAACTGCTATCTCCAACTTGTCCACAATATCTCAAGGAACGAAAAAAATTATTTTATTTAAAATACAACATAAGGACGAAATAACTTTGAAAAGTTTGCCTTGTGGCCAAAATGTGTGTATTTCTCAACATATAATTCTCACCACTGCCAGAGGTTGGTGTACAAACCAGAATTTCATTTACTGATTTTTTTAGGGACACTGCCTCTCCTTCCTACCCAAACTTCCTATACATTTGGCCTTGTGTAATACTAAAGAAAGCTTTAGCAAGATTTCAATTTAGCAAAATGATACACAAATACAGGTAGTGATTGCTTAACATAAATCATAGGCTTGATGTAGGGCACTCCTATCACACAGCACTTTCAAGAGAGAAAATCCATTGAATGCAATTCATTTTCCCCAAATTAAAATAATAGAAAAGAATAAAAATTAAACTTACTCTTCGTTTTTGTACTGGATGAGCAACATCTAATTCCATGTCTGAGATTTGCCTTTTTCGGTTACCACCCTGAAACAGTTAATGATACTTGGAATCAGTATATCAAAATAACACATTTCTAAATGATGTAGATATTCATTAGATAGTAAGATTTAAAAGCATCACCTTTGTCTCTGTCCTTACCAAGTAAATGTATCTTTAATTGTTTCAAAAATTATTATTGAAAATAATATTAATCTTGAAGTACACATTTTTTTGGCATAATACAGCTCCATTTCAATTTCAAATTAGTCAAATTTTGTTGCTCTACCATAAGTCAATTTCAGCAGTTGAACAATGGGAATACATATTCTTGCCCGGTTTTTATATTCATTCACTTATGTTCAGTTTCATTGACTTCAATAGAGATTCTGTGACAAATAGAATTCAGTTAGAGATCTCAGTTCATTGTAGAGCTACAATGTAAAAACGGGGGTTGCCAAAAGGGTCAATTAATGCCTGGGAATCAAAAATCAAAAAGGGGATGTCTACTGAGCTTGGGACTGACTGTACTGAATGAATCCCATCACAAGATCTGTGTGATAAGATGGAAGAAAAGAAATGGTATTTTAGGAAAGAAAAATAATGAAAGAAGCAAGTCTTCAATTAAAAAGGTATTTCTTTAGAATTTTTTTCATTTTTGATAAATGTGATCTACTCACTCATCAAAATTATAGTATCATATAATCATATACAATGGATTAGGTACATTCTTGGAAGATTTGATACCATTTAAGATGCGGAATTCAAACATTTGATGAATTACTTATTGCAACCCTGCCTAGGGTTCGATGATAGATCAAGGATTCCA
Source organism: Thysanoteuthis rhombus (assembly GCA_963457665.1). Taxonomy (NCBI): domain Eukaryota; kingdom Metazoa; phylum Mollusca; class Cephalopoda; order Oegopsida; family Thysanoteuthidae; genus Thysanoteuthis; species Thysanoteuthis major. The sequence goes on along the minus strand of OY735198.1, from coordinate 70,865,759 downwards.
TGGAGGGGTCGATGGTCAAAAAAGTTTGGCAACCCCTGAAATGAAGACATCAATGAAAGAAACCAATGAAATACACAAAACTAATTGCATATCCCAGTAAACAGGGTGAACATCTCTTTAGCAATTTGCAATGTCTCCCAATGTCTCTAAAACCTTCCCTTTTCTTTGATCTGTGTTAGTAAATAAAATTACAAAATTTGATACAATAAAACTTGTTTCACTCAAAGCTGCAAAAGCTCAATTTCCTTAATTTTTCCAGATGATTTAGGCCTGTTGAAATCAGCAGAGTAGTTTCAGAGTAATGGAGTTAAAATCAAAGATTAACCAAGTTAATATAATTCCTTAAAAAAGAGTCGGGAACACCCTCAAGGTCAGAGAGAAAGAGAGACCTGCTTCTTTGTATCAGTTACCTTAAAAGTGCAGCACAAAATACTCTTCTTGGTCTTTTGTCTATGATTAATGTGTAGTATCTGTTCAATGAAAAATTGAAAGTAAAATTACTTTCAGACGAAACAAAACGTAGGGATCATCCTTGATGTCCAATTAACAATTGTACAAATATCTGTGAATCCATAATTTATAGGTGAAGAAGAGATAGTGGATGTACACACACACATTTACACAATACTTATAAAATGTAGATATGTATGGTGGTGGCATCCATCAGGCTTATAAGACTATGGACCAGCACCTGGAAGTATATGGAAGACAGGCAGATGCCCATGTAGCAAGTTGCCCCTCTCCACACACCAATATTGTCCAAGGGCAAAGGGCAATACAGCTTGACACCAATGTCATAGCAGGAATTACCAGAATGAGGCTGAATACAATGACTGACTGCCTTAGGGGCTCCAGTTCCCTCTTTTGAATTCAGTGTTGTCCTTCTCTTAGACTGATTGCCTCCCAAGGCTTAGAGAGCCGAGTCTTCCCAGCTATTTCATCCCTAGCTGGGTAGATATATATACATTTACATATACATATAAGTAAGTATGTGCAACTAGAAATATGGAATTTATAGAATTGTCCAATTGACCAATTACTATTCTAAGACAAGGAAAGTAAAGAAAATTGCCTAGATGAATACAGAGAATCCCAAATGGTTTCCATTGTGCAATTGCTTCATGAAGAGAGGCAAAGAAAAACAACTTACCCGCTTGCCACTGGTACTCCCCGACTCTGAAACGTTATCAGCAATATCTCGTAATGGTGTAACACTCCGCTTTTCAATGTACATCTTCTTAGCCTAAAATTAAAAATATTTACAAAAAAATATTTTTTTCATCATAAATCAATGGAAAAATTCTTGCAGGAAACATCCCAAGAACTTTTCTGCCAAAAGTTTATTGCACATATATATATATATATATATATATATACACACACACAGATATATGCATATATATGTCTAAGTCAAATGACACAATCACCGTATGATAATGAGAAGTTATTTCAAATAGAGTTTCAAATAATAAAATGCATTTATAATTATATATATATATATATATATATATATATATATATATATATATATATATATATATATATATAATGAAGTACCACTCAAAAGTTCAGGGAATTTGAATCAGTTAAGTTATCCAAATGTTTCTCTCAAAATCACTCCATCAGAAGAACACTTTCAACCAATTTTTTCCTTTCTTAAAGGAAGCCATTTCACACCTCAAGTTCCCTGAACTTTTGGGTAGTACTTCACATATATAAAACAAGTAAATAGATTTCAAAATCAGCACTAGATATTTCCTATGCTTAGTACAGTACGCTCTAAAGTCAAAAGCTGCATATTTCTTGTTAGCTCAAGTTACTTTTCTTCAATGTTGCATCTAGTAACTAGAATGCATTCAGAGAGTATATACTTCTGTCAATGCTATATATTGACTAAATTGAAAAAATATCCCTGGATCAGCCTAAAGATTTGGTCCTTTCTTCCTCACCCGTGGCCAACCATAAAATTTCATTGAAATCAAGGGAGAACTTCAAGAAATATCAAGTGGATAGACATGAACAAATAGATAAATGCACAAAAAAAATTTTCCTATCTCTATACACCCTACTCAAGGAATATCTTTTACTGTACATGACAACAACAAATCTTTCAATATCATGCATCACAGTCTAACTTACATCACTCTGCATTCCGGAGAGTACAAGGAATGCATCTGTGACTGAAGTATATACCTCCCAGGCTTACTATACTGATTTTTTCCTTTGTCAATGGAAGGACACAAAATCACAACGCAATAGTGCATGGAATATCAGTAAGCCTTTGCTTTTTAGACTACCAAGTTTAGTACATATATCATGGACAGAGATAGATCTGTATGTAATTCTTCTGAAAGCTATTATAACTCCTACAAATCCAATATTTCAAAGAAAGTGACAACAGGTGGAGGACTAAATCAGTGTCAACTGTTCTTTTTAGGGACTCCTTTTCACAATGATATGCGTGAAAAATCAGTTTGGACACAGAGGAACAGCCTATCATGTGTGTTTCCATCATTTGAGGACAATTCTATCATCAAATGTACTAATAATGTTTTTTTGTCTAGTATTCATTGCCTGAATTCTTAAGGCCAGGAATTTGAAGTGCCCTTTTTTTTTTTTCTTTTGAATCAAGCTGAGAAAGTTTTCCAGTTCACTGGCATAGGCGTATCTGGTAGGATGCATTGCTTCTCATAAAGTCCACGCACACCATGTTTTAAGCTGCTCTCAAAGTATCTATCCCAAACCACATCAATTTTGTCAAGGGATTCATATGGATAGAAAATATTATCAGATCAGCATAATCCTTAAAGGTTTTCTGGCCTTTTGGTGACAACATGTGGACTAATCCAGCATCATCATACAGCCTAACCTAAACATCTGGAGCAGTCTGTACTCTCTCTTTAAATGTTTCAATGATTCCTACAAGGTTAGATTTTATTGAGATGAATGGTTGGCCAGGCTGATTTTCATGACAGAAGGATTCTTCAAAGTCTCCTGCTTGGATCTGACAAGATATGTACAGTCAAGAAAGCAGAGAATAATCAGCTTTTATAGATGAAAGTAGTGCTTGAGATTTCTCCATCACTCTAACTTGTTCAAACATGCATCATATCAAATGGCTCCTTATCTCATTCTGATCTCCATATAAAATGGTTCATTGGCCACAGCTTTCGTAATTTTGTCAGATTTTGCATGATTCTTACAATTGGTGACCCTCAACAGCTGGACTACTAATCCTATCTAAAATTACATTTTTTTTCCTAATCAATACTTAGCAATATCATTTGAGGATATTTTATGGTGAAAGAAATGATTTTTTTTAAAAAGGAATAGAAATCTACTATGAATTTCATAGGATAAAACTTTACTTCCAAATCATCAGATATAAATCTAAGGTTAATGAATTGAAAAACACAATACTTTACTAATGGAGAAATTTTTCTAACATGAGAATTTTCATACAACAACAAACCTCTTCTAGGATCTTCTGACAAACAGAATGCATATGCTCATCACTCACAGCATTGGATCCATTGTTGAAACGTATATTCTCTATTCCAGGCTTGAAAAACTTCTGAAAAATGAAAAAAATAAATAGTATCAAAAAATTCAAAAAAATAATACAAAAAATCCAAGATAGATGGGATGTATTTTGTTTAGATAATTGATTGTCCTAATAACTGGTCCAACCATAAAAAAGGAAGCCATACAGAACACAATTACAGGACCTAGAAATCTTGTTCACATAATCCAAAATTTGGATAATCCATGTTCAGATAATCACGGTTTTTCTGTATATTACTAAAACAAACAATTGTAGCATATAGATAATAAAATTCTATACTTTTTAATAAAAAACTTTATCATTCTTTGATTTTGAATAATCAACTACTTAAAAAATAGACAAGAAAAAATTGCTGATTTTTATATGTTTTTTATACTTGATTAAAGCAACAATTTTTCGTTAGACTAAATGTAACTAAATCTAAATATTGTGTGCAAAAGTTCCCAGTAAGAAAAAAAGAATTTTCAACTGTGTTTTCATTCTTTAGTTTTTAAAAAAGGAACACTGGGAATTTTTGTTTTTGTTCATTTATTCCTTTACACTCCTAGTGGAGCATAGGGCCACAACTATTCTGGTGTGGTTTCATAGATTCATGCCTCTCCCAAGTGCATTAGTGACGAGTGAAAATAAACAGCCTTGGCTGAAAATTGAACTTTTTTCAGCTGATTCTGTTTTCTGTACCAGTAAGCAGTATATCACTCAACACTTCAACTTTTGCAAACACCAAATAAATCCTGATGTATTTTTAAACATCTTGAATGAAATTGAAACAGGTCTGGTTAGTCAGTCATTAGAAACCATCACATGATCAACATCTTTTAGCAGCATGCTATGTTGGGGAAGTGGTGGACAATGAATAAATTACTTCTTTTGCCTTAGCTTGCATAGTGATCGCTAAAAAGTCTGAATTTTTTTCAAAGCATAAACTGCTGGACACTAACTAAAGGACAATCTTGTATAAAATCAAATTGTAAATTGAACCCTCTACCTGATAAAAACTTATCTGGGGGGAAATTTGAGAATAAAAGAATAAAACAAAATTTTTTTTGTTTACATTTTCAGCTCTCTAGCACCATTGGAATGGGCTTGAAGCAGGAGAGTAATAGATAAAAACTTATTTTGGGGATGAATTTAAAAAAAAACAAAAATGTTTTTTCTATATAAATTAAAGAGTAAATGTTTTTCATTTTTGTTGGCATCATCAGTCTTTTAACATCCATGGTTAGACAGAGACCTTCTCTAAGATTTGCCAGACCTATCATGGACATAGTGGAACCAGTACTTTCTGAACTTTTCCAGTTTGTCACACCTTCTTATGCATCACTTGCCACAGTTTTGCATGATCTCTATGAATTTGCATTGTAAGTTGTGATGCCCGCCGTTTTCTGACATTCTTGCCACGTGACCAACCCATTGCCATTTGAATTTTTTTTAATGGATTCTATGATAACTCTTATTCCTGTTTTTTTCTTTAATATACTGTACTGTTTCATGGTTCCTACATACAATGTTGAACATGATTCTCTCATCTGCACATGGCATTGGTTCTCATTTTGAGTGTTGAATGTATCTAACAAAGGATTTAACATTACCACCATTTGGTTTACTCCAAGAGTAGTCAGATTCAATCTATACAGTATTTCTTTATGACAGATTCTTAAGTTTCATATATTCAAATCCCAGTACAAAATATTTCCTAACTTTAATTTTTTTCTTAATTTACAAGAATATTCTAACTTTCATCCGAAGTACAGTGTATCAAATATACTGGAAAAGTTCAACAGCAAATCAACATAACTATTTAAGGCAAAATATATGATTAAATTAGATCCTTTTCCTCACTGAGTCACTGAGGCACATTCAGTGACATTTGAATGAGGTATTCATCATGAGACTAGTTTATCCATGCCCGCAAAACAATGATGGTAGTATTTAAATAATTTTGCAATAGCATCAGACTCATAGAATATTAGAAACATCAAGTTGTTCTACATTTTCTTGTTTATTTCAACCAGACTGAGTCTGGATATTTTTTTATACACATTTGCAAAAACCATAAGGGAGACTTCGATGGAATTAACAGCAGTTATCTCCTTTGACAATCTGTTACAAACAAAAAATATAGAGATACACATGGTGTATTATACAAGTAGATATATTTGAAATATATTTGAAATATCCATACTTCGCATAAATGAATCACTGTTGGCCATGCCTGTTCTAGAACTAATTATTTTTATAATTATCTACAAATACCAGCATGTAATTTGAGAATTTTTTGTCCAAAATGACCATAGAGACCAACAAAAGCAACAACCCCCCCCCCAAAAAAAACAAAAAAAATGGTTTTGCATGATGCCTAGAGGTATACTTGTGCAATTTTTCAAGATTTACCTTCCTCTGGGGTTAGGATAGGCCAATGAAAAAGTAACGTTCAGCCTGTATGATGCAAGGTAAATTTTCAAGACTTATTTGCTGGTGGGGTGGGGTGGGGGTAGCATCATCAAAGCTGGGAAATGAGGTTTATATATATATATATATATATATATATATATACACACACACACACACTTGATTTCCATTCTTCTGGTAACATCCATTGGTTATTTTTCTGCATTTTGGAAAAAACAGGTTCTTACATCCTTTATAGTTTTATTATTAAGGGTGGAATATTTGCTGTTTCTTTTTGTTTACATTCAATATTATCAATTACTTGACAAGTTTTATCCAGAAAAACTATTTCATTTATTTGCACTCAATTCAAATAGATTTTTTGAGAACACAAAATATAGTAACAAGAAAGAGAAATTCATCTGAACACCACAAACAATCTTATTTAATTGAAATATTTTGCATTCAGGATCTTATTGAATCAGATATTTGATAAAAAATAGATTTTAAAAAAATAGTTTATTGTTGTCAAAAAGTCAGTGGTGCACACTGACTTTTTGACAATAATAAATCATGAGTAAGCGGGAATTCTAAACATGGACTAGACTGATTAAATCAAAAAAGCTTAAAAACAACGGTACAAACACTCACAAATTCCTGCATGTGATATTAAGCTATTGATATTTGAGAAAAATGAATAGAAATTAGCAATAAAAAGTTGAAAAAAAATTTATAAAATCAATCAACAAACATGAATTAACTTATCATTATATATCAAATCCCATCTACTTAGTATTTTTCGCCTTTAAAAACAAAAGACAGCCAAGTAGTCCAGGAACAAAATTTTGTGCCTAAAATGACCACGGGCAACTACTCAAGGTTGACTTGATCGTGGCTAAAATGATCTACATTCTATCTTACTATAAGCCCCCTTCTATTTCTAATGTGATTTAATTGATATTTTGAAAACTATAAGATTTTTTTTTAGATATTGTGTGGACAAACAGACCTACACAAGTAGATATATATACCTCTTCCAACTTTGTTGGCAGAGGTAAATTATGTCTGACAGAATCTTGTTACCTTGATGTATTCCTGAATGACTTGATCAATTTCTTTGTTAATGAACTTTTGTAGATTTTGCCGGATGAGATCCAAAGACTTTGTTGTACTGGTAATGCAAGCCACTCTGTAAAAGAAGAAACATCATGAAAAATTTCTTATAGAAAATATACAATCCATGTCATAATTAATTAACGTAGTAATTGCAGATATCTATGGATGTAACATATTTTAATATTCATGCCAATATTAAGACAGAAAAAATGGAATTGACAGTAATTACAGTATAATGTATTTGTGATTTACTTATACATATCAATGAGTCAATAGCTTATGGTATCTATTGCTCTCAAAAGATTAAGAATGTTCATGAATAAACAGGATTATTTGTTATAAAAGATAACTGCACAATATCAAATATTAGAAATTAAACAAATTATTTTTAAATGCATAATCTAGAAAATATCCTCTCTATTTGATCAGACAATGGAAAATTGGCTACAACACGACTATTTAACTAAGACTTCATAGAGATTAGACACAGTGTTAAACAGGAAGGGCCTTTTACTCTGGTTCATTAGTTCTTTTTTTCTCTCCCTTGGTGAGTATATAGTCCCAACATTAACCAACTCATTCAGTACTTTTTGGCCTATTTTCACCACTCGTGTTACATCAACTTCCAAATGCAATTATCACATTTGAGTTCATCTACTTATATAATGAACAGTGTTATTTTCTTGGTTCTCTGTCAATAACCATGGATTCTTCCACTTAGAAGTAATGAGTTCGCAGAGAGAAATATCTCCAACCCACCAATTTAAACAATGGATGATTCCACTGAAACAATTTTTTTAGTTTCTTTCCCAAGAAGAATTATCAGATAGAATTCGAATAAAGGTAGGCCACATTTTTGGTTTTTTTGAAAGGGCAAAAAATAACATTCAGTTTTTGTTTTGCAGCAAGCCATCATAGAGGCAGCACACACCCTCTTCCTATCTCTTCTACATCCCAATCTCCTGTACCTCCCATCACTACAACCTCTGAGGACTCATCCTGACATACCATCCTAACCATTTTGAGGGTCTGAGGAGACTCTCATATTTTTCCCCATATAATTTAATGGTGATTACTTCTTCGCTTCATGCCATTTTGGCAATAGGAACACTTTACATATGGATAGCAGGAGAAACCTGTATATCCATAGATATTTTTCAATGCAGATCAACTAGTTAACAATAAAAATACATTTTTCACAGTTATTTTTGTTAAAAACAATTTTCAAAGATAGTTTTGTAGATTTAACATGACAAGATCTAAGACTTAACTCTTAATACCAAATTATGGAGGTTTATAACTATGATTTTTCTCCAAGAAAGATGTCTTTGGAGATCATGAAAATATTGAAAACAAGATTTTGCAACATCAACAAAATTAGGCCATACTGAACCACATTAATATTATTGAATGGGTAACAACTTGAAGAAATATCATAGCAATTTGTAAATATCTTGGGTGATTTCTTTTTTCAAATAACTAGTTCTCAACATTAAAATTTTGAGAATTTGATGTCTCCAATATTCATGGACCGCTTGAAATCACTAAGAAACTCATCAATGTATTGAGTAAAAGAATGGAATTCTTTTGTGGATAGAATCATTAATAAGTTTCTTTTTGAATACTAAAAAGTGCAAGGAAAGTAACTTTAATCAGAAATTACCCCTTTCATTCAACATTTGTAATTCCGTAATATGAATACATGAGTTAAAAAAGTTAACAAAGGAAACATCCTGTTTTGATTGCCAAGTTACAAGTGAAGAATGATATCTTGAGTAACTGAAGTTTTCAGCTCACTTACAAAACTAAACAATTTTTTCTGGCACATGTATTTACAATGTAAGAGTTGTAATGATTCAATACCCAAGCTGGACCTCACCTGTCAACACTTAAAGTTGATGAGAGGTAAGGAAAGGATGTGCTCGTTAGTCTAAGAGACCAGCAACCAACTCAACAATAAACATTCAATACTTATTCCAGTAGACAGATTTAGAGACTTGAAAATGTTATCAGCACTTCCTAGGATGTGTGCGATGAAGAGAGGGAAAGAAGCACTAAAAACAGTAGAGTGGAGGAATTCAAATGATGTGTGCCCCTCTCTCGCAATATGTGTGTGTGTGTGTGTGTGTGTGCACGTCTGCTTCCTATTTCAGTTTTTCTTCTGGATAATACAGATAATAATACTTTTAGATTTCTCCTCCACGACATTATCAATGGCAAAAAAAGTTGAATATTAAACCCTCTCTTCTGCCATTCCTGATGGCTAAAGTTTTTTTTTTTTGTTATCAAACTCAACGCAGTTAGTATGATTGACAATTTTTCACTGATATCACATAAATTCTTATTTGTACACTCATAACCGTACGCAAAGTTAGGCATGAAAATTAATCTTAATATTTTTTCGTATATCTTTTAAAGTAAATCTGTCGTAAAAATCAGTTATATGCATTAGTCATCAAATTTTATAAAATTATTATCAAATAAATATTTGAAGAATATCATTATTATTTACTGTAAATATTTGTCTAACAGTCCATTGGAGAGTGAGATCATTTAGAAACAAAAATATATTCATTGCTATGAGTGCGCACATACGTGAATGGGTGTGCATGTATGTCAGGGACAGTGTTGCCAATTTAGTGCTTTTGGCTAAATTTAGCACACTTCTTGTTTTGGCAGCACAAAAATTCAACATTAAGTACTATTTTTAGCCAATTTTTAGCACTAATCTTCTAACATTTTTAAAAGCTACTTTCCAGCAAATCTAGACAAAACTAGCCATTCTTAGCCACTAAAATGGCTATAAAATCGCTAACCGTACTTTTTAGGACATTTAGCATTTTTTGAGGTTGATTAGGCACAAAAATTTTTTTGAGTTGGCAACAATGGTCAAGAAAGAAGAAATATTAGTCTTGGAGGAACAATAGACTACTCTAATCTACTAAAATAATATGCCAAGTGTAATTGTACACTTATTTTTTGTCTGTTACTGAAAAGGGTGATGAGTACAAGTTTCCATTGATCACTGAAATGTTCATGTCAAATTAATTTTTACAGTTGTACAGAAGTGATTAGCAATTCTGCGAGAGTATACTACCATGTTAATAAAACACTATATCTTAGTACTGTTTAATCACTCAATAGAAACCATCACATAACCAACATCTTTGGGTACCGTTCTGTGTTGGGGGTGATCAATTAAAAAAAATTTACTTTTCTTGGATTTTAATGGATGGGATCACTGAAAAAAGTCAATTTTCTAAAAGCAAGTGTGAACACTACCAGACACAAACTAAGGGATCAATTCAACATAAACTTACATAACGTAACAAATCAAACCTGCCAACAAAAAACTAATAGCAGGGGGAATTTTAAAAAAACAACGAAAAATGGAAAAAAAAACGAACAAAAAACAAAATAGAAACAAAAAAAAAAAAGTTCATTCTAGACATATCATGGAATAAATTTTTAGCCCTCTAGCTTCATTGGTATGGCTTGAATGCGTGATACATACATAGCCAACCAGCCAGACTAATTTGAAAACTGAAGAAACCTGCGGTGACAGATTTAGTTGGTGATTTTTAAGAGCAAACAAAAGAATAGTGTACTGAAATTTAAAGTACTTTCCCTGTTGATAGCATTACACATAACTTCATAAATGTTTGAGTCATAATATCCATTTTTCATTTTCAAACCTTATTAAGCAGTGAATGTCAAATTCTACTCTGTTATGTCTCCCATATGATATGTACAGTCATCCACCCATGAAACTATATATAGGACAAACACCTACTTTTTGTCTACAACAGCTTTAAACCTTGGCATATATATAAGTGGGTGAGTGTCTGACTACAATAGTTTTGTTATTATAAGATTTACTGGTAAACCCTTTTAACGTATCACAGTTTCACTTGATAATGTTTACTCAAAGTCAAGGTCATTTGAGAATAGTGAAAATACCGGTAATTTTAATACAAAACATGTAAATTAAAACTAGTCCATGGCCTCGTCTACCATAGTATACTGATATAGGAATATTTGTGATGGCGTTTGTTTTGTTTTTAGCTTTATGATACTCCAGTTTATTTACTATTTTATACTTAGTAATTTAAACTAAACAATTTACAAGGTTCATTCAGAGATGATGTACAGGAGTTCAGATAATTGTCTAGGATAGATTACCTTCCTCTGAGGTAAGGATAGGTCTATGTTGAAGTAACAGTCAGCCTGTACGATGAAAGTTTAATTTTTGAGACATTTGGGGGGAATAAAATAGCTTTGTTGATGCTGGAAAATGTTATAATGTTATAATATACGTATACACAAACACACACACACACATATATATGCATAAACACACATATATAAGCATACACACACATTGCATACATACACACACACGTATATATGCATACACACACATACACACATATATGCATACACACACACATATGCATATACACACACACGCATACACACACACATATACATGTGCATATATACACACACATATACATGTGCATATATACACACACATATACATGCGCATACACACACACACACATATACATGCGCATACACACACACATATACATGTGCATACACACACACACATACATGTGCATACACACACACACATACATGTGCATACACACACACACATACATGTGCATACACACACACACATATATCTATATATATATATATATCTATATATATATATATATACACACACACACATATACACGCATACATGTATTAAGAAATGGATATATATGATCCAATGGAATGATTATAAATTGCATTATATCATAAAGAAACTGTTATTGGAAATAATCTCCCATTGTTACATGGATAATGTATCACTCAAACTAGACAAAGTGAATAGAAGGAACAAATAAAAAAAATGGGGCTGCTGCAGGAAAAAAAAACGGCAGCCGACAGGGTAGCTGCTTTAACATGGCATTGCTCTTACCATTGAGCTAAACAGTTGCTGGAAATGGAAAGGCCCAACTAACTGTTTTCACCTCTGCAGCAGCAGCTTTAATTGTTTATTCTATTTATATTGTCTAGTTCAAGTGATACATTAACCGTGTGATGACAGGAGATCATTTCATAACGCAATTTATAATCATTATATATCCATACATACACACACTGATTATCTTCACAAAACTTTGTATACATAGATTCCACTTGATTTCCATTCTTCTGGTAACATCCATTGGTTATTTTTCTGCATTTTAGAAAAAACAGGTTCTTACATTCTTTATAGTTTTATTATTAAGGGTGGAATATTTGCTGTTTCTTTTTGTTTACAATCAATATTATCAATTACTTGACAAGCTTTATCCAGAAAAACTATTTCATTTATTTGCACTCAATTCAAATAGTTTTATTGAGAACACAAAATATAGTAACAAGAAGAAAAAAATTCATCTGAACACCATTTCTGTCCACAAACAATCTTATTTAATCAAAATACTTTTCATTTAGGATTCTATTTTCATCTTTCAATTATTTTTTCCTGATTACCTATATAAACTCAACATGTTCTGGATCAAATTCAGGATACAATTAAAGAGATCATTGATGAAAGCAATTCATTAAAAGTCCAACTATCAAACTCATACATCAAAGAATATTGGAAAATGAAAAAGGAAAAAAATGATCAGATCAAAGTTCAAAAAGAAGAAAAAGATCTTGTTTGATGTAATATTAGATGACCCAAAATTATGTTTCAGAATGATCAGGAAAATGATTTTAGATGACTGTGAGTTACAATAGGCTAACAAGTTTGTCTTCAGTTTCCAGATGACCTTCAAGGAATTTATAAATAGACTGATAGTATCTTTACACACCCTCTGTTGATATTGGTTAGAGCAGTGGCTCTTGCTTTCAACAAAATGAATACCAGATAGAAAACCAAACTAGAAAAGTATTAGTTATGGTTACAAGACGCCAAGATACAGTTCATGATAATCAGTATTTGAGGAGAGGGTTTTCAAAGATTGAATATGCTGTGATGCTGTTATGTATACCATTAACCTTTTCAGGGCTGAATATACAAATGGTATTAATGAGAAAAAAAACAATTCATATATTGGGGGGGGAGGTACATGAAGAACTCAAATTTTGACATTTCAAATTTATTGCAAAACTAGGGATCCAGGCAATATGACCCTTACAGCCATACAGATTATGAAGTATCAGATAAATTTTCAAAAATATAATTAATTGTTAGGGACCATATGGTCCTTCCTTCCCTGAAAGGATTAGGACTACAAAGAAAACAAAAAATTGCCAAAAAAAGATCATCTTTCTTTGGTTTGAAGTCAAATTAAGTCATCATCATATTCCACTAGAATATACCTACCAAAAATGACGGTGTTATTAATGTATGGATCGGCACTAAGGAGCCTATAGCTATTTTAATTTTCGATAATTCAAGTATTCTAATTCTAAGTTTGGCCTCAATTCAAGCTGTTTTAAAGGGTGATCTGACAGAGGTCTCAAGAGTTCCCATGACATAATCTTCAATGTTATATCATAATAGAATGGTAACATAACTAAAGGGATGTGAGAGTGTAAATAAGCAGAGAAGAAATTGGCATATATGCTCATAATATGTTTAGATAAACGTTACCTACTTAGCACTAAGATTTGAATCTTGTGTCTTTCACTTGAATAATCATTATATGCATAAGAGTAATTAATCATCTGGATTTTTAAAAAAAGCAAGACTAGATATAAAAAAAAAAGACTAAACAGTATTTTACAAGAGAATATATTCAAGAAAATGCATTAACAATTGGGAGATTTTAAGAAAAATCAGTACATTACAAGAATTATGATTCAATTCCAGTATTAACCAATTGATTGTAAATGATGGGAATTTCCTTCATTGGAGTTCTATAGCTAACTAATAAAAATTTTGCTTTATTGTGATTGATGGCAATTTTATCTGTGAGTCAGGGCTTTTATCTTGCAATGGATAACTATTACTCAGTACCACCTTCTGTAGTTAATGGACCAAATATATGAATTTGATTCTTAGATAAATAACCAAGAAGAAAAATCTTTGGAATAAGTTGTTATAGAATTTCTTTGAAGTATCACACAGCACAAAACAAATTTTAAAAATGCTGTTCTTGAACAAATACTATTTTTTTTTTAAACTATTGTTCACTGGAGTTTTGCTACTTACAGAATATGATATGACCTTTTATCTATTGAGAGCTTTGAAAAAAAAAAAAAAAAAAAACTTTTCTTGATACATTATCATGATATTGTGGGACGTAAGACAACAACAAAAATTTTAATTTCTTCTCACCAAGAAATAAATGAAAAAGGCTCACTAAATTTTCTTTCTGAAAAGCCAGCCTTTAAAAATTTTAATCATATATGAACTGCTTACCACTATATTTAGTTAATGTTTGATCACATCCTTTTTCAGTTCAGATTTATAATAATAGTCCTTGACTGGTCACTTTGCTAATGGTCATCCCGAGAGTACAACTTGTATCATATTGAAGAAGAAAAAAAAAAAAAAAAAAAAAAAAAAAATGCATACTTATTCGGACAACTTATTACAATGAAGTGTTTATGCCTAAAGGGCTAAAATTTCATTTTTATAGAATTGTCAATTGAGATGAATGCACAATGGCCCACAAACTTGCTCTTCAAGTACTAGATCCGACACAGAAGGATATTAAAAGATAAAAAAAGGATGTAATGAGCAGAATACATGAGCCCGGGCAAGGCCAGGTTCCTCTGCTGGTATAGAATATGATTCTATCACACATAGTATCAGAAACAGCCATCAGTCCATCTCCCTTCCTACCCTCTTATGAAACTTTTTTTTCTCACCTCTCACTTCCTACCTTGTCAGCCACACTTATAATATCAGTAGCTGCCATCAGCCAAGCCTATTTGTTGAACATTTAGTGCTGTCAGTAAAGTTACAGGTTATTAACTAATATAATTAAATTATTCAACTAATATCAATATAAAAAGAAACAGAGGATCCCAAGTGTATTAAATGATAATGCTAAATATAACTAATTGAGTGTTAAAATTTTCACATAAAACCCTTATATACCAAAAACTCCAAGTGTTTACCAGAAATAGAAGAATTAATTTCCTTTCAAATTTGAGAATTGATGTTCTAGCTTGAGTAAATGATATGAATATGAGCATAACAGAGCTACAATTAACAATTCAGAATCCTTAAAACACAGAATGCAACATGTTATTAGGTATGAAAATGTTTTATAAAAAAAAGATATTAGTCCAAAATTCCAAATTTCAAAACATTCAATGCCATGCATTTACTAAGCCTATCAGAAGCTGAATATATGTCTTTTCAAAGCAACTCTTTAAATGGCTACTAATGGGAAGAAAAAAAAATCACTAAAAACAAGAAGATTGTAAAGATCATAGATTATACAAATAATATATTGAGGAGAGACGGCTCTTTCAAATTAATTTTAAATTGGAAGCCCCCCCCTCTCCACAGTTTAAAATGGAATATAAGATTTTCTAATCTTCAGTTATACGCTCTAACCCTTGATCCAAACATACTTATATCCGAGTTGAACAACTACCCAAATCTCTACCCACATTTCCAGTCACGGATAATAATCTAAATTATTTCTAGTTTACATCCTATTTCATGTTTGCTCAAGGGGGTGAAGAGTGGTATGCTAGGAAAGATAAGATGGATTGAAACAAGTAATAAAACTGGTCTGGTTAGTTGTTCAATAGAAACCGTTCTGTGACCAACATCTTTTGGCAGTATGTCATGTTGAGGATGATCAATTAAATAAGTGGAAAAAGGGGGGGGTGATTGATGAATTAGTTACATTTCATGCCTTTTCTTGGGCAGTGGTCACTAAATAATTAAAAATAAAACAACCGTTAATACTGCCAGACATAAACTAAGTGACCAGTTTAGTATCAACTTACATTGCAAATCCCTCCCACTAAAAACCTCTTTAAAGGTAGAATTTTGAAGAAAAAAAAAACAAAACATCTTTTCTCAACACAAGGAATAAATGTTTTGATTTTCAGCCCTCTAGCTCCATTAGTACAGCCTTGATGAGTCATACATGCATGTATAGCCAGCCAGATCAACTTTCTAACTGAAGAAACCTATGTTCACAGTTTTGGTTGACAGTTTCTGATGACAGTGAAAATACTTCACCTAAAAAATTCTTCTAAAAAAATTACTATTACTAAGTAGTAACACGAAGATGGTAAAGAGAAACAAATAGGAAGGAGTGGCAGAAGGACTACGGATTGTGCTTCAATTAATCATCAAGCCTCTGTGGCTAAAATGGTTATGGTGACATCCATGAAAAACGGGCTTCCTAGAAGCGGGATGTAAGTAAAGTCTTGTTGAAGGTTATTTCCTTACTTTCAATTTTGTGCTATTTGCACAGGCAGTTAAAGATTGACTGAGTATGTTATGATAAAAAGCCAAAATCATAAGCTGAAATAAAACAAGTCACCTGCATAGATAAGATGCTATATATATATATATATATATATATATATATATATATATATATATATATATATATATATATATAGAGAGAGAGAGAGAGAGAGAGAGAGAGAGAGATAGATATAGATATAGATATATATGTAAATAATGCATATATTGTCTCAATTTGTAACAAACAGAAAATAAATGAAAACTGATTTTATCTGTTGTAGATTTTCAATCACAGTGCTCAACATTCAACACAGTAAATAGAACTATTAATACATTAAAAAAATAATATTTACAAGGACATGTACCCAGTGAATATATATATGTATATATCATATATATATATTCCCTTTGGGAAGACAACAGACGACTGGTTGCTGAAAAGTGTTCTTGTAAATATTTCATTTATATACACACACATATATATATATATATATGTTATATATATTATATATATATATATATATATATATATATAATTTTCAGGAGTAACAGATATTTCATTCTAATCCTAGGCAAAAATGCCAGGGTGTGACATTTTGATTCTAGGCAAAGCACGCAGATACTACACTCTGACCCTCGACAATAAAGGTGCACTAAAGTCTAACACTAAAAACAACTTACTTTGCTTTACTAATGGCTGCTGGATGGTATCGGAATGTTGACTTGCATCCATGGTTCCCATGATTCCCAGGAAAGTTGTTCAACGTTTTCAGCCGCATACTAAAAGGCTGTGGCTAAAAAAAAAACAACAAAAAACCATTAAATATTACACTTTACCAAAAGATCAATAACAATCTTTAGTAAATGATTGGCAAATGAAAAAGTATCTGTATGGGCTTATAAAGGATGTAATTACGATTTGTGATTTCTGTACTATAACTGATATTTTTCTTGTCTTTTAAATACAGAAATGGACCATTTATCCAGCTTCCAGAAAACCAGCAATATTCGGATCTAGCAAGCCATAAGGTAGTTCGCTACTTAACCCCTCTTTGTTTTTGTTTATCATGATGTGGTTGAAGTATCATCAGATGAAGATTAGTGGACGAATATTGATTAAATAGACCCAATTTTTTAAATGTATTAATATGTAAATTGTTCTTGACTTTTCTTCATATATTTTATATTTACAGTTTTTTTTATATATATATATATATATATATATATATATATATACACATATATATATATATTTTTTTTTTTTTACTTATGCTGCATTTATCTTGATAGGGGTTTGATTTTGATTTTAGTATCAATACTTCTAAACATCAGCATTTGTGGCTTTTTAATGCTAAATTAGTCTAAACTTATGTTCATATCTAATTGTGTAGATCAGCTGAAGCTTTCATATTTTGTATACATATAGCAGCATGTATCTGGATACAAAAGTATTTTGAAAAAAGAATCACATTCTCAAAGCAGATTTTAGACTCTTTTCAAAGTGTCTCTACATTATGTGGAGGATCAATAAAATGTGAGGGGGGGGGATAAAATCACCTTTTCTATTTTCATGTAGTAATGAATTGCTGCCTCTATGATTCATACATTAGCGCAAGATTACCCTGGACATAGATAAGGGACTGGTTTTCTGTCAGCATTTAATTATAAACTGCCACCTCATGATTAATACATCCATATCTATTGCTTCAACTAACAAGTCAATAGACCAGATTTACTTATCACATTTTGTATACAAAAGCTCAAATTATGTCTAAATCAATTGGTATGAGAAGAAAAATCTTTTAAATACTTAGAATTCTTCTTCCATCCTGTCTTATTCACAACACACCTACTCATTTCAACCAAACACTTCAATACATACTAACAATTCAGTAAGAGATTTGCAAAAATTTAATTTCTCACATTTATAATGAATTTTCAAAGAAATATGTGCATACACATTACACATTCAAATATTTTAGTGTACTTGAAGCACATTTTAGACACTTTTTAAATTCTCTGAGCTTGAACTAGGGGATTGATAGGAAGGGGGATCAGTTCTTTTTTAAAATTTTATTGTTATCAAGTAATAAAGTGAATCCTCCAATGATGAATGAATTATTTATATATATATATATATATATATAAACAATTTGTCACGAGGTATCAATTTGACAATCGCATTTTACGACAAAACAACAGTGGTAGGCTATAGATAATTAATTCTAGAGGCTTTTAGACAATAATTTCCAAAGAATTAAGCAAAAAAAGGCATTTGAAGCGACTAATACAAAATAATGTCCAGAATTTCAAGTTACAGATTCTTAAAACAGCTATTTACAAAACAAAAACTTAGCAAGTTGGAATAATCATTCATTTTCTTTCATATTTATTGCATTCATTTTAATAGGGGTTCAATTTTGCTTTGTTTTTTCCTGGGAAAACCACTATGTATATGAACAAAGCCAATTCTTGATCAAAACCCATGGCATTAATTTTAACTTCTATTTCCCTTCATAAAGCAAATACAATTACTTCTTCGGTATTCCATATTAAAACCTCTGCCATTAAAAAATTGACAAAAAAATAAATCAAACCGAATCTCAATAGATACTTTTTTCCCCTCAAAAAGATACATTTAATTTGCTCCATATTTTAAAACAGTAAACTCTATATATTTGGGGATAACTGCCCAGAGGGTGCGTATTTTCAGCTAGCTCTGATAATATATATTCGGTAGATTTCCATTTATTACTGAAGTTATTATACAGTTGATACAAGAAAATTCAAGGGTACCAATAAGCCTGAGTGGCACTGTAAGCTCAAGTTATACTTAGTAGACTCACAGGCAGCTTTAGAGCAAAATTTTGTATTCCACTAACCGAAAAAAAATACTGTATTTATTTAATTACTTTGTGAGGAATTTTGTATCAAAATCAAAAGCTAATAGGGGAGATTCAGAAGTGCAATGTTTAAGCAAAATGAGACAAAAATATTTGAATGAACGAACCTTTTTATTGAAAAACTTTCAATGCTACTCATTTTTACAATCATACTCTCTACCATGCGACCCATTCCTCTGAGACCACTGATGAGATGGGAAACTGGGTCATATAGTTACATATAGCTACATAAGAGAATGTATAAATGATGTTTATCATTTCTCATTCATCGTTCACCCTTGAATATTGCCCATACTCGGCCCACAGTTATCGAGGTTCGGTTATAACATAGTTGGTCTCTTTGGACCCCAACACCCACATTATGACGGTGGTTGTCTGTACCAGCAAAATAACAACTGCCTCGTTTATACTGCCAATGGGTACTTTCCTGCAGCAAAATACCCTTATTTTAGCCACCCACTTGAGCAGCCCAAGATCTCCAGATTTAGGGTTTATAGAGGTTTCTAAAATCATCTTAATGATAAGATGATGTCTCCTACTTACTAAAAACTCATCTGTGTAATAAAATAGTCATGTTCTATACACACTAAAATTACAGGGTAGCATTGTACACAAAGTGTTTCTTTCTAAATCATAATGATTAGATAAGTCTTGTGATTTCAGTCTAAGCATTTATTTGGAAGATCAAGCAGCATTGCCCCAAAGAACAGTTGAAAAGAGCGTATTGATTCCAATTTAGTATAAAATGAAATAGGCCAATTCCATTTTCAGTGCTGGTAACTTTTACTCCACTCAGCACCTCCCTTTTCCAGAATAGCATTCTAAATAACTGTGTTCTTATTGGAGAAGGAATAACTCCTTAAAACTATCTTTTGGGGCATCTGGATACTTGTTTTGACATCTACTTATATAATGAATAGTGTGATTTTTTTCTGTTTCTCTGTCCATAATAATGGATTCTTCCATTTAAAAGTGAACAATTTTTGAAAATATCACCTATTCACAATTTGAAACAATGGATTCTTCCACTGAAATGAGTTCATAAGAGAAAAAAATTTTTTTTAAAGCTAAAAAAATCACCACATAGAAATTCAAAAATATTAGCGATTTTTTTTCATAGGGATTAACTAATTGATACAAAAGCTAAAGTCTTCTAGATATTTTTATACAATGAACACAATTCCTCAAAAGCATTTGAAATGGACCTACTCTTTCTAAAGAAGAAGTATACAACAATGTCAAATATTATCAATCTTCGGCAAGTACTTCTCTCATTTTAACAAAAACTATCAACATGGGTTTTTTCAGTCTTCATATAAGTCCATTTGGCAGGTAATGTATGTATGAATGTATCACATGAACAGGCGGCATCAATGGAGCTAAAGGGCCGAAAATCTAAATATTTATTCCTTACATCTAGAAAAATTGTTTTTTTTAGTGGGAAGGGTCAATTTACAATGTAAGTTTATGCTAAATTGGTTCCTTATTTTGAGCCAAGCAGTGGTAATGTGATGGTTTCTATTGGGTGACTATTTTAGTTCCCTTTCATTGCAACTACTCAGACCATCAGTAGACATCAAAAATAAAGAATTAACAGTTGGCAAGACTCAGGAAACCTGTTTTTCTGCAACAGCTGCTCTACCACTTGAGCTATGGTAGCTTTATGGTTGGTAGAAGATAAAATTTAACAATTCTAACTTAATCTTCATTTAGCCCCTGATTGTTTGGTACCATATTTGATGTAATCTTTACATAAACTAGAAATATTAGTAATATTATCATCTTGAATTGAATGCCAGATTATCGCTTGGCAGGAACCCATAGCCATTGGCTGGATACTTTTTGGACATGGCCACCTTCCTAACCCCTGGGGATAAATAAATGACCTACTTTTTAAAAGCCCCGGACACTTCCCAGACATGGACAGCAAGAAACTCAAAAAATTTGATAAAAATTAAAGATGTATCCTGTAGATAGACTGAGATGGGCTGAATTTGATTATACTTTCATCTTTCGTCTGGGAGTTGTTGACAAAAGTACAAACACATACATTACTACTTGAAATATATAAATTAGATAAACTATTTATTACAAATGGAAGAAACAAAATCACAGATGTATTTGGATTTCCATCAGATGTTATTTTTTTTTTTTTCCAGAAAAGAAACTATATATATATATATATATATATATATATATATACACACACACTCTGTAAACAAGTAATAACACGGCTACGTATAATTTGGAATCGCTCAAAACATGGTTTGAAGATGGAGCCCTATTTTCAAAACATTGAATTTGGCATTCACAATAATAGCTAAATTTAAAGATAGAAAGACCCCTAAGAAATGTTATGCACTGGGCCCATCAATATCTAATTCAGCCCTGTAATTAGCCTAGATTGGCCTTGAAATATCATGTATATTTGCCCTTCTACCACAGAGATGAGATTTGGTTAGATCGAAATTTTTTAGTAATAGTTCAGAACGAAAGAGGGCGACAAGTTTCGTTAGTCGACTAATTGATACTAATAGATTATTTTATATAACAGCACATTATTTTCAATTGGGGGATAACACTCAGCATTCTTCAGGTAGCAAAAGCAAAAACTTGGATTAAGGTTAGTAAAAATGGAAAATGCATCACAATTCAAGACTCACATAATGTAGTAGAAAATTATGGACCCCAACTTCCGTATTATATTGAGTCATATACATATATATATATATATATATATATATACCCTGGAGGCAGTCCTTGCAAAATAATATACCCATGTTACTGTGCAGTGGTTTCTTCACATCGTCTTCAAGACTTAATAGTTTACAACTTCAAAGCTGTTAATAGTTTAAATGAATGTTTACATTTCATCAATGTCATCTAAAGTTCTATTAAAAAGTGACTGTACTTATTAAGTAGCAGAGTCCATTGATTCAAATGGTGGGCAAGAGATATTTTTGTTAGCAAAATATAAATTTTTATATTATGTATTACAGACAGAGAAACAAAGAAACAAATAGAAAAGATTACATTGTTATATAAGTCGATGAATACATATTGTATTTCATTCATATGTATCAGGAGGTTGATATATATTTCATGAATAATTTTACAAATAACAAACTGACTACTGGCCATAAACTTACGGGAACTTGTAATGATAAAGATAACCACATTGGGATAAAAGTTCAATGCGTCAACCCTTGATCTAAATCTGCAAACACAAGGCAGTTATGTGAGATTCTCATTTTCCATCTTTATTATAATTCATCAAAAATCTGCCCATCTATCTGCATGTGACAGCCTACCACTAAATGACCCCACAAAATTTTCTGTGTGTACCAATGCGGGCTTTCAGAAAGGTTTTTAGCAAATCAGTTTTTGAAAACTACACCTTAAATTATATTTGCTTTGTTTGTTTATTTTTTTTCAACAGTGTGTACTGTGGTATCATCTATACAGAGGACCCGAAAATAAGAAGAATGATTTTTTTCTGTTAAACAGAGTGTGTACATTTAACAATTTTCCAAGATTGTGAAAAAAAAAACAAAAAAAAACCAGAAACTCTAGAAGTAACAAATATCACTTTTCAAAAACAAATTGAACCTAACACTATCTCATTTCATCAATTTCCATCTATCTATTTTATCAATACTTTTTTTTTTGACAATTAATCCACCTGTTTGGGCACACAGTCAGCTAGCAACTAGAATTCGAAAATGATTACCATTCAAAAAAATTACCGAATTCCCCAACCAAAAATCTGTTTTAACTTTGGTGATATTGCAAAAAACACAAGATGCATTTGAAAGCACATGACTTTTTAAAATGAAAATATTCAAGATTTGAGGAAATACCTACAATTGATTCCTTTTCATCAACATTGTTAGAAAGTGCATCATCTTTCAAGGCACTTGTTCCCTTGGGTTCATTCTCTTCTTCTTTTACAGCCTTGTTACTATCAGATTGCTCCTCTTTTTCTGCGGTACACTTATCCCAGGAATTTAGTTTCTCAGAGCTTGTGCCAAACTTGGGCTGATCAATGTCCGAGAGAAAGCCTGGTGGACTCGGGCTCAATCTGTCTGAATCTGAAAACAAAGAATAGGCACCAGCTTGACTGTTCGTAGCAGCAGCATCAATATTTGAGAAACAACTAAAGCTACTGCTACCACTATGGACTGCTCTTCGTAGCTGACTGGTCTGGCCATGGAAAGCAGCGGAAGAGTTGTGCTGAAATGTCTTATAAGGTAATGCTCCAACTGTTGATAATGATGATGAAAATGAAGATGAAGCAGCAGATGCACGCAACTGTGCAAAAAATGGATTCACTTCATCATTTTTATTAGCAGCTCTAGCATTCTTAGCTGGCTCAGGTTTGGACTCCTTTGGAACAAGCTTTGGGAATGGGAATGAGGTGTCCAAATCTCCACCAATTTCAGAGCGAATCTGTTTTGCTCTGTGTGGTGTCTCAGATTGTACTGTCCTCTGCACAGTAGATTCAATCGTTACAGGTACCTGGTCTATCTTCTCCACTAAAGTCGGCATTAACACTGCATTGGAGGATTTGGGATATTCCAATGCATTTACAGTCTTAGTCTTGGCAGTTGCAGGAGGATTTGTTAATGAATTTACACTTGAACTTGTGACAGGATTGGAAATTGATGATGTTGCTGTTGCTGCAGGTGTTAATGCTGAGGTGGAAGTGGTGATACTGTTAGTCTTGAGAGGCTGCCCCTGTACTTCAATTAGTGTGATAGAGTCTGACGCCACTCCAAAAGAAAGAGGCTTCATCGAGACAAACTGCGGCTGGGGGTCACCTTTAACAGGAGCAAAACCAGGTTGTCCCATATTGTCCGTATTAACGAGCATTGCTCTCTGGTTTTTCTGGAATCCTGTGTTTAAAGGCCGAGGAATTGATTTCTCTGAATGGTCAGCAAAAACAAGTTTCTGGACTTGTCCTGACTGATTCTGAGTAACCCCAACATTTGGGGTGATGATTTTTAAAAATTGTGAATTGGTGCCACTAGGGTTTGGTGCAACTGTTTGAGTCGTGATACTTTTGGTAGTTGAGAGATCAGAAAATTCACTGCGCACAGTTCGGACGGGTGCAGAAACGAGTTGAGGAGCAGAGACAACAACAGCAGAATAAGATACAGCATTTTCATTATTTGTCACAGCACTCAGCTGTTGGGATATCTTTGCTTGCGAGGGGTTAGTGGTCATTGTCAACCTCTCAGTTAGAGTCGGATGTGAAGTCAAAAGACTCGTGTTCCTAGAGGTTGAAGTGCTACAACTAGCATCTGGCAAGCGTTCTGTAATGGACGGGACCAACTGTGGGTTGGACGTAACCATAGCTGGTTGAATGTTCACAGCAACATTGGAGACCACAATCTGGTTCCTTTGCTGTGTGCTGACAGAAGTTGGTTGAGCTGTTGTCACTTGCTGTAGAATAGAGTTGTTTTCAGTTAACGTTAATGAAGGGAGTTGACTATTAGGAACCGATAAGATATTCAATTGTGATGGATTAGCAAAATTAGTTGAAGATGTTGGGATGAACTGAACATTGGATGCCGAACCTAGCCCTGTGGATAGCAAATTTGAATTGCTTGAGGGAATAACAAAACGAGGTCTTAACCCGGAGGGTAACTGACCAGAAAACGTAATACTACTGGTAGCAGGGGCAGCAAGCTGTTTTGCTAGAATTGGTGCCTGTGTCACAACCGAAGCACTGGGTAATGAAGCTCCAGATGTAGTTATATTTGTAAATGTTATATTCTCTCTGGCTTGAGTTAACTGGTCTAATCGTACTGGAGATATTGACGGTCCAGCAGATGGTGTTGTTACCATGACTGGACTATAAACAGATGATCTAAGCCCAGCCTCATTGCTTACAAGAGTCTGCTCATGTTCATTGGCCTTGGGAACAGACAAGAGAAGTGATGGAGTACCTTGGATTGAAACAATTCCTTTGTCAGATGCAGTCTGTGATTTGTCAACAATAATAGAATTTAAAATAAGCTGGTCTTGTTTAATCTGCATTCCTTGCAATGGTTGCACTTTGAGCTGTGATGATGAGAGCTGAGATACATTCGGAGATTTCTTCATATAAAAAAACTGAGTCGAAGGTTGACTGGTAATAAGTGGAATCGATGTTAACTGTGACTGGGCTGCTGATTGGTTGATTAATTGATTATTTCCATCCGTGGTGATGAAAATGGTAGAGGAGCCATCATGTGCAGGTTCTGTGGCACTCACGACTCTGTTGGGAGACACAGAGGGAGCAACAACAATCTTTTGTTGGAATCCCTCCTGGTTCCTGCTTATAAGTGATGGAGAAAGTCTTTGATTTGGTGAAGGAACACGATTTTGCAACAGAGCATGTATCAGGGTTGATGACTGCGGTTGCTTCACTTGGAGAAAATTGCCACTCTGCATGATCCCTTCAGTGGCTGGGGAGTTGTTGTGATTTGTAACAACCTGAACTTGCGCTGGGGATATATTCCTAGTCGCTGGAGACACACTCCGTGTTGTCCCACCTACTGTGTTTGGGGACGGCGCTTTCAATGGGGGCGCCATTGGTTTTGTGGTAGTAGTTTGTGCTTTGATAGAGGAATGTCCTAAAGGGAAAGGTTGGTTGTTTGACTTGGGTGGGGTTGTCATAAAAATGTGCTTTTGTCCTGGTGGCAGTGCACTTCTGAAGGACTTTGATGATAGCTCAGTTCCACATTCCTGTTGCAGTCCTTCATTCTGGTCTTTTCGGAAATACGGAGAAACCGAACGATTCTCTTGTCCCTCACCAGTCACTTGAATGACAACCCTGAAAAATAAGGAAAAAAAAAATCTTAAATTAGTATTAAAGATAGTTTATAGAGAAGAGTATTTGCAAAGTCTTAATTTTTTCATAATTTCAAAATAATTCCGTCCTCTATGAGCAATGTCAAATATTTCATCACTTCAAGACCAGAAAAACTTAGCTTATGAAAGATATTTAGCCCTAGACTTTTTTCTGCAAGTTCAAATTCATCTTTACTTTCAGCAAACAAAATATATTTTAGGAAATAACTTTGATAACTCAAATGTACTTTGATTTGAGAATTGAAAAAATACTTGCATTTACTAGTTTAAAATTTATTTACCTAATACTTGAGCATAAGTGATACATGCACACACGTACAAGAGAAAGGGAGAGAAAACACCTGGTGTTTAAATAGTTGAAGCAACAATCGAAAAAAAGCAAAACAAGGCAGTCGGATAAGGCCAGAAATGCTGGAGTTGTATGTTCTGTTATTTAGCGCGAAGGAATAAGATTCTTATGATTTTAAATTGAAGAAAAACAGGTCTGGTTAGTCATTCAATAGAAACTGTCATGTGACTAACATCTTTTGACGGCATGCCATGTTGGGGGTGAACAATATATAAGTTACTTCTCTTGCCTTATGTTTGGTTACTAAAAAGTCTGAGAAAAAAAAAGAATGAATGCTGCTGGAACCTCCCCCCAAAACTAAAAACTCATTGAAAGGGAGGGGGGTAAAAAAAAAACAACTTTTTTTCCAGATATTATATGGAGTAAATGCTTAAATTTTCAGTCCTCTAGCTCCATTGGTGCAGTTTGTATGTGTGATACATTCATACATAGCGAGCTAGCTAGAATCACTGAAAAAAATTATGCTGACTACATTCACAGTTTTGGTCGGTGGTTTCTGAATGTAAACATTTAAAAATATTTGTTCTAGTATAAATTTGCGAAAGGATGGTAGGGCATACATATTTTAATAGAAATATGTTTTTACGTAAATAAATGGATCAAACTTCATATATGGAGGTGTAGGGTAGAGCAATGGCTATTGGAATGGGGGAAACATCATCAGAAAACAGAATTCAAATTTCAGCTGAAGATGTTTACGTTTACATAGCACTAATCTCGACAAAAATGTCTTATCACTGGTATGCCATAATGGCTGAAGGAGAAGAGAATGGGTAATGAGTACTTGTGCAGACAGCTCTCCCATGACTATCTGCTCAGACACTAGCAGTAAAAACCCATTACCCTAAAGTCATCCATATTGTTACTCTAATAACACAGACAGGCCAGTCAAAGGGTTCAGGAAGGAGGGTGTATCACCCTATAAAGTATCAAGTAACAAGGTCTAATAATACACTTCATCAAGATTTGTTTCCTGAGGTAGTCTTATTACAAAATTAATTTCATGTATACAAAGCTTGAAGTGTATTGTTGCAAGCGACATAGGAATATTATAATTGTTTGACCAGCTTCTGTTTTTCTTATAATAGTTTAGCCTGTAACAAGTACATAAATCATTTTTTCTATCATTTCATTTTTGATGGCTCTTGGTGGACATAAGCCTTCTGGAAGTAAGAGTCAAACACATTGGGTGATGAGCCTTACCTTACCATGCTGGCCCATGACATGGAAAGGGAGAAGAGATGGATACATGCCTTTTCCAAGAGTATTAATGCAAAGTGAACACTTTGTCTTTACACTTTCTGGGAGAAGTCTTGTGTCTGACAACAGAACTCAAATGGCTGATTTTTAAAAGAAGTCCTCACCCTCACATTCAATTCATATAATAAATTTAGGAGACCAATGTCAGATACTAGGTTTTTATGTATATCTCTTCAAGAAAAATTGTTTTTTCGACTATACTCATATCCACCATTTATATTAGTGATATTTTTCCAAAATAATTCCATGATTAAATTTTTCAGAGTCTTATAAAAAATGTGAACAATGTACACATATATGAAATGCACTAAGAGAGAAAGAGTGAAATAGATTCCTTGTTATGAATACATATCCGTAGGGCGATGAAAATAATGATAGTTTTGCAATATTAGTAAGTTTCATATTCACAAAGTACTCCAAAACTAAATCTACAATATTTGATATGTACTCGAGGACTGTCAGAGAAGGAGTCAAAGGGGTAAAACAAATTGAATACAATTCTTTCCAAATCATTTTTCAACAAGAGATGCATATAGTATTTGTTTTCCCTTGCTGACAAATTTGACCAACTCATCCAATATTCACATTAAGCTTCCCCAGGTGATTTGCCATGGAGAAATATCAAGCTAACCTAGCAGAGTACTGGGTACTCATACTCTTGGCTTTGTGCCAGACTAAGCTAAATTCAGCAAAACTTGCATTAAACTCCCTAGCAAGAATTCAAGTAAATAGAATCATCTTGTATTTATCAATCAAGTTGTAATTCTCAATATCCATAAACAATCTTATTTCCGTTCTGTATTTTATGCTTTTGATATAGACAAACTTAAAAACATAGTTTCCTCTATGCTTGGGGCATGTGAGCACGTATCTCATTCTATTATCAAGCTAACCTTTACACCATAATGAGAAAGTTTGCGGCACTATCTTAGTTTGTGGTCCAGTCTTTTGTGTCATTTAGTCCAAGATCAGAGAATAATATTTGTTCTCCCCATATCAATGAAACATAAAATTAACTTCCAGTTTTCAATTTTCAACGTTATGTCAGTTGTATTCTAATTGTTTTGTTAAAGCCAAAATTCTCCATAGTGACAGTTTGCTGTACTGATTAATCTAGAGATTGTCATACCCTCCAACTAGATAACAGCTGTCACTTGAGTGAAAATACAACATAAGAGAGAAATGATCAATATGTCACAATAAATAGCACTCGTCTGACTTTCGAACAACATCACCTCTAGGGTTGACACACTTAAATCATAAGTAATCATACATCCATCTAATGATATACACCCAACTAACTTAAATGGTTTATAAAAGAGACATTGCACAATTGATGCTATATACGAGTGATTCTTGAACTTTTTTTACTGACAATCCAAAAAGTTTGATATCAACAATACTGTAAAAATCAATTATATATCCTGTAGCAAATTCACTGTAAAAATACTGATATATAAACTTTGGGGCATTTACTAAAACTTTTTACTTCATTTTCTGAGATTTAGTAACAACCACACATTTACCTCATCACTGCTTTTATACCTCAAAGTTGATGAGTTAATGATCGGTTACTATGAAATCTACAGTAAAATTAGTAAGTAAATGAATAGCATTGTGTAAGTAGGAATTAATAGTAATGAATAATCAGGAATTAATCAGTTGAGCCTCATGACTTGAATTTGAGCAACAAAATACCCTTTGGTCTTCACATCCTAATTTGTTCCCCTACCCGTATATTCAAATTGCCTCCTTGTGCGGATTGTGTCTCACCTCACGTTCAGAATCACCGCTGTAAACTGATGGACAAATACATATTTCCACTATTAACACACTCACAAAACAAATAAAACTAAACAGTTGTTGCAACTGTTCCAGTATTTACTCAATCCTTCTCACTAATAAAATATTTCCATTTCCATACACTTGATTTATACAAAAGAAATAACTAAAACAGACTCAAAAATTCTGTATGTTTTATCACATAGATGTCATAGTATCAGTTTTTGAAAGAACTGAAATTATGTTTACAGACAGCAATTAAGGAACACTATATATAAGAGAATAAATAGATAGATTAGTAAGAGGAGAGGCAAGTTTTCTAACAGGAATTTTAATAGCATTATGGAAATTCCTCCAGAGGTCAGTGGGTGTATTTGTTCATATCAGTGAAAAAAAAAAAAAAAAGACTAGAACAACATTAAACTCTAGTTTGACAACTGAAAATACTTACTACATGTAAGAGCATGCTCTTGAGCTTAAAAATGAAAACTTTACTATTTGACACTCATTATTTTGAAGTCATGATGATGGTGGAAAAAAACATGCAATAATACCTTGATTAGTACGGTTCTGATCAGTGCAAGTTTTGAGGTAGTATTTCTTAGGTATTGCTTCACAAATCAATGTAACTATGTAACACCCCCCCCCAAAAAACATATCTAATCATAATTAGGTTTTCAACAGTAGAACAAATCAACTGCACTAATCAAGGTACACCTGTATTCTCTTCAAGATATCAACTAAAATTACCATAATATGGCACAAGGCAATAACTATAAGAGCAAATGGTAAAATGAAATTAGCTGACCAGCCATCACTCTACACTACACAAATATTGTTTTATATACAAGTGCTCACCATCATAACGCAGTTGTTGGGGCCCAAGAAAACCAACCACATTATAACTAAGCTGCAATAACAGCAGGGTGAATAGAGGCTATATTAAAGGATGAGCAATAGGTGAAAGAACACAGATTTTCTGTCGTATAAAAACCAAATAAGATTTGAACAAATAAAATTCATTCTTTCTAAATTAAATAATACAACCAAAATAACAGCAATACATTACATACTATGCCAAACTCCAGTACTTAAAAAGGAAAGTTTACAGGTAATTTTGAATTTCACAGGTGCTAAAATAGCTCGCAAAAACTTTTTTCTTTACCAATGTTAATTTTATGGAACATGACAATACAGGGAATTAAATGAGAAAATTCTTTAGGTACCCCAATCACTCCAATATATAGAGTGAAAAATGACTGACAACACTATTTTTGCATGATTGGAAAGTATGTCCAACTCTATACTGATGACCAATACCATATTGTCTGGACCCAGGATACAGTTTTAAAGTGAAGGGGCATAAAGTTAGTGCATACCTGAAACACTCCAATGGTTAGTGCTACGGAGAAAAGTTAAAAAAATTGACTGCTCTAGATTGCTGGAGAATGCATTTAAACAACATTATTTAGTTATGTTTCAACATTCATTGTTTACAGAAATCAGAGGTATTTTGAATATGATTAATTCCAATCTATTAAATTCATCACATGTAGAGAATCTGTCCTCATGAAGGGCAGCAAAATCATTTCCAACTTTTAAAAGATCAAGATCATCCGTTTATTCCTTACTCAATACAAACAGAATTAAATCTCTTCTGAGACACTTGATCCATCGTGCCAATGAAAATCATTGCTCTTGGGATGTAGTCATGGCAGGATTGACGATTAGCAGTTTACATAACAGAATGGTGTTTGTAATGAATAACTTTTTTCTTTTTGTAGCACTTCCAACTGCTCATAGATGTCATTGAAAAAAACCGTCTTGACTTCTTGAAATATAGTTTCTCAATTCTGTTTCCAAGACATTAACATTGATATTTCTTCTATAGATCTCTTTTAGCTTATCCAGCTCATCACCGTATCGCTTGCTATCCAACATAGCAAAGGTTTTGAAACTTGGTTGCTCAAACCTCATCTTAATCAAACAAACCAATTACATTGAAAAAATTTCAGCCGGTAGTTGAAGAGTATTATGAACATGATGCAATTTATCGTGTTTGAAATACCTCCAATTTTAGATATTAATAAATGTCAAAACAATGATGAGCAGCTTTGAAGTAAATTCTCTTGTAATGATCTTCAATACTGGCAGGATGGTCAGCAGAAGCACCTTGACAATCATCAAGGAGTCCCACTCAAATAATTTGGTCTGTTTCACTTTTTTTGACATAGAAGGCTCTTCCACCAATGTGTGGTTTTGATTTCGCAACAACAGTTGTAATCAATGATTTGAAGGTACCATCACTTTGCAACTCTTCAAATGTCTGAACACTGCTCTTAGCAAGCAGATGTCCATTACTTCTCACCTCGCATAGTTTAAAATAAGTTGTCTGTTTATGAATGCAATCTCTGTCCAAGCAAGAGATCAAAATCAAATGAATATTTCCACATTATTGCACCCCACAATTCTCGCTCTAATGTCCTCAGTCGATTTCTCACCAAGACACACCCCAAACTAATCCCACAGTTGATTTTAATTAACATGTATTTTCTGAGAAGATGAAGCATCACGTTACACAATGCTTGTCAAGCAAGTATGCCTCGTGCATATTTCTCAGCTTCAACTTCTCCTACAGTTCTCATTGTATCACTGAGGATTTTTCATACAGGTATGATGTCTTTCACTGATTAAATTAGGGAATGCAAATGGCAATCGTTAACCAAGGCTCTAGAATGAATTTTACAGCAAATTTTCAATTTGATAATTATACAGCATCCAAAATATGCTGACTGTTTTTCTCTTGGAGCAACAATGTGCTTTTCAAAATAAAATGTCAGGAGTAGAGTCAGCCCCATTACAAATTACCATTAAAACAAATGGAGTAAGTAGAGAAATCATTCTTCAATTTCTTATGAAATTCAAGTGATTCTCACAGTCAAATATTTGAAAATCAATTTGAATACTTTGATAAGAAATTTCCATGTGTTCTGATATTATAACAATAATAAACTCTTGTGATATCAAAACATATCCCCAAAATGCTTTATCCAATGGTATTTGTTTTGTTTTGTTTCAATATAATGAGTCAAAAGATTTTCGTCAGCCTTCAGAGGGTTTTTCTGGCAGTGCATTTTTGTTGAAAAGAAACGTCTGGTGACCATACAAAAAGTTTGAGTTTGAAAAATCTTGAAGCGAAAGGCCTTTGCCATAATGATAACAACATATAAAAAAGATATGTGTATATTGAAAGAACTAAAAATATTGTAAAACTGGAAAATACATTTACCCAGACTGAGGAGAGGGATTATGAGACCGCACCAACCAAATGAAATATAAAGTTTGCAGTACACAATCTCGATGTTGATATCATTATCAGGGATTTGAGGATTTTTTTTACACAAAAACTGATGGGGAGGGAGGGGGACGGCTGTGGCCCAGCTGATACCACTGCTTTTCAATCCTATACCTGAGCTTCAGGCTCAATTTGAAGAAAAAAAAATTCATTGACAACTGAAATGTTTTAGCCTAATTCATTTCATTTTTACAGTTGTTTTGCCAAGTAAAATATATTACTTAGAAGGAGGTTGTAATAAAATAGTGCTCAGCCCAAATTATCTGGCTTACAGGTTTGAAGGGAAATTCTATTTTCATATGTGGTTTTCTGGATGAGTGGGTGACAATCAGGGTATAAAAATTTGAAGGTTCACCACCCAACCTTATATCAGGAACCACTCTATAACAAACTGCGTTACATTGGGGATGCCTGTACTTATTTATTACCCAATTTGTTTTGCAAATGAAAGAAATTGAAACTGATTCAGGAAATTCAAGTGTGAAACAGAAATTTCATCCTTGTAAAAGCATTAGGATCTAAAACTTTCACAAATTTAATTTCAGAGAAATAAAAAAAAAAAAATAAAATAAAAATTAATAACTTTTTTATACAAAAAAGCAACATATGTTTGAAATGAATATACTGTGTAATAAGAGAAGTAATTTCCTTTTGAGAATATTTAAATAAGGAATTTCAGTGTAAAAAGAACAAAAAAACCCAGAGCAATTTCACTACCATGTTCTTGATAAATAACTCCATTTTGTACGAAATCATTTCCTAAAACAAGTGTAATGTAAACCATTTCTGTTAGTTATGTGAATGTCAGTGTCAATGTCTGTGCCTGTGTCCTACACAAAATATTGACTCACACTGACACAGGCCATTTCATAGTTGAAGAGAGAAAAAAAATAAGTGTTCACAGAATGCACTCTGAGAGCTCATAACCTTGCTGATGCTGTACACTAACAATTGAATGAAATATCAAAAAACAAGAGAGAAGTCTTAATGTACAAATATTGAGTCACTTCCCTTGAATTTTGTTCCTTTAATAACTGTTTGTTTTTAATTCCTGAAATCGTCCCAAAATTAAATCACTTCTGTAGCCCATTCCCAACCCTTCCACAGAACTTTTTAAGGTATTGTGTGGATAGATGGACACAAGTGAATATATATATATTTCAACTTTATTGACAGAGGTAAAAAAAAACAAAAAACTAGAGTTTTCTTGGGATGGAATCAGAAATAATCAGTGCACAGATTAAGAATTTTACTGTTTAGTCATCTTGCTTCTTTATTCTGGCTAAGATAATAAGTAGCATAGCTTATGAATGTATGGTCTTTGCTCTCAAAGACAATATACCAATCTAACCACTAACCAAAGTAGAATTGAAAAATACACGAAGAAACTTCACACCTTGATATGAAATTCTCAAAATGTTTTATTTGAAACAATTGTATTGATTAAATTCAATATTTATATATTCTATGAAATAATTATTTTAATCTACAGGGAAAAATTTATATTATAAATTTGCATAATCAAAAGCAGGGAGAGAAAACCCAAAACAAATCCCAATTTTCTAGAAGTTGAATTCAAAGTGCATTTGAAATTTGGTTGCTCATAATACATGGAAAAAGTAAGCACTAGGAGAGCACCTATCTCTACCAATGCAATGCACTGACTAAAAACTAAATGAAAATCAGTTCATATATAGCTATGATTCAGACAAAGTGACTGTGCGAGTTTCCATATTTCAGATTACATGGAAGAACATCTCTCAATCAGGAAAAAATTCCTGGATCCACCCCAAAAATTTAATTCTTCTTTAGCTAATGGCTGACTCTTCCACTTAATGTCTTCGAAATTCATATTGCGTGGACAGAAAGACAAACATGAATGAATGCATATACCTCTTCAAACTTCATTGGCAGAGGTAAAAATATGATATCAACAAGAAGGCACCCAGAGAGCACACACCTCTACCAACACTTGAAACTGGTTTTGAACAAATTGCTGGATCCAACGCCAAATTTAATCACTTCTTGCTCAGCCCATGATCCACCCTTCTACGAAGTTTCATTGAAATTCATTAAAAACCGAAGGAGACATAAAGAATACAATCCCTGACAGACATTACGGAATCACCACTCTTGGATGGTGTGCAACCAGCTTTTTTACTTTATAGAAAATGAACAAACCAACAGTTAAAGCACAGATTTACATTGGAATTTTGGTCACTTTCGATAGAAAACTGTTTTGGTGATGATGAAGTCATTTTTCAGGATGATAATGCAGAGAGTTGAAGCTTTTCTTCAAGAAAGGCAAATCAAATTCAATGACACAGCCAGAAAATAGCCCAGATTTCATTCTGATTGAAAATTAATGGTGGAAATTTTTTTTTAAAAATTGGTCCATGACAAGGCACCATTCTGCGAAGCTGAACTATCAACCACTATTTGAGAATATTGTTTTTTACTTTGTCCTCGACAAATAGATATGTGGGGAGGGATGACTATGCACGGATCCACCCTAAAATTTAATCACTTCTGCCATAGCCCATTGCCCACCCTCCCACAAAACTTCATTGAAAACTTGTAGGAATTTGTGGAGAGACAGACAGGCAGAAAGACAAGGGGTAATACATATCCCTCTCCAACTTAGTTGTCAGTGGTAATAAAAAAAAATTAGATTAATTCAAAGGGGGATAGATCAAAGAAAATCTAATGATAGGACCCATATAAATCTTCTATCTAAAAACTTGGCAGGCAAAATTCTTATAAATGAAAATAATAATAAATGTTATATTTAACTATTTTCAAATTTGATTCCACATGTTCTTAAAATTATTAAAGCAAAGAAATACATGCATCAAGTAAACAATCCAATTTGTTTTCGTAAATGACATAGCAGAGTCAGAACATGGCATGTGGATAATGTGCACCAAAGATAGCAGAAATAACTATCCTTTATATCATCCAATGATACTGAAGCAAATACTCAACCCTTGTGGATGCTATCTTCATTATGTTTAACACAAGCGACCTCCATCGAGCATAAATTCTTTCCTCAATAACAAGCTATAATGCAGAGCCGGCCCAAGGCATAAGCAAACTAAGTGGCTGTTTAGAACCCTGTAGCCATCAAAGGGTCTCTAAGAGTGACAAGAGGGAAGGGCAAAAGACAGAAGGTGGCTACCAAATTAGTTTCTGCTTGAGGCCTATACGGACTTAGGATGGCTCTGCTAACATGGCTATTATCACTACACTTTAAGCTTTGAATATTTTTAGCCAATTAATTGAATTAAATAGTTTCATTATTACCTGACTCTACAAAATAGATTTGAAAATTTTTCACAAAAAAATAAAACAAAAACAAAAAAAATCTTTGAAAGGAAACAGGTTCTTTTTGGTGACAAAAAGTCAAGAATTACTAATGTGAGTTGAAGGGACTCCGAGAGAAAACCTCTGCCAATGTCAATGTCACTAAAAACTGCAGTTAAAAAAGTTCCTAGATCTACCCCATAGGCACACCTTCCCACAAAATTTCATTGAGAACTTTTGAGGGAATTGTGAGGACAGACAAACATGAGTGAATATATACACCTCTTCCCACTTCCTTGGCCGAGATAGAATATACCACATGAGTATCACCCTGTGAAGAAGAAATTATCACAAAGAGGAAGACATTCTCTCCCAGATTCATTTATCCTCCTTAGAGTGTCAGATAGTAATCTCATTCACCTGTCACCTGGGATAGTACCTCACAAGTTTCAGCTTTCAGTCTTTTACTCTGTCTGCACTAGTGAACAACTACTGCACATGGAACTGTGAGCAAAAAACCTGATAACAGAATCACGTATAGCATGTAAAATAAGTATATATACTCATATATAAAAATATGCAAATCTTCTGTGATAAGCTTAAATAAAATATTCCAAGTTATCCTAATTCAAGAAACTAGTCTTTGATCAGCATTCTAAATTTACTTGGCCACATACAATTTCAACACTACAGAAAAGCTCATTCACAAGCTATCTTACTGATAGTGTTCAACAGAAAGCTGGTTAGAACTAATGCGGTCTGAAATCTCTTCAGAAACAAGTCCCAAATAAAGGATTCCATTAGGCAAACTCAGGCGGTTGCATAAGGCACAAAGGTGTTAGGATGCACTCCAAACTGAAAAAAATAGGATACCACCGGTGACGCATATTATAAGCCTTGCCTTGTGCAAATTTTAGGTCTTGCCTATAGACCATAAAATACTTTCACAAATTTTAGGTCTCACCTAGGGTGCATGAAACCCTCTTAGGATCAAACTAATCTTGTTAATGAATACTTTGAATGACAATCTTTCTCAGGTGAACATCCTCTTTTCAAGATTTATATAATACATAAATTGGAACTAGTGACAAAATAGAAATAAAAATACAAAATACAAAACGGTGTTAATTTGTAATCATATAACAAAATGGCATTTACAATAATATGTGTATAAGTGAGAAGGAATCTATTGATGTTATTTTGTAATCCCTTTCTGCTAAATTCATTCACGGATATTCTGTGTTATATCAATGTTAGATTTCACTTGAATTTCCTAGAATTGACTATTAGTAAATAAACACAGAATGTACATGAATTATCAATATGATACTGAATTCGCATTTTGCTTATGTGTGTGATCATTAAATAGCTTAAAGGAGGTAAAAAAAATGTCCAGGTGATTTGCAACAATGTTGCACTCACCACAACTAGAGACTGATAGGTTATAGGGTAGTTGTGTAACCATTAAAATTTTCAACCAGTTATAACCATATGGGTGAATAATGAAGAGAAATCAGCTCCTAGAAGTAACCTCAGGTTGATATTTTTAGCAACCAGAAGAGTTAGTTGTGAACTTACTTTGGCACTGATTGTTGTTTATGTTATACAATATTCGATGTACTCATTCACATGTTATCTTACAAATATTTAAAGTAGTTTTAAAAGGTGTTTCTTTTTTTTTTTTCTTAATATCAGAACAGATGCAACCATTCTTACTATAGAGACATTCTCCAAGGAAATCAAAATGATCTTCCATATTCACAAATATGAAGACCTTAATTAGAGAATCAGTATCCCAGGCATTTTACACTTTGAGAAACTATATTAGAATCTGATAATAATCTACAATAATTCATGCTTTTCCCTAGTCCTACAAAGCAGGCCTAGCTTTTGAGTTCACATGTAAAGCAGTCAGGACCCTATGCTGTACCCATAGACATGAAAGGATGGCACAAGGCCCCTACAGCTCCTAAAGACTGTACAACCTATCCAATCTGCAGCAAGCTACATGCATCTAACTTTGTTCTGAGAAGCCATCAAGGTTAACAAAGTCATGACAAAACCCTCAACAATGTTAAAAAGCAAAAGACAAACCAAAAATAAATCAATCTCAATACAAAAAAATTCTCAAGAAGAGAAATAGAGGATGCTGTTGTCAATATTGACCGACTGCCTCAAGCATGCTTCTCTGCCATGTTGAAATTGTATGTGGCAAAGTAAATTTAGAATGTAGATCAAAGACTAGTTACTTGTACGTTTCTTAATAATGATAATAATAGTAATAGTATTCAGGGATAAGGCCTTAATGATGGCCTCTTGTACCACGTTTTAACATACATCAATTGTTTTGTATCTTGTTCTGTGATCAGATAATATTGCATAGAGATCTACATCAGGGTCGTAAATGATTCCTTTCCAGTCTGTCCAGGTGATTTTTGAATTTGTTAAGGCTCGATGCCTCAACTATTACCTCTCAAGTAAGATGATTGTATATAAATGTAAACTATAGAATAGAATTTGTCCAAAACAATCTCTACGAATAAACATTTCAAGTTCGCCTAGATTAAATTGATTCAAAATCTATCTATATAACAAACTGGGATTTTTTTCTGTTTACTTCTCTGACTGTAACAATGGACTCTCCCACATCAAGATTATAATTTGGATGACATGAAAATCTCCTACCTACTATTTGAATGGATTGTTCCATTTGAACTAGTCTAGAATTTTTTCTAAAAAAAAAAAAGAAAAAAAAATAATCATCACGTAGAAATTCAAATAAATATTCAAAAGAATATTTATCTTTATCTAGATTTGGCCAGTAAATACTGTCTAGGAAAACATTTCACAGCAACTTATGAATTTGAACAGCAACAAAATGAGACATTACCAGATCGAATTAGGCTAATTACTATTTTAAAATTCATATTAAGATTACCCTTGAAAACAAAAGCCGCAATAAAATCAATAAAAGCACTTGGCACAACCATTTCCAATCCGGTGACAATAATGAATGAATTTTGCACAACAAAAAAAAAAGAAAGAAAAAAAAAGAAAAGATTTTAACTTCATACAAGTGTATACACATCTAATATTTCTATATAAGAAAGAAAATCTGTGATGATATTCATTTAATTGGCTACCTAAAATTTACTGAAAAATTGAGGTCATTTTTCATACTATTAATAGACACATAGGGAAAAAAGCAAATAATTTTTTATCAGCTTTCAAGTGCTTTACAAGGAAATTTAAATCCATACCTGAATGGTGTTGTTAGGTGTGTACCATACCTTTGAGAACTAAGTTAAAATTCAACCACTCAGATTTTTCTCACCTTTAGCTTCTGCTAATATCTGCTCAAAATAACATTAATCATATCACACTTATACTGATGAGAGAGAGAGGAATCCATCAATTCATTTACAGATAATCTCATTTCCTTGATATCAGATATAAATACTTCCTTTATTAATAATGAATACTGTAAATTCTGGACTTTGATACAAATGGTTTATAAGGCTATCAGAAGGACTACTGATCACTGTAACTAATCCAAGCCCCCAAACTGTCCATATCAAGCCTCAGTAGGCAGCCCCCTAGTCATAATAATATATTGGTTTTGAATAGTTTTCTTTCAGTTATACGTCTGTCTTTTATACCAGAATATTCAGTAAAGTTTAAGTTGATGACAATACAAGAGGATAATTTACTATTTTGATTTTTCAAATTTGCAATCAACTTGAAATGTTCATAACAATTCAACTCGATTGCTATGAATATCAAAAGGCAAAACGCTGAACAACAGTCATAATAAATAATTATTTCAAGACAACTTGATTAAATACTTATTGTAAAGATGAACACTAAATAATGGAAAGCACAGGTGGAATTTGAACTCTTGAACAGACTATAATGTCAATGTTTAGTATTATTTCAAAGTACATTGTATTGAGAAAAATCTTCATTACTATTAAAAATGATTTCTAAAATGCTTACAAAGGTCAAGATGTTGGCTCAAAAACCAACTGAACCCAATATAATAATTCAGTTACTATAAAGAGAATTAAATAGACAGTGAAAAAGTAGGAATATTAATGGGATTTACACAGCAATGCAACAGTAATTTCTCGATGTTGGTTAATACACAAGTTGGGATATGGATAAGTGTGTGTGGGTATGTTTATATATATATATATATATATGTTTGTTTGTGCATGAGAAACCATCATTTAAACATTTTGTGAGATTCCTTATGGATGCAATAATAAAACTAGCACAATAGATTAATTGACAATCTGCCCCCCCAAAATAAGCAATAAGGAATTTTTAAAAAAAAGTAGTTGTATCTTCAATACTTCATCTTCAATATACACAAGTTTTTGCTATTTATGTTTAAAATATACTTTGAAGTCAAATTTGGGTGCTTATATATTCACATTAGATTATTTGATTTCATTTTTCAGTTGCATTGCCCAAATGATCAGCCAGTTTCAGTGATTTTTAGATATGCAAACATCTAAGATGCAAATGATTGTCACTGAAAGGTTGAACAACTAAAACACTACCGCTATCTCGCATTTCCTCCCCATGGGGTGCATGGGAGAGAACTCGCATAAACTGCGTTTTTCAGAGTAAACCCCTTGCTAGATCTTCACACAAGAAAAGATATCATCTACTTCTATCAGCTGCTATGTTTTATAAAAAAAACAACAAAAAAAAGTAAAATTTCTAATTATCATGTGCTGTTTATTTGAAAAGAATGCTAGCAAAAACTTAAAAAGCATCGAGCTCCAAATGCTTACATTAATTTCAAGCTTGTATAACATTTAAAAAATTTGCTCTAAATGTGTACGTGAGAGTGTGCTTGAGTAATCCATGAGATTACACTAGTGCATGAATGGTCTGACTTTCAAAATAACTTTGTAGTTTGAGTGACATTCTAAAACCTGCATTTAGGAAGCATATATCACGAACAAAAGAAACAACAAAAAATAGCAAACCAAGTCAAAAGTAGGGCATAATGATGAATAAATGACCTATTTATTGATTATGCAACAGTGAAACAATAACACAATGCCAGAGATTCAATAAACTGACTCATCATATAAAAAAAAATTTTCAAAAAAATCTTTCAGAATAGAATTTGAAATTTCCAAGTCTATATTCACTACAGAAAATAATGTAGCATTCAGGGCAGGGCCGAGTTGGTAACAGACCCAGGCCAGATGAGAAGTGTAGGCCCCATTTCAAACTGCTCATCAAGTATTTAATCAGTGCTAAATACATATGATTCATGTATGGCTAATGTGAATATAGTGTATATGATATGTTTACAAGCAACAGAATAGAATAAAAGACCAATTTATAAAGAAAGTACTAGCAAGCAAGTAGGCACCTCAAAAATTGTAGGCCCATGCCAACTGGCCCACCTAGTTCCTCTCTGCTCATGCAAGAGTAGGATACAACTGGATTCCTGTTTTCGCTAGCTTTCTCATTTGCTTTCTAAATGACATAATTCAACTTAGTATCAATATTTTGACATTATAAATCAAGAATCAAGATTTATCTTTTTCTGTTTTAATTAGATGATATTAAGTTTATAAATAAAGACATCATGAATGTTTATAACATCATACAAGTGAACGGAATAATTCCATTATAGCTTGATCTTTTATATATAACTATGTGGAAGAATTCCTCTTCAAATTTAATATAGGATCAGGCACTGAAGAAAAAAATATTTTATAAGCTCACCTATTCTTCTTAATCAGAAATTGATGTCATGTTAGAGTATTAGTTGAAAGAATAATAGAAAGTTGGAGAAATCATAGAGAACAGAAAATCATGTTTAAAAATGAAGTTAGCCCATTAACTGTGAATGACGGGGTATTTCCATCCTTACAGTTCTATGGCTGACTCAATTAAGAACTCCATTTCATTGTGATTGATGGCAACTCAGAACTGAATCTTACCATGCAATGGACAAGGGCTTTTATCTTGCAATGAATCACTATTACTCTTTACCACCTTCAGCAGTTAATGGTGTGAAGTGAAAATGTTAAGAGAAATACTAATAAGAATATCTCTTGTCAAATTCAAGTCCAAGTTGGAATTGACTTAGTTCCCCCTGCCCCAACAAAAACAACACTCATTAAATTCAAAGGAGTAAACTCATCTGTTTTTCTATCATAAGCAAACGTTTCCCAACTGTGATTTGAAATACAACCATGTGATTGGAAGGTTACTCTCTCACCAACTGAGCTAAACTTTATATAAATATATATATATATATATTATGAAAGTCACAGTAATCATCTTCAGTTGGAATAAAAGTAGGAGTGGAGCCTAGGTCTACTCTAGCAAGGTTTTTTGAATATACAATTAAAATGTTTCCCTCCATATGAAAATATTATATACAGTACATCTTTATTCAGATTTTAGAGTGGTGAATAGTCATAGATTTGATTTTTATAAAAAGCAAAAATAGATAAAAAGTTTCTCTACTTATAAATCATAATCAACAAGATTAAACAAGGTGGGAGATATGGAGACGGTTTTCAACTTTTTCAATACAGAGGATAACAGCTCATTTGAGAGAATGTAAAAATGGATAATTACTTGAAGGAGAAGAAAAGTTCTGGTTACAGTTTCATTAAAAGATCAATCCCAGCTTTGAATGGATCCAGTATTAAAGGCATCAAAATATTTAAATAGGCCGAGAACTGTTAAAGGTTTAAATTATTATCTCATGAAGGACAAAAATTAACAGATAAAAGAATTTTAAAAATTCAGTTAACTGATTGTCACATCTGACTATCAGATGTTGATGAATAAGTTGTAATATCAAATGTCATATCATACCTATAAATAATGATGACGGGGATAGTCACCTATAGAGCTGGAACGTGGAACTTAATCAAGAAATTGGCTCTCAAACTAAGTAGTATGTAACATTCAAAGGAGAGAATTATGCAATAAATCATATAGAAAAATCACAAAACAGTGCAGTGATTAGAGAGCTATCAGATGTAGGAGACATTCTAGGAGCCATTGGTAAACTTAAATGGCAACAGGCAGGCCATGTTGCAAGGACATTAGACAATCACTGGACCTTGCCAATCGCAACACGAATTTCTCAAGAGACAATCGAAATAGGGTTCAAGGTATCATTGTAGGGTACAATTGATAGTCTGTCTGTATCCTCTTGCTATTGCTTTTAAATGGAAAAAAATTGTTCCTCCAAATTGCACTCAAAATTATTGACATCAGAATAATTTGGAAGTGTCTTATGATATTGATCGAACCCAACCATTCCAAAAGTAGGGTGACCAGCATGGAATCCTTCCCAGCCACTTCATTGTTTATAACTCTCAACTAACCAATGGTAATCATCAAGATGATTAGCTTGTGGGAGGAAATTCACAATATAATAAATTCAGTATCAACAAAGTTCAGGTTATGCTTACTTCGCTTTAGGACAACTGAAATCTCATTGGGGAATCCCTTACTAATTTCATCAATACATCCCAACAATTCTAAAAGAGGGAGATTCGTGACCGTTACTCAGGCTGGCACACCTGCATTCTTTTAAAGTTCCTCCCACCTGACCCGTTTGTCTTGGAAATCATTGTAGTATTACAAATACCATACGGAAGCCTCTGGTAGAGGAAGAACATATATTAGAGTCAAGATTCAAAAATTCTACTACTTGACTGAAGTACAGAGCATTAACCGAGAGCAGTGATTTTAAAATTTGGGTCCGCACACCACTGGGGGCGCAACAAATAATGCTTGGGGGTCCTGACATTGCAAATCTTGTG
The DNA here is from genome assembly GCA_963457665.1 of Thysanoteuthis rhombus. NCBI lineage: Eukaryota > Metazoa > Mollusca > Cephalopoda > Oegopsida > Thysanoteuthidae > Thysanoteuthis > Thysanoteuthis major. The sequence continues at coordinate 70,821,618 of OY735198.1, read as the reverse complement.
GCAGAAAAACAACATCATCCATCACACAGTTATTGAACAATATCATTATTGTACAAGTATCAAACATCAGAATTCAAATAAATGGAATCCATTTAGAATGAATATGGTCTTTAAAGGTAAAAAATTGTTTATTATTGTAGCTCATTAATTACAGTCTGAAAAATAGGGGTCTGCCAGAATATTTCCTTTATAGAAGGTGTCCTTGAGTTTTCAGGGTTTCGGAACCACTAATTGTATCAAATTACCTAATGGTTGCAAGTTCAATCCTTGGGCCAGAGAGTGAAAATCATACAGTCTGGTTCAGTAGGAAAAAAAAAAATGGCATCATGGAGATAAGTTAACTGATATGAGAAAACTCGAGCTAAAATATTATGACTATGAAAACTGAGACATGGACACAGGTCCAAATAAATTATTTCCTCATCTCAGAAATTAAATAAAGTGCCATATCAAACTGGTACATGTGTCTTAGTTTTTCAACTTTAGAGCAGCTAAAACATTTACTATAATGCATTTTATAAGTATCTATGGTCTGCTAGTATCCATCCTGAGCAGGTGGACTATCTATGAAGATTCTATGAAGATCCCACAGTAGTACATTTCTGATTGTTTACTGTTTGTCTAGCACACAGCATGTTTGAGCAAGCACACCTAATTTCAAAGAGATTTACTACTTGTTAACGAGATACCAAGCCTCACCTACCAAGCACCACAGATTGAATAATGGTCTTAGCAGTTTATAATGGAATGCTCTGTCATAAGGCTTTACCAGTAAGTAGTTGTATATACTAGAAAAGTAGTAATTTAAAGTGAATTCTAAGCAGCTAGTTTCAGTTATAAAAGCCAAGTTCAAGGCTAAGCAATCTTCCTCTTATTTGTTATAGAGAAGTAATTCGGTGGCACTGGAGCAGAATTGGCTCATGTTCAGGATAACAGATGCTGTCAAAAAAAAGCATTCATCTTTCTACAATCAAACTATTATTAAAACAGACTCTCCTGCTGAGAGCCTAAATGGGGTATCTAGTCAATAAGAGATCATGGACTTGACCTGTATTTATTGAATCATGCCTTATTTGAAAATCATCATCATTGGATCACAAAAGTGAATTAGAGTAAGATAGATAAATCATTACTATCACTTTGAGTGTGAAAGCAGATCCCACAATATCATTTTGGGAGGCAATTTTCAAAAGATAATTCTCTAAAATTATGCACGAGGGTCCCATTATTACAAACAGAAAAAAAATTCATGGAGATATGTTGTGCAGTTTCTGAGTTATGCTGTCATGACACTTGGACAGACATTGACTAAATCATAGTAGGATTCTGCTATTATCATATTTAAAGTAATTGTTCCTCAATTTTCCAATGCAGAGATGCTTTAATTGATGTTATAGATGTTCTAAAAGTTGAGCTTTACAATAATATTGAACCTGTGAAATTACATGTATCAAAGAACCTATTTTCCCTAACCCTGAGATTTATTGGTTAGTTCATTTATATGATTAGCTAATAATCACTAATGAAACATTTTCTTTTTAACAATCAGACGCCCTCGTCTTAATCTCATTCCCTTTAAACTTTTTAAAAAAAGAAAAAAAAAAAGTTGCAGGTAGGCGAATCTGGACTATAGGGGGACTGATAGATATGAGAGAAGTGGTATCTTGCTAAAATACACTACACAAGATGTGAAGAATGGGCTGGTTCAGTCATTGTGAATGCAACGGTCACACAATACTCAAGCTCATTCAATGATATCTCACTGCTGTCTGAGTAGTCCCAAGTATCGCAGTAAGGTCAACTCTGGTTGCCAAGTTACATCATGTCTGTGCAACAGATTCTCAAGATATTCAAAATCGCTGAACACTTTCCAGACAGACATTGTATACTAAAGGGATGGCTATCATCTAAGAATCTTCGTGAAGTATTTATTACCTTTGTCAACAAAATTGTTGGTAAATGTAACCAGTTGTTAAATGGAACAAATTGTAAGTTTTTTTTATAGCATTATATAATTTGCCTACAATTCATGCAAAGATTTTACAAAATGAACCAAATCTATCTGCTTAATCATAGTAGGATTGTGCTCATCATATTTAAAAATCATCACCGTCATGAACTGTTTGATCACAAAAGTGAATTAGAGTAAGACGGATCATCATTATTGATCATTTATACACTGGAGACCCATTGTAATGTAAAAGTAGGGGTCCAAAATTTTCTACCACATCATAACAAATTTTCCATTTTTTTCAAAATCCACCTTACCTTACCATCAGAGTTTGTTATAGAAAAAAATTGTTTTTCGAAAATAGACAAAGAAAACAAAGTAGCAAAAAGAGAGAAAGGAATTAAAACCAAAATAAAAAAAGCATACTGAAGACACCCCATCCCACCAACAATAATCATGTTCAAAATATCAAAAACTTGAGAATTGTAAGAGAAGTTGCTCAAAGATTATTTCCTACGAAATATAAGTCATCAAAATGAATTACTGAAGTAAATAAATTTTTAAGAATATTTCAACAGAAAAAAAATTCAATCTCAATAAATTGTTTCTATACTAGTTTGTTGGTCTTTGCATGGATTTGTTGGTACAGGTTTGCTTTGCATGGAAATATCAGGTCACAATTATTATCATTATGTTTCAGTAAACAAAATATGAAATGGACAACAAAAACTATATATAAATCTGAAACATGTATCAGTAAGTTGTTGTATATGTCATTTATTTCTTATAAGAATATCAACTTTTAACCTTAAAAATTCAATAAGTGCTGTGTCTAGGGAATATTTTCATTTTTGAAACAATCATAGATTTTTTTTTGGTCTAAAAGTTTACGAAACAAAGATCAGTTACTTATAACAAGAAGTACGTAATAAGAAAAATAATTTATTCTGCATATTGATTTTTCGTTAATATTCATTTATTAGCAAAAACAAATTCTTGGTAGACAGCCTAGAGACAGAATTTATTCCGAAATTCATACACATTAAAATCTTTGCATAGCAATTAAATGATGCTACCTAAAGCAAGATATGACGATTGCTTATTCAGCTATGTAGTTTTAGATTCAAAACTTTTTTTTTCTTTAAATCAAATAGATTTTGAAACTTGTGCAAAGCATCAAAATATCACTGCGGCATATTTTTTCTAGTGTGCAGCTTCAAGGGAACACTGGTTAGGACAGACGGAAGTGTGATGAAGAAGAGCAATTCTCAAGAGAAAATCATCATGATTAGATCTTCAAATGTTTACCTCTATTTCTGTAGAACTGTTTTGCTCCTGAGAGGCATATAATCAGTTGAAGCAAGCTCTACTTTCTCATGTTTAAAAAGTAATTATATGATGCAAGTAAGTAAAAACGATTATATCAAATGAGAGAGCACCCAGGCTCAATTAGACAAATATATCATATTTCATAGCAGTTTGGTGTCTACTTTTTTTAATAACAGTTAGTTATATAAATAAATATCAAACAAATTTTAGGTCTATGAACAGACAGCAGAGAAAGTTTGGATAATCTGAACAAGATTTGAGGGTCCTGTAATTGTATTCGGTATGGCTTCCTTTTTATGATCAGATCAGTCATCAGATTCAAAACCATCAATTTTCCAAACAATACTTTCCACCCATCTTACTCAGATAACCAAGGATTCTCTGTTTAGTGTCCACATCCTATGCTAAACAAATTCTGGATATCTTAGGCTACAGGCATGAAAATTCATAAAATTGAAAAAAGCCTTTTTTCAAATAGAAAAAAAAACTTGCCACAAAAGCAGTCATTAATTGAACATCCATTGTGCCAAATTTTGAACTCATGAGAAAAAAATTCACTTGAAGAATAAATACGTTTAGAATAAATTCTATTGATAACATTACTGGTGTTTTCCACAGGAAAACATCTAAAAGAGAAAAAAAATATGTATGAATAAACCTGTCAGAATAAGGCCAAAAAAAGCTATTTTTCCAAAATTCAAGATGAAAAATTTCTAGAAGTGGAGTACTGATGCCAATTTTCAAGTCTATAGACAAAACGGTATGGCCAGGATGCTGGAACACACAAACACACATATAAAAAGGATAAAACCCTTTGCTATCTTTGATGGCTACAGTAGTTCAAAAGACAAATAATTTTTTTAATCTATTGATTCAAATGAATATAAGTCTACGTATCTTAATATTTCAATATCCATATTCCATCCAAAAAGCCGGAAAGATATCAATAACCAAGTACATCTGTAATTCAGTTGTTTCCCATGCTTATTTTGTGGTAGTCACTGTTTTACTTCTCATGACTGGGCTGTGTTTTAAGAGTTATCTTCCTTTGGCAATTATTGTACAGCATCACAGTGATTAAATATGTCCAAGTGTTGCCGTACAAATTAATGTAACTAAGTATAAACTGAATAAAAAATATGCATTAAACTATAATAAGATTTTGAACAATACAGAAATTTCTTTGAACAAATTAACTACACTAATCAAGGAATACCTGTATTTGCTTTTCTAAACTAACTAGTACACTCATGTAGCCATAAATGACAACTGTTTTATCAATTATAGAGGATTAATCAGCAAAAATATAGGATATACATATTTATAAAGGTTAATTTTAGCCACTACAATACAAAGTCATATGATTGATAACACTGTTTCATTATCATTTTATTTACTATATCTAACTTAATTGCTGGTGGAGAGGGTTGGTTGCTTTATTGCTGGTGGAGAGGGTTGGTTGCTTTATTGCTGGTGGAGAGGGTTGGTTGCTTTATTGCTGGTGGAGAGGGTTGGTTGCTTTATTGCTGGTGGAGAGGGTTGGTTGCTTTATTGCTGGTGGAGAGGGTTGGTTGCTTTATTGCTGGTGGAGAGGGTTGGTTGGTTAGGGAGTTGGGCCGGGGGGGGGACTTCAGGATTTTGGTGTAGTCTTTTTGTTTTCCTTCCATGTTTTAGCTTCCTATTTCTCCAGGATGGTGATGGACCAAGCAAGCAAGCAATAAACACTGTGTATTATAAAGTAATAATCTTTGATAACATTGCGGCTGACTAACTTCTTGAAAGCGATCTACACTATCTAAAACTATACAGATTGAGGAAAAAAAAAAAAGAAATTCAGAGGGAATATATAGTACATTGTACTTTGGTATTTACGATTATACTTGTCTCTAAATAACTTGAACATCTCATGAGAAAAAGTAAAGTTATCTCGGCTTTACACAGTTTTTTCGAGTCAATGTTTATAAATTCTAAAAAATTCCAAGGGCATAAAAAGTTGAACTTTTCAAAGATCTCACCAGTGACTCTTAAATTTCAATCAGGTTCCATACTATCCCTGTAGAAATCCCTTTCATTTAAACTACTTTTTTATTGGAGATTTGAATTGGCCAATAAATGGAGAACATTACTTGAAGTGAAGCATCATGGTAATAACAGACAGTCACACTGCTGGATTGATAAAAATGCATTTTCTCTGAAAACTAATTTGATACGAACAAAGTCTGTGATATGCATAAGGCATTGTTAACTAAAAGAGCAATCACATTGGTTCACTTTTTGGGGAAAGTTATTCAGCACTATTCAGCTCAAAGGGAAAAGCTGATAGCTCTTCCAAGATATAATTACTTTCAGCGCCATTGTGATCAGTTCTTCCATAGCCTATTGTTCATCCTTCCACAAATATCATTGAAATTCATTGAAGACTTGAAAGATTGTGTGTTCAACATGAAAACTAGCCGATATCATATGGCTTGGATATATGAGCACGGTGTGTGTGTGCGTATGTGTGTGGGATTGAGCATGGATCCACTCCAAAAATCAATCGGTTCTTCCCACAAAATCTAGTTGGAATTCATAGATAACTTCTGGAGATATTGTGTGGATAGTCATGAGCATATACATAATGTACTTAGAAGAACAGAAAAAAAAAAAAAAAAAAAATGAAAAATTACTCTCTATCAAAAAAAAAAAAATGCCTGGATCTGTCCCACTTTCTTCCCCCCATCCCACCCTTCGACCAAATTTCATTGAAATCCATTCTGTACTTTTGGAGATTTCAGGTGTACAGACTAACAGACACAACCAAAAACAAATACTATAACTTCCCATGTATAATGCTCTACTGTGTATAATCTGCACTCAATAATTAAGCTTCAATTTTGAATGAAAAATGCTCTCACCAAATATAATCTGCACCCACTTTTTGCATGAGAATGTGTGTGTAAATGCTAAGGTATGCGCAGGAGTAAAAATTCAAATTTAGCAGTAGTGTGTGTGTGTGTCTTTGTGTGGGGGATGCATTCATATTTTCTTTCAAAAGAATAAAAGATAATAAAATGGTTATTTTAGCCAAACCTATGTTTTTACAATTCTATTATTTTAATTATGTGAAAAAGATTGAGAGAGTATTTTCATTGTGAATTACTGCTATAACTAGCATCAAATAGCACTAGAAAAATTACCTGCAATTAAGTTTCCATAGATAATATGCACATGGATTTTTTAGGACAGTGCAGATCATACACGAGAAATACTGGAATCTCTTTTCATCTTGGTTGACAGAGATAAATAAAGAGAATGATCCCTATAATTTTTCATGGTCTGTATGAGACCAGAAAGCCTGTGGGCAGCTGATGAAATGCAAATTCCAGGAAATCTTTTTACTTTTGAAACGATCATTGATTTTTTAACTGAAGATTATGAAACTAAAGTTAAGTTACTTATAACAAAAAGTGTATAATGGAAGAAATGATTCGTTTGGTGCACTGATTTTTCTTCATTATTCATTTATTATTTGATATCATATTTTTTCTTTATCACATGAATCACATGAATTGCAAGTATATTGTACACAAAATAATCTTTGCATAAACCTGCAATCAAATGATGTTACTATGAGCAATGACGATTGCTTGTTCAGCCACACGGTTTTATCATTGAAACTTTTTTCTACAACTCATAAAATTTATGCACTGCTCTGAAATTTTACAGCATGGCATAATTTTTCCTTATGTATAGCTATGCAGCTTAGCAGGAACTCTGATTATATTATCGTTTTCTTTATACTTTTTAAAAATCATCAATTTGTTTCTTACCTGAAATCTGGCTCATTTTAGATATTTAACTTTTTAAATAATCCATAATTTCTCTAATTAGAAGGAACAAGTCTGGAAAAAATGAAGTTGAATTGCTTCACCAAAAACATAACTTTCTCATGACTGAAAAAAGCTAGAATTCTATTATCCCTTTTGATACAGAAAGACAAAAATTAATTTGAAAGAATAACCCTATCAAACAATTTTCCTTATTTTGACAACCAATTTTTTCTTGTAATAGCATTTTGCAAGTACTCACTCAAAAGCCATTAACACCAGCAATCAAGCTTGATGACAAATCATTTCCTTTGTATAGAATTAATGATATAAATCATTTTTATAACTGTTTTATAACAAACAACATTATATTGGGGTGATGCCTGTACCAATATAATAAATGTATCATTGATTTGTACAATATATATAAATTGCAACCCACATCATATAGAGTAAAGCCTGTAACAATGTAATAGATATGTGTTTGATCAGTGCAATCGTGAATTGCCCTATAACAGGGGCACCTCAATCAATATAATAATCAAGTCTTAGAATAAAGATTCTATGCTGATGTCATTATATTTTCTTGATACAACTGTTGACCATAGAATAAGGGTCTAGTTACGCATTGTAATTGTTTAGTAAATTGAACCAACCTACTGAAACAATGTAACAGTTAAAAATCACCCAGATTTATATTATTCTCTAAGTTGGAGCATTTTTGCTTGGTTACAGTAATATATATATATATATATATATATATATATATATATATATATATATACACACACACACAAAAACAATATCGCATGAGACCTATTATTACAAGTTTCAACACCCAATTATATTGCTAGGTAGACAGGTTTGCATCTGCAATGATCTCTATCAGCAATGATACCCAAGAAGTATAAAATTTGTACTCATGAATGTCCTAATTACTGTATGTACTCATGTATAAATCCACCCTTGATTTATGGTCACACTTTCTGTATAGGCTGACCCTAGTTTTTGAGGGGTAATTACTGTATGTAGGTCATAATATGAGAAGCTACACAATTTAATTCATGAGCCTATTTATTGGAAGTATTATATGACTTTTCATTAATTGGTATACATGTATTCATATGTTCATTGGATATCTTTCACTTTTGAAACCAAGAGAAGATCCCAGTTCTTCCCATTATGTCTGCTTGAAAAATGATTACTCATACATATTGCTAACCCAAGTTTTTAGCCTAAAAATTTGGTCTTTATAACTCAACATATACACGAGTATATATGGTATATACAAGTTCATCTTCTGTCAGCTTACTATACAACAGAATCTAAAACCTAATCATATTCATTTTATTGAATTTTAAAAATAAGTATCAGTAAGTCCATATCTTGACACACAGTTATCACCTGAATTTCGATCAGAAATTTTGTCTGCATAATATTCAATCTGTGTGATTAATATTCAGCAGTGAATTAATTGCATTGACAAGGAAGGAGATTGTGTTGGAAGATGCTCATGTAGAATAAATGTTCTTTCTCTTCATTAGGCTACAGACTTATTAATGTACATACTAAGGTATTTTGTTGAAATTACATATTAGAAACCGTCAGCCACCAACAGTAACTATTCACTGGTCTATATAGGTTTTTTCAGTTTTCAAGTGGTTCTGCATGGTTGACTATCTGTATGTGCCACATTACAAGTTGCACCAATTGTGCAAGGGGGCTGAAAATTTTAAAAATATACTCCTTACATCTAGAAGGAACACTTTATTTTTTTTGAAAATCCCCACCCACAATAAGTTTTTGGTGGGAGGTTCAATTTACAACGCAAACTTTCCACTAAATTGGTCCTTTAATTCGTGCCTTGCAACTTTCATGAAAATTCCATCTTTTTAGTGATCCAACTGAAGGCTAGAGAAATGAGTTATTCATCGATCATGCCTTTTTATAATTTTTCAATTGATCATCCCCAACACAGCATACTGCCAAAACCTGTTGGTCACATGACAATTTCTGTTTCGTGACTAACCAGACCCATTATTTTTTTAATTTTGCTCTTTCATTGAATTGAAAAAAAGCCTCAAACTTATAACCATGAAAGTCAAATAAAAAAGTTACACTAGATGGGTGAGTTGAATATTTCTTATCAGTGCCGTTGGTTGATATTCACAGAATTTCAAATGCTGATTCTCATGGCAAGCAAACTCAGCCCATCTAAAATATTGGTGCAACATAATCTTCCCACCATTTTGTTTTATACCATAGGCAAAGCTTAATGAAAAAAAAAAAATGAAACTAAAATGAGTATTTTTTGCATTATAAACCAATTTTCTGTCAATGCAATTCATCTATTCTACCAATTTACTCATGCTGCCAAAAAATGACGAAAGTATTTAGATAATTTTGCAATTGCATTGTACTTTAAAAAATATCAAAAAGATTATGTTGCTCTGTGTTTTCTTGTTCATATTCAACCCGAATGAAGCTAGATTGCAAAAATAAATAGATACTATAAATAAACTATTCTATAATTAGCTTTTTAATAGTAATCTCCCTTGATGGAATGTCACAGACAAAAAATATAGTCATACACGTGGCATACATATGTAGATACCAACTGTATTGGCGTAAAATGTTCTATGGAAATTAATGAGGATACTATCAGATATCAAGCATGGATGAGGTAACTTTTTTAGTGTACCTGATAATTCGTTTGAACTTCAAAATTATGGAGAAAAAAAAAATCAGGGTTATTCAAAATGTGTCTGAATAGCTTCATCTTGAAAATAAGAGCAAGTACCATGGCCCCTAATTCATACTTCTCAAAATTACTATCTACAATCTTTCTTTCCTATATATCTACAAATATAATGCATCATGTTAATATTTATATTCTTTGGCTGTAACATCTATAAAGGGAGATAACTAATAGCTGCTAATTTTGGAGTAGTTTCCTTTCTTTTTTTTTTCTCTCAAAGGGGAATGCACTATGAATCCAGGTAAATTCTTGTTGAACATGAAGAAAATGCAGGGCAACATAATATTTTTCAAGAACAATGCAATTGCAAAATAATTTAAATACTATAATACAGGAATTTTTGACAGCATAAGTAAACTAGTATATATATATGTGCATGAGTGGCTCATATTGAAGCAGTGGTTCGCAGAAGTCTCGCAGACCATTATTATTGTTGTGAATTTGATCCTAACTGGATGCCCCATACTTAAGGCCTTGTGCCAGTCAAAGCCAAGCCAAGTAAAATTATATATATATATATATATATATATATATATATATATATATATATATATATATATATAATATACTTGCAGTTAACTATGCATCAAAATCTTGCAAGTGGTCCGGATACAAAGCACAGTGTAGGGTTATTTGCAGAACATCATTACCATATATGGGCATGTTCTCTTTTCTTCTGCTCAGGAATCTTAGGTTAGACTAAAGACAAACTGACCCATGTAAATCAATGAATTTTCTGAAAAGACAACCTCCGACCTTTGCTGCACACACAAATCATATTGACTAATAATTTTCTCGACATAACTGCCAAAGCTAAAACTGATTATGTTTGACAGAAGTCCCTACATCCACACAAAACTTGAACATTTTAAAATTAACGGTTCTCAACCTTTTCACCCCCCCCCCGTTTTTGGCAGTCGAACCTTGCCTCTATGGCCCCCTCATATCTCCAACCCAATGATTAGTTTGAAATGATTCAGGCGAAATGTTGAAAAAGTTTTCACGATATAATACAAACTCTTGTTAAGAGAATCCCATGATGGATGGGGGAAATTCTTACATTTTATGTGAGCTGGAATCCCCTCTTGAGATTACTCCTGCCCACCTATGGGGCATGCACCCCTGGTTGAGAAACACAGTTTTAGAAAGTAACAAATAATCTTTTTCAATCTATAAACCCCACAATTACCTGGTCATAAAATCTAAAATGTGTTCAACATTTTCAACATTTATCTAAAACTGTATAATGCAGTCGATTCAAAACTGGGGTCTGCAGATCCCTGTGTGTCAGTTGAATATTTGATCAGGGGGGTTCATAGATGGAAATTCAAATTATCACCATGAATTTGAAATAAGGATAACTGAGCATGACAATAATCCCACTATCAAAAAATTAAAAAAAAATTTGCTATACACGAACTTGTGATATTAAGATTCAAATGAATGTAATCCATTTCAAATTAGAAAAGAAAAAAAGAAAGAAAAAAAGAAGATAATTTGTTAAGGTCAGAAATTTCTTATTATAGTTCAGTCTAAAAATAAAAAATAAAAATTTTAAAAATAGTGGTCACCAGAATATTTCCTTTATGAAAAGGGTCCTCAAGTTTTCAATGTTTCTAAACCACTGATATATTTTTATTGAGCTATCAGTCTACCCATCTCATTGAAAAATGACAGCTGCATTTTTAAAATTGCATTGTACTTGAAAATTATCAAAAGCATTATGTTGCTCTGCATTTTCTTGTTTATGTTCAACTACAATTAACCCAGATTGTTTATGCATTTGCCAAAAAATAAATAAGTATGGGAGACTACTCTATGATTAGCATTTAATAGTTAGCGACTTTGACAAATGTTGCAGACAAAAAATATAAATATACATGTGATATATTGTATAAGTAAATACAATAAATCAATTGTTTAGTATTTTTTACCCACGAGGCATCTCTATAAATTATTTGATTAACACATGAAATTAGAAAGTGTAGAGGTTTCACAAGCAGCTGTGATCATATCAACATAATTATATATATATATATATATATATATATATATATATATATATATATATATATATCCATTGACATATGATTGATTACATACATCATTTAAAACGTAATTGCAGACCATCAACCAAAACTGTCCTCATAGGTCTCTTCAGTTTTCAAGTGATTCTGATTAGCTGGTAATGTATGTATGGGTCACGTGTACAGCAATGGAGCTTGAGGGATACAAATTTGAACATTTACTCATACTATTAATACTATTTTTGTTTTGTAGATTCCTCCCAAAATAAGTTGGGGTATATTGGGGGGGGGCAATTTACAAGCCAAGTTTAGGCTACATTGGCCCATTAATTTGTATCCAGCAACATTCATGTTTGCTTTTCGAAAATTCAGACTTTAGTGAGCCATCAAAAGGCGAGAGAAATAATTGATTCATTGATCATTCCCTTTTCCAATATTTCAATTGATCACTCCCAACACGAGATGCTGCCAAAATGCGGCAAGTAACGAGATGGTTTCTATTGGGTGACTAACCAGACCTGTTATGGCTTCCAAAGATAGTTTTACTTTTTAAGGCAGAAACTTTCCCTGTCGTACATGGCTTCTTCAAAGTTCCATTTGTTCAATTTCCCTTTTTTCTTTAGCACAAACAATGAACATTGAAATCCGATTTCAATGGTTTCTTCCTAATTAGACTCAGTCTAATACAAACAATATAAATATGTTTGTAGAATTTGTTTCTTTTTCTGTACATCTTTCAATACTTAACCTCCTTTCCATAGTTCTTCGATTATTGCTGATTCATCACAAATATCACTTGTCCGAAACTTTAAACCTTGCTCCCCTTAAAAATTCATCCCTACTAAAGAAACTCAGTCTTTTTTTTTTTTTTTTTTTAAATCACTATTTTGATTTCCGCATGCCACCAGAAAATGACAGCGGAATTTAGATAACTTTGCAAGTGTATCGTCGGACTTATAAAATATTAAAAACATTAATATTACTCAGCCTACTTCTGATAGAGTAAGGCAGAGTATGTCCGTGAAGAGTTTATTACGAAAAAAAAAAAAAAACAATCATAAAAAGAATGAGATATATAGCTGAATCTAAATTCAAATTTGATATTAGTTTCGAGTTTAAATCGTGATTGTGTAAGCTGATTAATCTTTTTTTGGAGGGGGGGTTAAATTATTCCCATCAGAAATGCATAAATGAATAAATAAATAAAAAGGGGAGACTGCTCTAAAATTAGAATTTATTAGTTATCCCCCTTGACAAATGTTACAGTCAAAAAATATAGACATACACGTGGTGTATTAGATTACTGTTACAAAAAAAAAGAAAAGAAAGGAGGAGTAACTTTAGACAAAAGCAAACAACTCTTTTCTGGCAAAAAGTAAGTAAACAAAGGAAATACAATTTTACATACATAATAGAGAGATCTGTTCTGGGAAAAATGTACTGATGAGATATTGAGATAACAGGAAAAAGTTGACCTCGGTCAGTTTAGTCCAGGCATGATGACGGCCTTCCAAAAAGATAGGTCAGTCCAAGAGAAAAACGAAGGCAATTCTGTCAGTGATCAACCACGCAAAAGGTCTCAATATCACCAAGTTCGAGAGATGAAAAAAAAAGGATTGAAGAACTAACAATTGGTTCAACAACTTCCTTTTTTACAAGCTTACAGTGAAGCATCGAAATAATATAATTATAAAAAGTTTTAATAACTTTTTAGAACGAATTCAATCAAATACAAATAACACTCCCACTCTCTTTGCCTGGGGGCACTTGTTGAACTGTTGTTTCAAGTAGTTTAAAAAATACAAAGAAACTCTGGTAAAAGTCAACTCACAATCGAAAAATAATTTACTTATTTAGTTAAAAGTGGAAACAAAATTGTGCAGATAGATGTACAAAACTGCTGTTGGTAAAGTAGAAATTTCTTGATAATCGAGTGACCAAGTGTTCATGTTGACAATAAAACTGAGACACGAAAGACACAGCTGGTCTGAGAGAACCAGTCTGTGGCCAACTTTTTTTTTAAAGTTTAAATCAAAAATTGAGTCAAAACATCTAAAAGCAACTAGATTCCTCAGATAAATATTTAGATCTAGGAAATATATAACATAGGATCGATAAATTAAATATGATTTCGATTATCAGCATTTACTTAATTAGAAAAAAATATTACTCATTTTATTTAAAATCAGATGCGATGAAAAACATTGGCAACACTGGAGAGAATATATTTCAGTAACCCTTAATCCAGTGCCACTTGTAAAGAAAAAAAAAAGCACGCAGAAATGTCAGAATTATCTCTTTATTAAAAAAATCTACAACACCGAGATTTATGAATGTAAGATTAACATTTGAGAATTATTGTACAGACGACCAATTTTATTCCTAAGCAACATGAAAATTAGCGACCATGTTTGACATTATTGTTGTTTGTAAATAGATACCAAAAAGGTGCAAGCTGTTAGTTCCTCTAGTAAAAAAATCGAATATACCATTAGGAGTTATATCAATTTTATTTAATTCTCGATAATATATGTGCATGAGAAAGAGAAAGAGAGAGAAATCTTACCCCTTTTAAGGGGCGCAACTAGAGATTTGTGGACACGGGGAACTTGGTTCCTTGAGGGCCACCCCCCAACATCTACTGAGATTCATTATTGTATAATGTCAGTAGAGAAATGCAGCAGTTGAACTATTTATGCATTTTGGGTGGGGGTTCCATCGGGGCCAAGGGGCGTTTTCAAATACCCCCCCATACACATCCTCACTGAGCTACGCCTTTAGCCCTACTTACGTTTACTTCATATTTTACCCCCCCCCCCATCTTTCAAATCATATGCACATCATCAACATACGGAGTTCCGACTTTGATCAGAAATTTACGGTTAGTGTGTGTAGTAATTTTAATTTTATTTGCTATTGCACAGATTCTTCCAGCTTTTTATGCATACTGGTATGGAAGGAAAATTTCAACTTATTAATTGTCGGGAGTCACATGATAGGAGAGGAGGAAGTAAATTTCATTCCAGCCTAGCACTCATTACATAGAAAGAGGGAAGTTAAGTATTTAAAAAAACAAACAATAGAAAACAAACAAATCAATATTTAATAAATTTACTCCATTCATGAAGAGTCCGTTAAGGGGGTGGAGGAGAAGACAAGAACGATTCCTGCAACTAGTATCTGCAAAAATATTAAATATGATCAAGTCTTCCTAAACTCCACGGTAATAATCAGTTGTAACTAACTAACTAGGCTACTTAAACTAAAAATAGACAAGAAGAATCGGTTTTTCGCGGAACTTAAGTAGCACATGTGAGTTAACCGACGGATAGAAGATGCCTCCTTTTCTCCCCCCAAAAATAATGTATCATGACAGTAAATAAATATGCGTAATCACCTTACCTTTGTTTAGATGCAACAATAAAATTGGTACCACGCAGGGTGTTCGTTGTTTATTTGTTTGAGGAGAACGACGTGCTTTACAAGAGCTTTTTTTAAATTGAAGGGAGCGGCCTTTTCTTGAAAGAAAAAATGAAAGTATCTCGATATTGACAATCCCATACTAATTTATTTACTAATACTCACATCAGACGATGCCTGGGATATAAAAACGAGACTAAGAGTTGAAGAGCGTAAAAGCTGAGAAAAAAGCACAACGTGTGTAGGTATCGTTGTGCCCCTAGTATGTAGGTAGTACGTACCGGTGCGTGAGGGTGGGACCTTCATCCTTCCTATCAACTTAGGGTCACAATGTGTAACTCGAAACAACGTTATAAATGGAAAGAGATCCAAAAGACATTTTAAAAAGTGTAACGATACTGACCACACATTATTATTGCATCAGAGGCATGTAAAAAATATTAGTACTACTCGACTACTATTAATAGTAGTTCCAGTTCTACTACGATTAAGAAAGAACGATGATGGTGATCACTGATGTAGAAGACAAGAAAAAACAAAAAACACATGAGTACTACAACAACAACAACAGACACGAATACAATACGCAGATGTCTTTACCGTCAGGCAAAAAATGATTCAAGGTTCAACAGCCCACAGGAATCTCTCGATCTATCTATCTATCTTGCTACAAGTTAGCTCTTTTTCCCGACAAAAACCTTACGCAAAGCTAAAAGGCAACCCTATTTTTAGGTACAGTAAAAAAAAATTCATCCACAGATTAAATTTTATATAAATTTAACTGGTGATTGTGCAATAATTGGTGCACATATGTGTGTGTGTGCACTACAACGTGCCGTGAGTGAGACACTCCACGCATCAACTATTCTGTCCTCTCAATTTTAAGTTATATTTAAAACCAATTTCATCTCAAAGAAGAACATTTTTAAAGTAGACATTAACTACAACTGCATTTAATTAATTAGCTGATAGTTGTAGCATTTATTCTCTATTTGTTGCAAGATTGAGTATTATGTATTCAACAAGGACATTGAACTGCTGATCAAAATCGTAAAGTACAAGTAAGATGTCCATTTTACCTTTCAATTCCTGGATTGTTAAGTGGTAAAATCACAATTAAAACCAGAGATTTTACTACGTGAACTGCTGAACTAGGGACTAATGCTCAGATTCGAACTCTGTTCAACGGTGCGAGGTTAGTGAAGAAAAAGTGATCCACAGGCTTAAGAGTGCTTATATTGACCGCTTCGTTCGATCGTAGGTTTTACAAGTATGGTGTGTGAAAGGTTTGTTGAAATACTATTTAGCAGTAAAACATTGACTACTCAAGTTCAAGTTGAAACGAAACAAAAAAAAACACCGTCTTTATCAGATGAGCCAATATAAACCCAACACACGCAAATCGAATTAGGGTCTGCTTTTTTCAATAATCTCCTTAAAAGAATCTATAGTAAGAATCAATAACAAGATGTTGCACAGTGTACTTGCAGCTGAAGGGAAGAAAAGAAGTTACTTTTAAAAAAATTTAAAAAGGCATGAAAGGGGGCAAATCTTCTAAGATTTCTTTCTTTCTTTTTTTTCCCCTGAAGGCAGGTGTTGTCATGACAGACCCTTAAGTAAACGTACATGCTTGACTGACTAACGAATTCATTACTTCTACCTTGGAATTCACTGTATCAAAGATAAACAAACAAAACGATCGTATTTATTTGCGATTAATTGCAAACATTTTTTAATGCGAACTTTGAAACCAAAAAAATGTTAACAGTTGCTAAGCTAGTACAAATACTGAAAAAAATACATATACTGCTACTATAAAACGAAATCATGTAACACTTGTACAACTGTACAGACCACACAACTAGTGGTAGTAATAGTAGTAAATTGATACTACTATTACTACTGCTATTATTACCAGTTATAATATCAATTGCAATAAATGCTAGATGCAGTAGTAATAATAGTTAAAATTATTACAACTGACAATGCTACAATTGCATCTGTATTAATTCTTTAAATGTGCGAGTGTGGTGTATCTAAAACGGTCTCTCTAGCCTTATGTGTATGCCTACGCTACTATTGCATCTAGCCTAATTCTCATATAGAAATGTGTGTGTGTGGAGGATATTAGTAGTATAAGTAACTAACAGTAACACCAACCAGTTGCAACAGCCCTGGAAGAAGCAAATATTACTAATTCAAAATCAGTAGTGTTGCACATAAAAAATGAAAGCCAAAACATGAGGCGAGAAAGCACACACCACACAGGAATGTAATAATAATGGCCCTATTATTCGTAATATAAAAAAAATTAAGAAAAGGTTTTAGAAGTACGTAGTAGTAAATAGTAGTAATAGTTGTAGTAGTAGTAGTAGTGGTGGTGGTATCATCAGCAGCAGCTCAACTCCGGGCGAGCTTTTTGAGCAGCCTACAACGCCTAAGAAATAACAAGGGGCTGGGAGAGAGAGATATATACTATTACTATGAAAAGTTGCCTGCTCGGTATGCATCGTCAGCGAGCCTAGCTGGTCGGTGAATCCAGATCGAAATGCATTTAGCCTCGAAGGGGAGCAAGGAAGAAGATGCTACTCACTGCCTTTTAAGTGCAATGTCCCTGTCCGCAATGTCCGTCGTACTGGGCAGGTGATCTAAGTCACGGTCCGCCATCATGTAAACATCAGTGCGGGACTGCTGCTCCTGCTGCTGATAGTGATCCTGCTGCTTACTCCCCATGCATTGGTATCCAACATGGCGTTGGTGATGAAGTCAGGGGGAATTGTCCTTTTTAGACTATCAATAATAATATCGAAGATAACCTTGGTTAGTTCTCTTGTAGGATAGGAAAATATAAATCAAACACACTTTTTACGTTCTGGTAGTCACAGAATTGGACGTGTTGTACAATCTGGGACGTGTTGAACGGTAGTGGAAATAGGGGGGAGTAGTAAGAGGAAGTAAGAAAACTGTTGAATATCAGAGGAGGAGGAGGAGGTGGGCCATGTCAGCCTACCATTGTATGGAAGGTTTCCCCAGATAATACATTTACACAGACAAACACATATATGGCAACACACACACATACACACACCAATCGACACATGTACACACATACAAAACCACACATACACACATATATATTTCTTTACGGGGGAGGAGAAAATCGGAAAATCGTCTTGGTGATACTAGTGACGTCACTTGACGTCATACGTGAATTTTTCCTTCTTCTTCTCAGTTATTGTACTCTTCCTTCTCCTCCTACTTCATATCTAAAATGGCTAAGAGCTTGTGTCTGAGCAAAACCATTGGGTCCAAATTCGATGCCCCCCCATCCTGATACTCCCTTTTCACCCACTCTTTTTCTTCATTATATCCGTCTCTGTGTAATGAATGGTTTATGCAATTGCTTACGTAAATGCATACATTGGCCATGCTCTTCATGACGGGGAAATGCGAAAAATACCAAATAAAGAAGTCGACTTACTTCTACTCATGGAATTAGGATGTGTGTCGTACTGGACATAACACCTACACTATCATCATTTTTAATAATGGGAGCTCGAATCTTTAATATTTCTTAGCAGTTCATTTGAATATTGACATATTGCCTGGTACAGTTGGTTTGGAGAGTTTTTAAGAAATTAAGTATTTTATCAATTATTTCATTTTTATTCAGTGAATATTGGAAAATCCATATAATTGTTTTAATGTCGAAAACTCCAGGAAATATGTGGACTTATTTTTCCACATGATCTTATCTTGGGGTTTTGACCTAATTGTTTGAACACTTCACTTCACTTCAGTACATCAAGTATTGAACCCTAGATTGTCAAATATGAATTTAAATCCTTTGTACAAGTTAGCAGAAAAGAGGCACTTTTTTTTCTTGTTTTTTTTTTTTTCACTTTGAGAAAACCCCTTGTTATGTTCATCTGCAGTCATTCACCAAAAGTGGAGCCTTCCAGATGAATTAGTTGCTAGAGCAATAACCTGGAAAAATGATACTTTTCAGCAGATCGTATAGGTGCCCAAAACGTACATCACAATGACAGCTGGTGTCATTAAAGGTATCCTAGTCATTTTGTCATTGTGTCAGAAACACAATTTACAGATTGAAACAGAAAAAGAATTTATTCTTCCACCTCTATCCAAAAAATTAGGAGAGGCTATACAGTCTTATTTGCTACATGTATATCAGTACCAAAGGATATTCTGGGCTTTCTATAATCATCACAATTAACAAATTAACTGCAGAAGGTGGCAAGTTTAATAGTTATCCATTGTAAGATAAAAATCCATGTCAATTGTTAGATAAGATCCCTTGTCAATTGCAAGATAATCCATTGTAACTTGTACATTGCAAGTAATTCATTGCAAGATAAAAGCCCTAATTCACAGATAGTATGAAGTGGCCATGAATCACAATAAAACAGAAATTTTATTGAGTTGGTCCAACGCTTGCAATGATGGACATCATTTTATGGTTTAACAAAGTTTTATTCAGATAGAGCAAAAAGCTGTTTCACAAGCAAGAAGAAGAATTCTTTCTTCTCGCAGAACTCAAAATATTTTAACTACCTTTCGATGTTGCAGTTAGTTTTTGTTAATGCCTGTTAGTGTTTCATTTTGCATTTTGTTTCATACTAACTGAATTCCATGTCTTTGTTGGGTTACTTTATTTCATGTATTTTCATACATCACAACGTTTTGGCCACACTACTTCTTGACTGTTTTTGGGGGGTGTCTGTTATGTTTTAGAAGACAGGACAAGGGAGAACAGTTCTGGGAGCTTGTGGACACCAATGCTGGATGTGATGTGTATGGGAGAGGATGTGCATGCACCTTCAGAACAAAGATCAACATTCCAAAACACAGCAATTACCTGAGAAAGGCCAGAAGGTACAGCACTTGAAATTTTGTGATGAATAATAAACAAGTCTTGTTTGTCACTCAATATGAACTGTCATGTGACCAACAACTCTTAGCAGCATGCCAGGTAATCAATGCATAAATTGGAAAAAGGTGTAAACAATTTTTAAAATACATCTCTCACCTTTTGTTGGATCACAAGAACATTTGAATGCTAGACCCTAACTAAGGACTAATGTAGCAAAAAAACTTGGATTGTAAATTGTGTCTGCCCACCCCCAAAGAAAAACTTGTCTTGGGGAGGAATTTTCAAAAACAAAAAAACATTCTTTCTTGATGTAAGAAGTAAGTTTTTTTTTAGTTACATTGGTACAGCCTTTACAAGTGACACAGCGATAGCCAGTCGAGTAGAATCACTTAAAAGCTGAAGAAACTTATGTTAACTGTTTTGGTTGGCAGTTTGTAACAAATGAATGAATAAAAAGACAAGGAAATTTCTCTGAAGGAAACAAAACACAGTTGTTACAATACCTTGACCGAAATGAATTCAGGCACCAACTGCTTTCTTTTGACAAAACTGAAAATCAAAAACTGTTTACTAGTGGGTGTCTGACAAGCACATAAAACTGCAAATCAGGCAGAATAATTAATTCTTATTCTTCAGGCTATTTTACTCTTAGATTCATGAGCTGCCTGAAACAACAGTGGAACTCTTCAATGAATAGAATTTTTAAACAAAATGGAACCCTTTTGTTGATTGAATTAAAGAACATTTTTTAAAAATACCAAAAAGTGCAAAGGAAATAACTTAAAACAGAAGTTACTTCCCTTAATTCAATAATCTAATTCCCTAATATGAATTGAAGAGTTAATGAAATATTATTATTTTACTTATATCAGAATTATTTATTATAGTTTCTTTTATTATTACAAGGTATACTTCCTTGATTATAATGAGTTTAAGCCATTCATTAGATTATCATATACATTCCAATTATACACATTATAGCTTTATCCTGTTTGTTGGTAATGCTTACATTAATTTCTGACCACTGACAATCCCTTTTTCCTAATTTCCATATGAATTGAGTACCAAAACTTGCTCATCAAATTTTGGGCCCTAACTACCGAATTCTCTGGTTAAACCATCAAAAGTACTAATGCTAATATGGTGTCTCTCTCAACAAACTTCTTTTTCTTACTTCAAGACAAACGATCACCGAAAGAAGGCTATTATAAATTCTTTTGTGAGGGAAAACAACTCTCTAACTCTTAAGGTAGACATCTGAAGTTAATATTTTGCATAAGTTTTCTAACTGAACATTGAAGTATTGAATAATCAATATTTTGAATTATTGATATCTTACTGTCAATAACTTTGAGAATGGTTAATAACATTCCAAATTTTGTTCAAACGATTCAACTTCTTCTTTATGTTCATCTTGCTGTTACTCTTGACAAACTTTATTCCTTCATCACAAAGAAGTAGATCAATTGTCCAAACAAAATTTGGAATTATCATTACTAACCTGACATTGCAAGGGAAGGAAAACTTGTAATATTAGGACCAAGGAAAGTAAATGATATTTTAAAGAGATTTCATAAAATTCTCCAATCTGGACCACACAGATTTCTGGGCAGACACAGGCAGACCCGTGCTCATCCATAGATAGACCCAAGCAAACCCTCCTAAAACCTTTAAAAATTGATATTCCTCAAAACTGATTCTATTTTTAGAGATGAATAAATCTTCAAATTGAAGCTTGCAAAGTAGGGCATAAAAAAAATGCTGCCTATTTTATTTTGATCTTGGGATTAAGTTACCCTTATCGACAAATTTGAAGCCCTAAGGGTTACAGTAAGATAGCAACAAACATTCATGGTCTTTATTTATATATATATATATATATATATATATATATATATATATGTAAATGTAAAGCTTTGTTTGTTCTCAAGCTATATAGACTAATATTTGAACCTTTTGTTTGTGAATGCCTCTTCTCTATAAAAACTATAAGGCCTGATATTTGGCAATAATAATCAATGAAAATCACTTTCCCACATAGGCCAATCTATGCAGTCATTCAAGGTCACCAGAGGCCATTCTTTAGCTTATTTTCGGTTTTGAATATCAGAAAAAAATAACTTTTATACCAGGATTTCTGTCGTCCGTTCATTTTACAAATGGCACGCATGTTTCTTACAATCAAGTCAATTATGAAACAAGTATTGATGTTTTTGGTCATATATTGCTTTTTTGACAATGTGACAGTGATAGTCTGTGTTAGTTTTACTCCTGATAAGTCTGTGAAGGTTTCTTGTTTCTCCCTCTACCCCTTCTCATTGAGAAAAATTAGTAATTCATTTCATAGAGAATGATAAGCTTCTTTCTACCCCTTCCCTTTTCTCATTGATAAAAATTCAATGTAATTCAATTCATAGAAAAGGCAACATAGTGGTGAAGCTAAATGTAAGATAAACTTGAAAGATTATTCTATCTTTTTTTTTGGGCAGGGGGTGTGAAGTATTGTCAACCATTATTATGAATTTTTGACTGCTATTTAGGTTCATCTTGATTTTTGTTGATTTCTTTGATCACTACTTCACCAAAGCCATCTGATCACTTCTTCAGTGAGGCTGTCAATCTGCAACAGTCCGTAAACAGTGCGTATTGGAGGTAAAGATTCATGGCTCTGTAAAAATAATATTTTTTTCATTTGTCGTGTTAGGTTTGGTAAGAAGGAATAAATATTCATATTTTTCAATTTGTCGTCTCATTTGCAGTTCTGTTTCTCCCAGGCAATGCCAGGTATCCTGGTTAGTTACACATAAAAAGTCAGTCTATTTTCATTGATTAATTGTGTAATTATTATTTGTGTATGATTTTTCTCATCATAAGTAACAAAATTTATAAATAAAAGTGAGTAGCTGTTTGTATAAACTATGACTATATGAGTAGGTTTTATTCAACAAATGCATCAAAACTTCCTTCAGTCTAACGATTAGGTAAATAATGACACAGCTTATTCTGCCACCAACTTGAGTGTATGGGAACTTGTTGTAAGGGGGGGCGCAGAGGACTTGAAATTTCACACAGATAAAAAAACACAAGTACTAATTTCCAGTAGAGAGTATTTTTATCGATCGATGATACACAGTACTTATCACATAACACGCAACTTAGTGTTTTCTTCCTTTCTTGGCAGCAAAAATATCAATTGTCTGAGTAAAATGGAGATATGGAAATCAGATCATTATCACTGGGGAGAGTATGAGCACTAACCCAACTCTCATTTTATTAAAACAACAACTTATGCGCAAAAAACATGCTCTGTGTCCTACCAGTAACCACAGAAAAATTGGTGCCTATAGCTCTAGACATCCTTGAGCTATGCCAGCTGAGATGGACAGACAGACACTTGGTAGATTAAAGTAATAGTAAATTTGGGGGTAAGAGCTAATGCAGACAGGACAGAGTGATTGTTCAGTTTAGCATAATACTTAGATTGTAAATAGAACCTTTCACTTTGTACTCTTTTTTTTTGCCTAAAATGTGTTATAACAGATTTTTGCACTAAGTCTGCTTCAACTGAGAGGCTGGAAAAGTGCAAAATGCAGGAAATATTTTTTACTTTTAAGATGATTATTGATTCTCTTTGACTAAAGTTCATGAAACAAAGGTCAGTTACTTATAACAAAAAGTGTATGTGAGAAATGATTTATTTGTGGTATTATTTTTTCTTTATTATTTATTCATTCATTATCATCTTATTGAACAACCATAGCCATCAAATGTGGCAAAAGGTTTTGAACAACAGTAGTCATCAAATATAAGTGAGGGATTCTATCCTTTTTTTATAAGCGCATATAATTTTATAAGCGTTCATGTTTGTTTGTTTGTTTGTGTATTTCAGTGCTCCTGGCCATACCGTTTTGTCTACAGACTTGAAAATTGGCACCAGTACTCCACTAAACCGCTTTTGAAATGTTGATTTTTTTTTTATTTATGGAAAAAAACTTTTTTGACTTATCAGAGTTTATTAATAGTATCTAGATTCTACTCTATTTTTAGATATTTCCCAGTGAAAAACGTCAGTGATGTCATAAATAGAATTCATTCTGTCCATATTTATTCTTCAATGGATTTTTTTTTAAAATGATTTCATATTTTGATATCATGGTTGTCCAATTATTGACTGTGATGGTAATTCCTTTTTTTCAATCTTTATTTATGCTCCAATTTGTACACGTCATAATCTTTGAGTAAAACTGCAATCAAATGATGCCACTTAGTGATTTGCAATGAGACAATTGCTTTTTTGGTAAAGAAGTTTTATTACTGAACATTTTTTTTCTTTACCTGACATTTTCAAAATTCATGCACAGACCTAAAATTTCACTGAATGGGATACTTCCTCCTTGTGGGCAGCTGTGTGTGTGTGTGTGTGCATGTGAATACTCCGTGATTACTAGACAACTGGCCATGGTGCAAAGTTGACATTTGCTGGATATACTAGACAGCACACAATACAATGCAGTGTTGAGTTTTTAAGTTGCAGAGTTCAGAAATTCTTGAGAAATCTAATGGAAATAAATCAAAAGTTGGTGATTATAAATCTTTCTTTATAGTTTTTATAAATTATCCCCCTTGACTTCTTCTTCTTAGCATTAAAACTGGAGAGAAATAACCAAAATACTTTGAAGCCGTAGTTTCGTATGACGAGTGGAAATTATTATACATGGCAATTATGGCAGGCTGCTCCTCCCACCATAAGTCTGGCCCTTCCGAGGCATACACCTTCAAAATAGATACCTAGTAATTTTTAACTACCAATTCGCTTTGTCTTTCAGGTCTTTCCTGACTGTATATTTTTATCTCTCTTTTGATATTTCAGGCAACACTAATATTCATTTATAGAAAAGAACTTGGCCTAAAATGCCTTCATACGGATTGTGTCTGTGAGTACAATTATGTTACCAACATGATTTCAGTTGGTGCTTATTTTTGAATTATGGCCCTATAACAAAAATGTGACTTTTGATTGAGAGACATGTAAACCTCATACTAACTAATTCTGTATTCTGCAAATATATTAGGTCTGTACAAAAAGTATCTAATCATTTAGGGAACTGGTTGTACAACTTTAATGTAACTTGTCAACCAATCAGATGGGACCTTACTGCATATATGTGAACAGACACTCTCCCGTGGTGTTACTCAGTCAACATTCAGATGCCATTGAGTGAGTTTGTGAATTCAGAAAATTCTGATCCACGCAATATCAAGTTCAAAGAGAATTTTTTTTTATTTGCAGTTATCTAGACAAGTGGATAATCATATAAGTAAAAGATTTTTTGGTCCACAACCCACCTGCTTTGTATTGCAAATTGTACTATAACAAACTGTGTTATATCAGCGGATGCCTGTAGCAAATTTTAAGTTATCTCTCTTAATATGGCGCTATCTTGCCATTCCATTGTATTAGGAAGGAACAACGAAACAGAGTAACAGTAGTAATCTATCTATATAATAACATTTCCTGTTTTTTTCTGTCAGTAACTCTCTCACTTGTAGATAACAATTCTGCTGATAAAAATATCCCCTACCTACCATTTGAAACAACAGTCTTTTCCACTAGGACAAGTTCAGACAATTTTTGATAAAATCTCTGATGAAATTGATGCGATGTAAACTTTTATTCACACGATCAACAGCTTTGGGGTAGTGAACTATGAAGAGAATGTGAAGAGACCACTCAATGACCTTTAAAGTAAGCATCATACGTTGGAAATTCATAATAAAGCTGATGGTAATGAAGGGAAAAGAAAAGAATGCAGGTCTGGTTAGTCACTTAATAAAAACTGTCACATGACCAACGTCTCTTTGCAGCATGTCCTATTGAGGATGATCAATTAAAAAACTGGAAAATGGAGTGATAAATGAATAATCTACCTCTCTTGCTTTTTGTTGGGTGGTGGTCAATAAAAAAGTCTGAATTTCCAAAAAGCAAGTGTGAGAACTGCCGGGCATAGATTAAGTGACCAGTTTAGCAAAAACTTACAATGTAATTTAAACTCCCATTAAAAAATTCAGTCTCTGCAAGGAAATTTTCCAATAAGCAAAAAAACTGTTTTTCCATAGACAATGAGTAAATGTTTAAATTTCCAGCCTTGTACTTCAATTGGTGCAGCCTGTACACGGGAGACATACATAGCCAGCCAGCCAGACCCCCTTAGAAACTGAAGAAACCTATGTCTATTGATGACAAAAAAGCTAATACTAGTTCTTTAGTACTTGGGCAAATTCCCTTTCTTACTATGTTCTACTGCTTCTAGCAGAATTTCAAGGATGCTTCACCAATCCCTTTTTATTTTTTGATATAGGAGTACCTTCATTGAGTTGGAATCTACTCATTACTCCCGAATCGTACTGGAGAAGAGATTCTGGGGCAAGATGGGGTGTAGAGGAGATCGGCTTAACATCCTGCTGATGATCAGCGCACTTGCGCACACACACACACATACACACACACACACACACACGCATACGTACACTTGAGCATGCCTGCATAGATACATCTGCTTTTCATCATGGCTTGGCTTCGCAAAAGATTCGGGAGTGTTTTCCACATCTTCAAGGCCTCCTGGCACCAGTAAGGCTTGTACTTGGAATAGCCCTCAGGCCTGTGTGATGGAGTGTTAGGTCAAGTGCGGCTTGCACATAACTGACCCCTACACTTTAAACCAAGGATTTGCATGCTGTGGCCCACTGACGTTAGCTAAGGGGAACAAGGTCCGAAGATCGTAGATTTCATTTGAGTTTCATTCTTCTAGGCAGATATAGAGGCCAGTTGTAGAGATACACATTAATTATTAAGCAAAATTAGATGCATGCAAATATCCATAAACATGTGCAGAAAAAACACTATATATGTATATATATTGTTAAGAAATGATCCGACAGAAATAATTGTAAATGCATTATATTACTTTGCAACTCTATTTGAAATATCCCGTTGTTACACAGTGCATGTATCATTTGGTCTTGACAGCATAAATAGAATAAACAATTAAAGAAAATGGGGCCGCTGCCAGAATCAAACCTGCGACCAGTAACGTAGCTGTTTCAACATAGCGTTGCTCCTACCACTGAGCTAAACAGGTGCCGGTAATTCGAAGGCCCAAATAACTGCTCTAAGTCCAAATTCTCATTTTGTTCATTAACTGTCTATTACTGCACGATGTGTTTCTCAACACAGATAATCATATCATTAAGAAATGGTTGTATAATCAGACAGAAATAATTCTAAATGTGTTATATCACTTTGAAACTCTTTTTGAAAGGATCTCCCATTATTAAACGATGGCTGTTTCACTCAATGGTTACAGCCACGCTATACTGAAATGATACATGCATTGTGTAATAATGGGACATCATTTCAAATAGAGTTTAAAGTGATATATATATATGTATATATATATATATATATATATATATATATATATATATATATATATATATATATATATTTGTGTGTGTGTGTGTGTGTGTGTGTGCATGTGTGTATACACAAATATATATCAGTCATATTCTCACTGGGCATCCCTCACTGGTGGCCTTGTGCTAGACTGAACTAAACTTACTAAACAGGTCTAGTTAATCACTCAAAAGGAACTGTCATATAATCAACATCTTTTGGCAACATGCCATGTTGGGAGAGAAAAAAATGAAGGTGATCAACGAATAAGGTATTCCTTTTACTATTGTTGGGTATAGACCACTAAAAAAATTTGAGCTTTCAAAAACCATGCATCAATGCTCCTGGACTCAATCTAATGGACCAATTTAGTATAAAATTACATTTCAAATCCCCCCCCCCGTAAAACTTTAAAAAAATATATATAATAAGGGGTAAATATTTGAATTCTAGCCTTCTAGCTCCATTGGTGTGACCAATACATGTGATGTATACATATACACATGTATAAACATGACCAGCTACACTAGCTTAAAAACTGAAGAAACTTAAGCTCACAGTTTTGATCGATGGTTCATAATATCTATTGATGAATAAACAAAAATTCAAAGCTGTAGATAATTCCCCCCCCCCCCGTGCTATTAGAATGTAGGAATTAATTGGTATCTTGATATTTAACTAGTTTGCCTCTGCTGTCAAAAATGCAATCATACGTAAAATATTTGGATAAACGTTGCATTTTATGTAAGTAGATGATAGTGAATTGCATTGCAATGAGCTTAGAGAATATTATTCTTTAGACCACAAATGGATTTTTATCATTTTCTGTTTTTGTTTTTATTACTTTTTTGGATAATTTCATGTTATTCTTTAAATTCAGCATTTTTATTATCATGTCATTAAAACATGAATGAGATACTATTTTACAACATCAGTTGCATGAATGAAATTCTTTTTTACTATGCTAATACATCCCTTCACACATCAGAAGACTTCTGTGCATTTCTAATTATAATATGTGTAGATTACAATGTGGTACCATAAGCTGCATTTGTTATTCATTGACAGATGTGAAAAAATTTGCTTGATAATTTGTACTGGATCATCATAGTAACAATCACCGACCCGACTGCACAACAAGCAAGGTGGCAAGATATTCTTCCCTTTTCACTCATCTTTTTCTTTTTTTTTTTTGTGTCAGCGCTACCAAACACACATTTTGACCTATAACCTTGTGAATTCACCTGAGTACGCAACAAGACATTATCTAACAACATTTTGTTTGATTTTTGGAAATTCATTTATTTTTTTTGACTCTTTTAATCTTGTGACAGCGTTACCAAACACACCATTTAGCCTGGGAGCTTGCAAACCAGCATGAATATTCTGCAGTACATCTTCCGCAAATGTTTTTTTGGAAAAATTAAAAGAAAATTTTATCGGATTTTTTTTCTTGTTTGTTTTTACTCTTTTAATCTTTTGTCAATGCTGCTGGACACACTTTTGGCCTTGAACCTTGCAAATGTGCACGAGTACGAACTTGCAGGAATCTCGTTCTTTTATTTTTGGAAAAAATGCCTTTTCTTACCCCGAAAAATAACATTAGTAGCAGAGACATACACACATGCCAGCACACAGCCCTTTCCTTTCTCCAAATAAGCAAGCAAGCTAAATCAGGTCAAAAAGTTGACTGAATTTTTTTACCATTCATTTTTTTTTAGTAAAGTATTGTAAGCCAGGGCTTCTCAAAGTTAGGGTCAGTCACCTCCAGAGGTCTCATGAAGATTATTGGATACTGCGGAAATATATAAAAATCTTTTTTTTTTAAATAATAAATTGTGGGATTTAAAGAAAAAAACTTTCTTTTTTTTAAGGAGTTCGTCTTTTCTAGACACTTGTATAATTGTGTCAGTGCTACTGGACATATTCCGGCTAATGTGGGATGTATAATTCCTTTATTGCAACAACAAATGCCTTCAATATTACGATCAATAAGTCCATAACCTGACACATTCTTATTAGCTGCATTCTGATCTAAAATTTCCACTGTATAATGTTTGATCTGTGTGATTGATATTCATCTCTGGATTAAATGCATTGACAAGTAAGGCGATGAAGTTATTAGAGTTGAAGCCCATGTGAAAGCCAGGATTTTCAAGTCTGATTTTTAAGACAAGCAAGTCCCCCCCACCACTTGGAAGATAGGCTCAAAACAAAATTCCTGGCTCCATTTGTCTCTCTGTGTTGAACTAGGCCAAGCTTAGTAGATATCTGTAGTAATGATAATCATAATATCAACTGGAAAGCACTCAGAGAGCGCATACCTCTGCCAACGTTAAACACAAACTGAAAACTGAATGAAAATCAGTCCATATATAGTTAGAGTACAGACTATGTAATTGTAAGTTTTGATTTTTACTCTGAAAGAAGTAACTTATTCATTGATTACCACTCCTTCCAATATTTTAGTTGATCACTTCCAACTCAGCATGCTGCTAAAATACATTGGTCATGTGACGATTTCTCCATTGAGTGACTAGCCAAATTTGTCCCTCTTAGTTTCATCATAACAGAAAGTATTGAACTGTCAGATATTTCTGAAAAATCAAACTTCACATCAGGGAGTTTTCTTATTTTGATTGTTTTTATTCGGTTTGTTTTATTCATTGTGTTATTTTCCTATTAGTATTTGGAATGCCCTTCAGTCTCGGACACATGACAGACGCCCCCGGGTACTTGACATCCAGGGTGATTGTCTGTCTTGCCGGTATCTTGGGCCAGCCCTGGTTTTATAATATCTGAAGCCTGAACAAATTTCAAAATCTTTTCTGCCCTGTTTATGCTTTCTGAATAAGTTTATTATACCTGTCAAAACAATGCGGCTAGATAACTACTGATTAGTGGGGCCGAATTTCACAGAGATTAGAGATATGAATCTAAGCCAGACATCTGAAGTCAACGAACAGATTTCATTTGCTACTTCTGCTTCTGAAACAATTTCAAAGATATGCCACTAGAACAGTGCATTTAATCAAGTGAATGATTTAACCATGGTTGAATGAAATGATTCTCGGTGATGAATGAAACCAATTGGGGTGAATAACTTGATTTACTCAAATATTTATATTTTTCTGTAATAGAGAAAGTAATTTTCATAGTAAACAGTAAGGAAAAATTATTTCTAAATATCCAATTTTAAGTTCTAAAATTATTAATTTGCCAAGTTTATGTAAACTAGGAAAAATTCTGATAATTTTTCTGTGGTAATTTTTTTTTACAATTCCTAGTTTTCTTTACATATTTAAAGATGTTCAAAAAACACAAATAGAATAAAAACTTGAGAAATGAGTAAATCAATGCTTTTTGATCCTGATGAAACATGAATTATCTGTCAAACTGTAGACAAGGGAGAATAAGATGAAAATATTTAAAAATGGAGAAATTTAGCTAAGAGTAAAAGAAATCTTTATATAAAGACTTGAGGATGAATGACACTGAAATATTATAAGTAAGCACTGCATTGGGACTTTCTCCCGAATTCATGTCTAAATCCTGTTTTCAAGTTCACATATGCTGTGCTAACATAAACTAGAGATAAACTTGCTTTATACTGTAAATGGTTCAGTGATCACTTCGCTTGCATAACAAGTCAAACTCCATCAAGTACTTGAAAGTGAATTATATGAATTATATCATTACCATTATTTGATTTTAATGTGTCTGTTTTGCTGACCAGAAAACAGACAAATAGGCTGAAAGGCCTTGTAAATAAAAGAGTTTTATCACATGATTAATCAGTTCATTTTTTTTTTCTCCTGTGATATGCTTTCTCCAAAACAGCCGAGTCTTAACGTAGCGATACTAGATGACAGTTCAGATGACTCATTGGATTGGCAGATGAAAAAAATGTAGAATGAATTATTTTTTACTAAGATCATCTCAGTTTTCGCTTTCTGTTTCTCTCTCTCACTCTCTCACACACACATATACACACACGCGCACACACACACACACACACGCACACACACATGTGCATACTACTTCATCTATTTGTATGTGCACACATTTATACAATGTTCTCTCTCTCTTACACACATACACACACGCACACACAAACACACACATGTGCATACATTTATACAATGTTTGTGTTTGTCTAGATACATGTATATGCACATATATACATGAATATTTATCTATCTACATGCATGCAAATGTATATTTGTATATATGTGCGTATAATAAATGATTAGATGTATGTAGCTGTACATAAATGTCTCTATGTATATATGTATGAACATATATGTATGTATATATGTATGTGTATACATAGACATCAATCAAGAGATATGTAGATATATGTATAAATGTAGATATGTATATATATATATACATACATATGTATATATATATATATATATATATATATATATATGTATATATATATATATATATATCTTTATATATATATATATATACATATATATATATGTGTGTATATATGTTTGTACGTATATATATATATATATATATATATATATATATATACATACACACATATGTATATATATATATATATATATATATATATATATATATATATAAAATTATATTTAGAGTACTTGATCATTTATCCGTCTTTCAGAAAACTGGAATTATCAGAAAACTGGTGAATTTTGAAACTAGCTAGTATTGAATCTGGCGGGCTTTGTAGCAGTTTGCTGCTCGGCTGCTGTTTGTTTAATTTTTCGTGGCTGGGTTTAATTATCTTCAAGCAAAGATTAGTGGAATCATCATCACCAGCCTTTTAGCGTCCATCAATAAACCTTCCTCGCCAGCCCTCTCTATCACAGGCGTCATGGAGCTGATACTTTCTGCACTTGTGTAGTTCGTCACACCATCTTATATTTTGATAGTTATATGACCTCTGGGGATCCCCGTTGTGAGTCATTCTGACAACATGACCAGCCCATTGCCAATTTTAATGTATTGTATGATATCCCAGACTCCTGTTTTTTAAGGATCATTTACAGAGTAAGGAGTAAAGGAACTTGAGGTCTCTAAGACTATATATAGTGTGGATAATTTTGTAGTGGAAAGGCCAGCTGACATTTTTTTTTCAGCTCTGAATAGAATCACCACTGTTAAGTCTTCAAAATATACTTTACTAACATATTTCTCTTTTGATGTAACTTTTGAATTCTGTACAGTATGAGACTACTAAATTTTAGTCTTAGAACAACCATGGATTCTAAGTTAAAACTTGTAAGGTATAAGGGAAAGGTATGAATAGAAAAGTTCCGTTTAACACCCTACTTTAAAATCTGCATACATAGTACCATATAGAAATGTTAAATGCTCAATCATCCTGTAATCTCTCACAACACTGTGCATACCCATCTCTCCCCTCAACAAGAGGGAATACAATGAGTCCAGTGGAGTTCAGAGGTCACTTTGATCAAAATCAGTTGTAACTATCCACCAGACCCAGCCAACATTTCATGGGGCAGTGCGACAGAGCATGGCCTGAGACACTCCATAGTTCATTCGATCAAGAAAAATTAGTGATATAACATTGATTAAACAGACCCTGTCTTTGAAGTGAATTATTTTGTATGATTTGTAAACTGTTTTTTCCTTTACTCTTTTTGAATATTTTGAATTTTATATTCTACATTTTAAAAATTATGAAGTGGATTGATAAAGCTCAAACTGACCCTGTCTTAGAAGTCTATTAATTTGTATTGTTAAATACAATTTTATTCTTTACTTTTCATTGTTTATTCATTATTTTGAATACATATCAAGATGGTATGAGCAATTTTGAACAAGAGAATTTTCCGCATTAAATTGATACCTGATTTTAATATGGGATAAAAAAATTTTAAAATGTTTTTCTAACAGTAAATTAGCCAAATTTTTGTCTAAACAAGAAAAAAACAACATATTTTGATTTATTCTAATGTAGATTTTGACTGTTATAAATTCACTGTTCCCTATATTCAGAAAATAATCAATAATGATACCATTATCAATTTAAAATTCCATTGTTAAAATACTACCAAAAAAAAGATTTTGTCAGATTCAGATAATTTTAGCAGAAATAGTTAGTTTTATCATCAGTCAACTAAACTGCACTAAAATTTATAATATTTTGGATTAAAAAAAAATGAAAGACTATTTTTAAGATTATTAATCAGCGTGTTTCCAATGAAGTTATCAATATTCATGATCAATGTTGATGCAAAGGGCATTTCCTGCCGAGTACAGAAGACTGAAGGACGATGCACAGAATTTACAACAATAAAATGTAACACAACTGAGCTATGCAACAAAAACGCACTTTATGTCATCTGCATTTATCTGCAATAACCATCATTTGAAATACTGGTCAATTTACATAAACAAAAAAAATCATATGATAAATATATGATAAATTTGTTGGTAAATATTTTTTCATTATTTCACAATATTTAATTATCTATCCTTCTTGAAATATTTATATATAAGTTTCAGTCGAAGCAAGTTATAGAAAGCATAAGAAATACAGATTAAAAAAAATATTGGACTAGTCTGAATAATTGATAAAAATGATCGAAATTTTAAAAAAAAGTATTCTTTCCAGATCAAAAGCCTAAATTATAATGAATCAAATAAAACTGAAAAAATTTGTTGAGAGAAGAAAAATATTTTACTCAATTCTCCCGTTTTTTAATTCTCAAGGTAAGACTCCAAGTTCAAGCTGGCCTGACAGCTTGTTAAAAAAAAATTAAACAGAAATAATATCTCAAGGGATTTATCTGTTGAACCTGAAAATATCAATAAAAACAGGAAAATATAAATAAAATAAATAATTAAGATAATAAAAGGTGGACTAGGAATCATATGGAAAAAAAAAATTCTTCCTTGAAATTAGAAATGAAGAATTATTTTTTTTAAAAATTCATCCAATAATAAATGAGTATTGAAAATTTTATCAAAATTGAATAATATACTGATTTTTGCAAGATTTTTTTAGATTTCTCAGATGTCAATTTTCTGGTGAAAATTACATGTATATTGTTCATATCCAATATTAAACCTTGGTCTTTGTGAAATCCCTGAACATTTTTAGTAATTTTGTGAAATCCTTTATTTCACAATCAGTATAGAAATGGTTAACAAGCTTGTGATGCTGATGGTTACTATTGTAATATGTTTGATCCTCACTGGTTTCCCCATGACTGTGGCTTTGTGTCAAACCAACATAAACTTAGTAAATATCAAGTATATTTACAGTATTTACAGTGTATATACACTTCAGGTGAGCTTAGTAGTAATGGCAAGCATCACATATATACATGATTCATATAAATGAATACATTTATACTTCAGTCTATACACATCTACAAATATACTTATGTATATGTATAAGTATGGTAACCCAAAAATTGCTCTCACGGATAATGCCTGTATGAA
Source organism: Thysanoteuthis rhombus (assembly GCA_963457665.1). NCBI lineage: Eukaryota > Metazoa > Mollusca > Cephalopoda > Oegopsida > Thysanoteuthidae > Thysanoteuthis > Thysanoteuthis major. The sequence continues at coordinate 70,786,519 of OY735198.1, read as the reverse complement.
GATCCCCACCCCTCAAAAAACCATACACATGATAGTATGAGTACAGAGGAAGTCATTTATTATAATTACTGATAATGTTATCAAACTGTTCATGTTATCAAAATCAGTTGATCTTAAAAACTTTATTCAAAATAGATTAAAAATGACCTGCTAACTATAATCAAAGACCCAGCTACTGTTATCAAAATCTTCTGGTAAATTGTATTCAAAAGTTGCTATTGGTGGTTATCAATGTAAATTTATAACAATGAATGAAAATTGCTCTGATTTTTTTGCTAAATGTTACCAGGCAGTTATTGTTATCAAAATCAGTTGTTCCCAAACACTTTATATAAAGTGATCACCATAAGCAACTTTCTCATATATCCTTTGCTTAATGTTAATGGCCGGTTATTGTTATAAAGAAGATCCTGTTTGAAAGTGATCTCAATAAGCAACTTCCTATTCCACCATTAATCAATGTAGTAGAATTATGGAAGAATGAACTATGTATTTGGTCAAGCATGAGACATTTTTGAGGCGAATTGAGATTTTGTAAAGTTTTACATTTTTATAGTTTTGTAACTATCAAGACCAGTTAAAAAAATAGAGGTGGGTATGATGGGGTTTGGTGTATACCTACATCTCAATTTCCAGGTTTTTGTATGTTTAATGTTTACTAATCTTTTACTAATTATGATATACCTAGTTCTCCAAAACAGAGCTACCTTATATGTAGCTCCCCAAATCCATTTCCATCACTGGTTACAATATACCTACCTTAGAATATTTCTCAGAGAATAGACATCTCTGTGTTAGTCTCAGTAATTAATGAATTTGATACCTACTGGGTACGAAATAATTGCCATCTTGTGCCTAATGGCTGCTACTTTGTACCTTTTTTTTAACGCTCTTCATATCAAGTCAAAAGAAAATGAAATGTCTTCTATGTTTAATAAGTAAATTTATAAATTGTTATCGCATTGCTATTAGGGATTTGTAAAAACATAAACAATCATTATTGTATATTTTCAAAAAATTGAACCAAGTTTTCTCAGGTATTAACGACCAACTAAAAATAAATATTTGAAATTTTCTTGTATCATATATATTCAACTTCGATTACCGTTGACTATCGAATATACTGAATACTCATGTAAAAAAATGCCATTTGCTATATATATACACATCTTTATAAACAGGTAAATTCAACAAATTTTATCCATTACTGTAGATTCGAGAATAGATCTAAGGGAAGTAACTGCATTTTATGAAACTCAGAGTCGCTTCCCTTAGATCAGTGATAGCAATTTTTTTAGCCCGATGTGTTGAAATTTTAATGCTTGAACATATAATAAGCATATATGCTAATTTCTTCACTGTTTGCTTGAACACACGCATTTCATTGATTAATTCACCTTCTTATTATGATACAACAGGGAAGATTACGACATAGAAACTCTTAAAACTTTATGGCTGATCAAGCATTAAAACAGCTTGAGTTAGAAGAAAAAAATAAAGATAGAATTATTATAAATAAATCACCCAATAAAGTGGATTTAACCTCTTTGGCGCCGATCCATACATAAATAATCACGGCATCTCAGCGTTTATAAGCTAGCGTTTCAAGCAATCCTTTCATTAGGGTGTCACTAACATGTATTTTAGTTTTAGGTAAAATCTTATAATAAGTCGTCTGTTTTAAGAATATATTCATAAAACTAGGAGTTTAATAAAATATGAAGTGAAATTTCGAAATATACTAATAAAACTAGGATAATGAAATGAAATTGAAGAAGATTTTTCGTAAGTGTCACCTAAACACCTACAGCGTGTCACTGCTGGCACGCATGTCATAGGTTCTCGCTCGCTGCCTTTGATTATGTAACTGTTATTGTAAAATCTCAAGCCATGATAAAGTAGGAGAAAAAATACTGCTTTTTTAAAATGTAGAAATTATTCACTGTTGCAAACTAAGTTGGAAGAAGTATATAAATTCACTCATGCCTGCCTGTATGTCCGGACTGGATTAAGCTAAATAGGAGTCTGGAGTATATGTGAACTTGAGGCCCCCTCACTTATAGCCATGAAAAGCTTAACAGCTTTAAACACTAAACACGTAATAGAATTTCTCAAAATGTATGTCATTTCAGTCAAATATCTCTTAATATCTGTTAATGTAATTTACGTACACTTTACTTTTCAAAGGGTTTCACGTTTTGCACAGAATTAGATATTATGGTACTATGTGAAAAAAAAATTCTTTTGGGGATCAAAAGTTGTCTACCTTGTGACCGTTTCGGGGATTTAAAAACAAAACAGTTATATCAACATGGCTCCAGAGCAATGTTGATCAAACACCACCTCCTCATAAGCCATGATTTTAATATTTAGCTTTGTTTTAGCATGTAGTTTGTTATTTCATGTAGGGTATTATCATAACGTATCGTATGTGGATGTTATTTCATACTACAGATCTTTGAATATATTGAAACAAAGGTTCCTATGTAAGTTACATAAAAACGTATTCTGCTTGGCTTACGTGAAAAGCTTTTGATTCAGTAGAATACATGACAGTCTTCAACTCGATGCGAGAAGAACTTATAAATGAGAATTATATAAAAGTAATTGAAAATATATACGAAAATAACACTGCAATAATTAGACTTCATAAAGATACCAACAAGATAAAGATTGTAAAAGGAATGATACAAGGGGATAAATATCACCTAAACTCTTTTCAGTGAATCTTAAAAGCACCCCCTGGAAAAGTGACCCGGAAAATGTAGGAGTTAACGTAGACGGGCAATATTTGAATAATTTAAAGTACTGTGTTTGTATTGATATCATAAACTGCAGAAGATCTACAAAACATTGTACGTGATCTAAATAGAGACATTCAGAAATAGTGTTGAAAAAGAACAAAACAAATGCAAAAGTAATTTCCAAGGACAAAGTCCCCAAAAAGACCATAAGAAACCTTTGATGATTTACCTTGGCCAGGTGATAAAGCTAGAGGAAGACCACGGCAATGGAATAAGTCGGCGATTTGGCTGGAAAGCATTTGGTATAAATAGAGACATACTGAAGAGCAAATCGCCAATATGCTTATAACACAGAGTAAACAATCAATGCGTAACACTGGCAATGACTCACGGATGCAGAACCTGGAATCTTAAAATACCACTCGAAAACAAACTCGGAGTAGCACCAGAGAGCAATGGAAAGAGCAATGTTAGGAATAACCCTTAACGATAGAAAAAAATCAGCATGGATCTGAGAGAGGCACCGAGTAAAGGATATCGTACACTTGGGAGGAAAAAAAAATGAGATGGACTGGGCATAGCGAGAGGAAGTGACAACAGATGTAGCAAAAGTCTAGTCGATTGGTGCCCGTGGGGCAGTAACCAAGGTAGGAAAAGATCAGAAAGATCAAAAGATGGAGAGACGAGATAGATACGTTTGCCAGTAAGGCACGGCATAGATTAGCGCGATCACGTTTTTAGGTAACCGACGTGAGCAAGTCCTTTGTTGTGGGAGTAGATCGGAAATGCCTTTGTCCAGCAGTGGATTCATAACGACTAATGATGACGATGACCGACTTACCACCGTAATGTCTCCGTGACACTATTTGTTGTGACTAAACAACTTATGTTCTTGCCCAAACGTACGTGTGTGGCTCGCATGTTAAATTTGATATTGTATCACATCCCGTCAGGATAGCTCAATGAGAAAAAAAAGCATTTATTTTACACAGCAATGATCTATTCTTCGATATAATTACCTTCCTCACCTTGTGCCGACCACAAGGCTCTTGTGGCTGAAGCGACAGAGCAGCTGGTACGGAAAACTAGGCTTCAAGGCAGACAGACTGCGAGTTAGGGTCTGGTCCAAAGTGTGTCCTTTATTTCCGATTCATGCAGTTTACTAATGACTGTAGACTCACGGTCTGCGTTGTTGCAATGAAAACCAGCGAAATTTAAGATAAAAGAAACGCTCTCACGAATTTTACAATATTGAACAGCATTTTGTACTCGACACAATGCACGGCAAGACCTTTTGGTCACAATAATTTAAGATTGGTTAAGGATAGGATATCATGAATAATTTGCTCCATTTTAGAATATAACTGGTCACATCATCGAATTAATACAGGATCCACGTGGTAATCTGGGCATTCCAATTCACACGCTGCCCCGTATGAAGATGAGGGTCCCAACAATGAGAATAATAAACGATAAGACAACCCATAGGAAAGAACAGCTCGAAATGGCACGATTTACGCGCTAGGCGCAGGATGTAAGAGAGATTTGATTCAAAGCACGCGGTTGCCACGTGACTGACTTCCGGGTTCCTCATTGGATGGCCAGGCCCCGTAACGACGTAGGAGGGTCTAGTCGGATGGGCTTTAATTTAGCACTGGTGAGCGCTTCTACGGGAAATATTCATTGTTTGTAATCAATCATTTTGTTGTTGTTTTTTTTTGTTCTGTTTTTTTTTAAAATTTTTATCATTATTTGTTTATTTTATATAATTTGAATCACCAAAGGTACAAGTCCATTTGTGAAAAAATAACGCGAGGAAGATTATATGATGTCAATAAACTGAAAATTATGATATAAAAAGATTTGAAGAAGGGAAAACGTATTGACGGCTTTTCTATTTGAACACATCAATATTTTCTACTATTACTAGCTTTACTACACCTTACTATCCTCGAAATCCTGACTTTGGCACCGGTGTGAAATACCTAACTAATTTAGCTGTTAGACAGGCCTGCTGTTTTCTGCCTATCATTTAACGACAAGGCGAACAGTCAAACTTGCGTCCCAACCTTAAACCCTTTTTGTAAATGTCTTTTTTATCTTCCCAACTCTGTGTTGAATCTCCGTCATCTCTCGGTAATGAAGTTCCTATCTGCCAGGCACCTGATAATGGATCGTAAACGCCCCGATTGTACACGATGCTATTTGCATCTAGTAATTTGGTTTGGAGAACTAGGTATACGCTAATGTCTCCATTAGTAAATATTCAACATACAAAAAAAAAAGGAAAAAATGGAAATTGAGAAGTAGATATACGGCCCACGTAGCCTGTCTTGTGAAATGCCCGTTTAAAAAAAACAAACAAACCAAGAACAATGACTAAAGCCCCAGAGGAGTTAATGGCAATGACCAGGATGTAAGTCAAATACGGCTAAAAATTTACGTATGATACAAGGTACAAAAGGTCACGTAGGAAATGGAGGGCGAAACTGATCGCGCTGTCCACTAAGCGTAGTCTGCTTTAGGGATTTATTTCGTTTAAAGGTTTTCGCTGTCAAGTCCGTTGGGTTAGGTTCGGACAGTGGATACGAACAGACTCATCTCCGGGACAGAGAGTCACGATGTCCATCAGTTGTCTGCCATTCTTGCAACATGGTCAGCCCACCGCCATTTGAGTTTTTTAATGGATTCTATGATGTCCCTGATTCTTGTCTTTTCTCAGATGTACTGTGCTGTCTTGTGGTCTCTCCATGCGAGGCCCAGCATAATTCTTTCATGTGCACGTTGCATGGTTCTCAATTTGCGGATCTGTCTCTTGGTTAGGTTCCATGTTTTAGCTCCATAATTGACTATTGGGAGGATATATTGGTTATACACCCTTCTTCTTAGGATCAATGGAATCTTATTTTTGAAGGTTGAGCTGGCTCTGCAAAGGCTTGCCATCTTAGTGTGATTCTTCGCTTGATTTCTTCTTCTTTTGAGGGTCTCAGCAATGAAACAGAATTCTACTCTTGGATTTATCTGCAAACCTGTTCTGGATCGCAAAAGTTTTAAAGTATTTCATCAGAAATAAAAGTAGATCCTATTTTTTCTGAAATCAGCTGGACTTTTTGACATCTGACTCTCTCCTATCACATGAGGGAGCCTTCTCTACATGGACCCACGTCCTTTCCTTCCACATATCTTCTAATCGACATTGCAACGCTTTTTAGCATTTTCCCTCTCTGTCTTCTCTTCCGTAATTTCATAGGTGAAGTTCCGTCCACTTGAGGACAGACGCTTACTATGGTCATCTTACTGTCTGGCTACGAAATCTGAGAACCAAAATAACTGGAGCAGATACGAAACATTATCGTCATTTGCTGTCGAAGGAGATATGCACGTTGTAAAACAAGTGTCATGAGACCCATGGTGTCGCATGAACGGACCCACAAACTGGGTGTGGTGATGGAGCTGTGTTTCTTCTTGCATCTGCACTTGCATTTCCTAGAAGTCTCTGCTGTGCAACAAAGAATGGGACACATACAAGAACCTTGTGTGTGAACAAAAACAGCTTCAATTATTTTCCTCTGGCGTCCGTCACACAGACTGGCCGCGCCCGCCAAGCCAAATTTATTTACCTCTGTTTCTATGCAGTTGTCACGTCTAATTAAAGCGAATGTTTCCACTCTCATCTACTTGAAGGTACTTGAAATTACAACATTCCTACTACAATCTTTGCGTTGTAAAACGTGATAGATAGGTGCTAGCTTTATACTCATTGGAAATGGCGTATCTAATTGAAGATACCCGCAGTGTGAGAAGAGTTTTATATTCCTTGTTGTTTCTGCTTCCATTACCCATGGTAGTTGGAATGAATAACATACGACTGTTTTAGTGTACATATAAACATTAACATGATGCAACATCAAGCAAAAGGTTATCAAGTGAAATTGAAAAGAAAAGATAGGATTTAATATAACATTTGGGTTTATTCTATTTGCAAATTGATCGGCAGTATTTACTAGTAATTCTCAATAAAGAATTTGCAATTCAGATATCTGGTCGAATGGGAATGAGTCGAGTTCGTGAATGAGTGTTCATTGTTTGAACCTAAATAGTCAATCGGTCCAAGTTCGTCAGTTCTTGGTAAATGTTCTGAAGTTATTTATTGATGAATAGTTGAATGGATGGCTGCTTTGAGGAGTTGATAATTGTATTGCTGTGAAGTGCCAGCCTTTGGATTCCTGGCGCCCTGGGTAGCTTAAACATGGACAACCTTAAAAGAATAGTTTTATCGTTTACCGTCACCCAAAACTGTCAACAAAGGTTTCATCAATTTTTAAGTCTACACTGGCTTGCTGGCTGGCTATCTATGTACACGCCGTATAGATGAAGCTACGGGACTGAAGAAATGAGCATTCACTCTTTAGAAAACGTTTTTCTTGTCATTGGAAAATTCCTCCCCTAAATAGTTTTTTTTAGTGGGGAGTTCAATTTAAAACGTAAGCTTTTGCTAAATTTGTCCCTTTGCAGCATTCATGTTTGGTTTTTGAAGAATCAGACCTTTTTTAATGATCATTGCCCCCTCCAATGAACTCCAATAAAAAAACTCAAATAGCAATGGGCTGGCCATTTCGCAAGAATGGCAGACATCGTGACTCACGAAATAGATTCCCAGAGATCACGTGCGTGACCGAGGTCGGAAGAGTATTAGATGGAGAGACAAGCTTGACGAATTCAGAAAGTATTAGTTCCGCAACGCCCACGATAGAGAAGTGTGGCGAATCCCTGGGAAGGTCTATGTCCAACGACTGACGTTAAGAGACTGATGATGATATGGAAGTTCCTACTGTCTCAGACGCACGAAAGGCGCCCTTAGCACTTGGCGTCCTTTGTGTCTGATCACGTTGCTGTTACCGCGGATCTGCTCTTTTCCTGCATTGTATGTGTTAATGAGAAGTGTTGATGCAAGTTGTGAAGATGCTATGGGGATATCTCGTAAAAAGATCCCAGTGACCATCGTCGCTATGGCTAATTATTCAAGACAGGTGAATGTCATCTTTAGAAGAAGTATTGACTCTGAAAATAGCGTTTTCCAAACAGGGTCAGCAAGTTCTCTGACTGGTCCAAAAATCTATACTTAGACTTCAGCACCAATTTTAGGCAGAACCATACCGAAGAGGTGTCACACCACAATGCCCTTTCTGTCAGCTATTTCCTTCCCATCTAGACCTGCACACCCACTTTGTCAACGTATTTGAGGCCTTCAATAAAATCATTAGGTACGTCTCCGATTTTAGAGGACTGCCGTTCCGATTCCGTACGAATAACAACATTACTTTTGTCATTCGACTTCCAGTGGCGTGAAAATGTTCGTCACCTTATTGTACAAACGTGCTTGTTTTCCCCACCCCTTGCAGATAAAAATTGCGGAATTTATATTGAATCAATAAAAGTTTTGATATGTTTGTTTGAAAAATCCAAACTCCTACGTAAGATGACGCAATCTTCGAGATTTTTCTTTTAAACGTGCTTTGAACAATTTTCAAAACCTACTTGTATTTCTATAGTTTTGAAAGAATTTGATTTATAAAAAATATCTCTAAGTATTACCGTCAGGCAAACTGCGATTTTGCAGACCCCATTCCAATGTCACCATTCATCACAGTAAAATGCTCAAAACCTCACTCATAAAAGCATTTGTAACAAGCCTGAAAGTCAGGCCACACATGCGGTAGTTCTTATCTTGTATGGAGATCTAACAAATGCAGTGTTGCCAACTTTGCTTTCAAGTTTATATCTAAAATTGAGTGAAAAAAAACAAACTTAAAACATTTAGAGACATCTAGATTTTCCAGATATGTGTCTAAAATCTGGGGAATATATTACGTATCATTCATAAATTGAATGCGACTTTAATCGTCAACATTTATTTTATTCAAATATTACTTTAACTACTGAAATATCACTTATTTTTTTATCACCATGAAAATTGAAATGAACAGCAGTTTCTGACATCCAGGTGTGATGAAGAACGTCTAGATTTAGACGAAAAACATTTAAACTCGTCATCACGGTCAATAATAGAACAACCGTAGCGTCAAAATTTGGAGTCACGTGAAAAAAATTCCATCGAAGAGTTAAAAAGGTCAGAATGAATTCTGTTTATGACATCATTGGCGTTTTTCCGTTGGGAAACATCCAAAATAGAATAAAGAAACATCTAGAAACATAGATTCTGGATATTCTATATGTTATCAATAAACCCGTCAAAGTAAGATAAAAAAGTTTTTTTTACCCAATAATCAAAAAAACATTTTTAGAAGGGAGCTAGTGGAGTACTGGTGCTAATTTTCAAATCTGCATACAAAACGATAGTGGTGGGAGCATTGGAACTCACAAATTCACCAACACATGCACATATAAAATGCGAAGAACCCATCGTCACCTTTAGTGGCTACGGTCATTCAAGCAAGGGATACAACTCGCATTTTGGTATGTTAGAGTGGCAATGGTTGCTGGAGATGCTTGCATATCTAAAAAAAAGAATCATTTAGTGTAATGGTATATTTTGGGAGCGGTCTCCCTTTTTCAGCACATTTCATCGAATGTAAATTGACTTAACCTTTTCGCGGCATGGGATGTAGAAAAATGATACAAAAACTAAAAATGATTGGCAAAGTTTTAATTATTTCACGACTATCTTACATAATTTTTCTGCGTGTAGCAACCTTTAATAACATTCCACCGATGAAATTGTTTTCTGCCAATGACGAGATTACTCGTCTTAGCAAGCCGTCAGTCCAGTGCCATGGACAAGGTAACTCATCTCACGATAGAATATTACTATTTCGAAAGATGTCAAAAGCTGTCTCGGAAGTGTTTACAAAATGTAAAACGTCGAGAGAGTAGATATGGACGTACTGAATATTTGTTGGCCTCATGCACAGATCCATCTTTTATGATATTTAAGTTGAAAAAAAACAGGTGTTATATATCGGAAATCTCACGTGGGCATGTTTCGATGCATTTCAATGGTTGCCAACCATCATTTTCAGATAACTCTGTGGCAATAACAGAGAAAACTGTATGCCGTTAACATGCCTAAGATTTGAAGAATGTAACGTGTAAACAGCATACAGTTTTCTCTGCAACCGTTAAAAGGCTTTCTGAAAAAACAAGCAACACGACCAGTCGCCTGCGGCGCAAAGTGCTAGGTGGTGCCCGAAAATGAATTCATAAAACAGAATGAAAACAGCCAAAATAACAAAATTCCCTGATGTGAAGACAAATTTTTCAGGAATATCCGACAGTTGAATACTTTCTTTTACAGTGAAACTAAGAGGCATAATGGATAAATAAATTTCTCATGACTGACGGCAAGCTCATTTAATTGATACATTTTAATTCAAATTATTGATATCTATTTACAATCAGTGTAGCATATATATATATATATATATATATATATATATATATATATATTCCCCATTGTAAAAAAACAAATAGAGAAAATAATACTATAGTCTGAAGGGCACGTGTGCAGGTCCCTTAAGTACTATTCACGTACAAACTTGCTGATTCATTTCACTTGACTTCCATAACAACTCTTTCTTTTTTTTATATCTCAAATATCGAGAAGAGTCAATAACGTTCCAAGTTGTTCCGGCAATTCAACCCTTCTTTGTTTTATTGTGATACTGTTACCACAATGTTCCAATCGATCAATTCAATAACTCTGTTCAGGCGAATAAATCGTAAGAGAAACAAAAGGGTCTCTTCCTTCAACAAGATTGCGACAATTTTTTTCATGGCCATGCATAAAACTCACGTTATACCTTTGCGAGCAGTTAACGTCATAAAACTTACTTGCCAGTCTATTTCATTTACTTTCCGCTAAGTTTCCCAACCTTTTGTTTATAACTTAGAGAAGGGTCATTAATATTTCAATTTTTGTTAGGACTATTGAACTTTTTTTGTTGTCGATATCGTTTTCACAAAATTTAGGTCGATCCATCCCACAGGTTTCTTCCGGTGTGTACAGGGGCGTACCGATGGATTTTTTTTTCATTTGAGTGCAGGCCTCTAATTGCTGACAAAGTGTCAAGTAATTTAAATCTTGATTTGAGCATCAAGAAAAAGTTGAAGAAATCAGACAGACAACGAATGTGTTTTTAAACCCGATCCATTTCAAAGATCTTATAAATCTAAAAGATTTCTTTGATAAATCGTCTTGAAATTTGTCGACAATAATACGGCACACAATTCGGTTAGACTCTGGCTGTATAATTCGTGAGGGAAAAAGGGGTCTCTTTTTCCCTACATTTTGTAAAGGTGTGCAATGACAGAAACGATAATACGAGGCGAAGTGAATTAAATATAGTAGTAACTATGATGAGTCGAAATTATTTGAAGAGATCGCTCGATAGACGCGGTCCTTTCTGGAAAATAACTTATGTAGGTAAACAAGCATTTATATACCGTATACCCAGTTCTTCAAACAGTGTAAGACTGGGTTCATGGAACTTGATATATGGTAATGTCTCTAATGATAGACATCAACATACAATAAACCTTGATATTGTGAGATGGGTATACGCCCTATTCCCGTTTCCATCATTGCATTCATAGACAAAATATTGCAAAGAAAATAAAAAAAGAGAAACATGTTTAATATGCTTTGATTAAACTATATTTATTTAAAATGTCGATTTCAAGGGTACAAAATAGCATCACAAAGCGATGCCGAAACATTTTCAAACAAATGATTAAGGTTGACAATAAATCCAAGATCGTCTCAAATATTAGTCTATATCAACATCTAGTGGTTAATATGTACTAAATGTGGACTGCAGTCATACGTTGCCGGGCACAATGAGTTTATCATATATTTTGAACGGCGCCGTTGACATTATACAACATCCATGCGAGCCAATGGGATCAAATGCACCAATAGAAATAAGCCTGGACTCTCCTCGCATTGAACCAATTCTCACGAGCTTTCACCCGAGAAGTTGAACAAGTTATTCATTGGTTCTCAATGAATGCTTTAAAAGTATTACCATATCCATTCTAAAGAAAATGATTGGTTGTTATGTCAAATAGGCTTTTCACTTTAGTCTGGTAAATATTGTTTTCCAAAGGCACTGTTGAGAGTGTTATGTACTTGACGTGAAACTCAAAAGTTTGGAGAATTTGACCTTGGAAAGAAGGGCTACCATAGATAAATGCAGATTTGGTCTAATGGTTAACATCACGGAAATATGCGAGCCGAGTTCATAAGGTGTATTGCCCACAAAGGGTAGCAGCAAAAGTCCATACTACTCTCGGTTTGCATGTGCTGTTTAAATGACTCAAACTTTTGGGTAGCACTTCGCATAGACTAGAGAATTACTTGGCTTTTTGTTCAACAAAAACTTATTTTGATTTTAATTTTATGTAAATAAATAAATAATAAGTTATGAAGAGTACATGGTATGAAAGTTATTTTCTTAGTACATATCTGTTCCTAATTTGTTCAAAATGAAAAAAATATATATATGCATCTGTAAATAATATGATGTAAGGAAACCAATTCATTTTTGAAAAGTCTTATAAAGATATATCATTTTTTAAAAATCCATATTACCATTAACTCTTGTTCCATTTCAAAACAAAACTTCATTGAAAAGAAACATAATGGAAAAAAGTGGAAATAGCTTTTCGACTTGAAGAGTTATCGCACCAATTTTTAGAGACCGTCACATTATGGAGGATTATCTCTAAAAAAAACTTGGTAAAACCCTGATAATTCATAAAAGAAACGATATAACATTTACCAATCTGATTTTTATGTCATTAATTACAATCTTTAATAATTGTTCCAATTATGTATTGACTATTAGTTATGGTTAATTGTTGAGGATATGATTGTTGCTGTTTTTGGTTACTGTTATTTTCATGGCTGATGGGTTGTTTCCATTATAAAATGATTCACTTCAACCAGTTTCTTCATCTTTGTCTTTATAGCACTTCCCAGCATTCCCCGGGTGTCTGACATTGTCCTCTTCTTCTGCCTTTGTAGCCGTTGGGCTCCTGTTGTCACCCACTGAGCTAACAGGTACCACACCTTGCCCACGCGTGACTAGTGGATCAGATAAATGATTTTTCATTTCCGGAGGGTCAGTGAATACCAGAAATAGCCGAAGAAGACCGGAGAGCATATCGCCAAAGTGCTGTGATAGACAAATAAGACTAGGGAACTGATTCGAAATAAATCAGTGCATAATAATAACAACACCTCGTCTCAGAATTTCAGACAAAAAAGAGTTGTTTCCAGTTCAGACAATGTTCCGTTTAATAAAAAAAAACTGTTTAGTTGATCTGGGCTGACAATTCATCCCAGGTTGAATCTTTGATCATTTTATTGATGTCATCTGTCATTTTGTCCACTTCAGGGTCCATTACTTCAGCAGTGTATCGTACATTCTTGGAGGTCATCATGCTAAAGGAATTGTCAAAGCAAAGGGCGTCTGTTGATGGGGAAAAACAAAGAGAAAAAAAAAGAATCGAAATTAGAAATACAACAAATAAATAAACAAAGCAAAAACCAAAACAAATAAAAAGAAAACAGTGACAATAAAAACAAAAGCAAACGTAAAGCCTTAAGGATATCATTTATGTTAAAAAAAAACAATCAAATAAAAGTTGAACAACCATAGCCATCAAAGAGGGGGAACAGTTCTATCCTTTCTGTGCGTTTACATGTTTGTTCGGGTGTTCTGGCGCTCCTGGCTATACTGTTTTGTCTACAGACTCGAAAATTGGTATTATTACCCCACTAGACCCTTGTTTTTAATTTTTGGGAAAAACGCTTTTTTTGGTCTAATTTTGACCGGTATATTAAAAATACCTCGATTTCCAGAATCTATATGTTTCTATACTTTATTCTATGTGTTTTCCAGGGGAAATAACATCAAAATTCTCCAGAACGTTTTTTTTTTACTATATTTTAGATATTTTCTTGTGGAAAACGCCAGTGAGGTCATAAATAGAATTTATTCTGACCATATTTATTCTTTGACAGGATTATTTTTGATTACTTCAAATTTTGACGCTTCGGTCGTTCAATTATTAACTGTGATGGCGAGTTGAACAATGATTTTAGTTATATAAGCAGTGACAAAATATTATTTATAATATATACATCACTTCACGTACAACATCATCCGACACACTTCTACTTTTTTGTCTTTGGGTAAGTAGTGTTATTTTCTAATTGATTATATCTACATGGAATATGTCAATTATTCCCTTCAAATTTTACTTTTGTGACCAGGACAGTGATGATTTGAAATCTACTTATATGCAATTGGACAAATTTGCTCAATTCTATTTCCATAACTACACGTGAATATCCCTGACCTGAATAAAAATTGATGCTTGCAAGAAAAGTAATTACAAAATAACACTCACAACCCAGAAACATAAAAATCATAATTGTTAGCCTGAAATAGAGGCAATATTTTCAATCCATTCGTTAGTGACATCCAGCGTATTTTTTAAGCCATCCTATTAGAATAGGATGGACTATAAAGAAAATACTGGCTCAAATAAGCTTTACAATCTTCACAGGCATCACTTTCTAATCTCGAACCTTCTTTTCAAAGAGACACATTCCAGTGTAATTAGTAATGAAGACATGCAGAGCACACTTATGATTTAATAGCAATAGTAATATTGGTATTTCTACGATATCAGCAAAGGCAATAAATTATAAAGTCTCAACACATCAACTACAGAAGGTGGCAAGTGTAATAGTTTTCCATTGTGAGATGAAGGACGGACTAACAAATAGAGCTGAGTTGCCATCAATCACAATGAAATGGAAAAAGTTAGCCGTAGCACTGCAATGACGGAGATTTTAGCCATCCGTACTTAATGGGTCAATGTCAAATCATGCATAATAATGAATACTGGGAAGATTGTGTTGCTTAAAGATGAAGATTATTTCGTTCATTATTTCTTGTTATACATGCATTCGGCACCACGAATAGACATGCTGATTAAGGGTCGCCCAGTTGGCAAATCGTGAAAGGGTGATCTGTAATGAGGTTGTTACCTCATTAAAGATCATTATAGCGAGAGGAAAATTGAACAAAATCTCTATTTCAATTGTCGAGATGTGGAATTATCACTATTTCCACCGATTTATTCGAACTGGTATCCTCATCTTGGTTGTTTTAGTCACGGCTTTTCGGCCGTTGTACTGTTGAAGAAGGTTAAAAAGTATAAAGACCGAAATCTCGTGACTATAACAGTTTTTCCCATAAGACCCTTTTGTAAAATAATTGGAACGACCCCTGTCTGCGGATCAAGAAGGTTGACACTGATCTCACAGGTAAATAAACGTAGAAAGCCTCCTCTAACTCATGCAATTCAGGTAACATTAAAAAGAAAAGGTGGGTACCAAACTAAAAGCATGATTTTAAACGAGTACTTCTATATGATGGCGCTATCAGGCAAAATAAAAATAAAATTTTCATGCCAACAAAATATATAAATACTGACACACATCATTGAGAAATATGCAGGCTTTGTAACAAGACGTAAAATAAAGCATGCCTATTAACGTTTAACAAAACCTTTTATCAGTTTATTAAAGTTTGAGCGCCTGAAGCGACACAGATTTTTGGTTCTCCACTTGGCTCAGAATATTTTCGGCCGATTCTATCATGTCCACTCTGTAATGGACGACTTTGCGACGAAACCAACTGAATTTATTGTGAAAGCAAATGCCGTCTGAAATAAACAAAATGGTTTCATTAGTTGTCTTATCAGACGCCTGAGAAATTTTCCATCCTCTTTCCCGAAATCTCCTTGTTCATCTCTAGAACTAAATTCGTTTAAAATTGAGAAACTTTTGGAAAATGTGGCGTAGCAAAGATAAAAATTGTATATGATATCTTCAAAGGATACGTCAGTGACACAGATGATTGAATGACGAAAACACGTGTAATATAGTCACGTGATTCAAGTACATGTCATGATTATGTTGCTTCTACCATGAAACATAAAAGTGACCAGTTAGCCACAGTTGTCAGTCAGTCAGTCACAGAGTGTTGAGACGTTTACGCTCCAGCGAATATTTACTCGCTTAAGTGTGAAGGTTTCAACACTGTGCAGGGCATTTGTTTGAATCCTGCTCCTTGAAGCACAATGCATTAAGGCACGTGGGGCAGTAGATACAGCCATGTTGCTGAAGATTTGAAACAAGGAAAGCTTTTTCGCCTTATCCAACCCTGACGATTTGAAATGAGGAAACTGTAATCCCTTGTTCGATCTCTCTTCATCCTACGTCTGAGTGGATACAGCGAGAGTCATCAAATACAGAAGTCATGTTGTGTTTTCTACAACTCTTTACCACTAAATAAAAGATCGATGGTCGTTTCTTGTCCTTTTTTTTACATTACATTATTTTTTGATTTTCATTTACAACATATAAACTGATGACACAATATTCATACTTTTATAGTCGTTCAAAATTAGTTGGTCGCCTAGCAGTTGGGCAATGGACAGTGGGTTCGATCCTCACTAGGCACCCTATGCTAGCAGACTGGTTAAAGAAGTGGTTAAATAGTTAGTATTACAAATCATTACTACTGCTCTGTGAGTGTAATCATCACTGGGTGCCCCACACTTGTGGTAATGTGTCAGATTAAATTGAGCACTAAATGCCCGTGGCGTGCCTCATGGCTGAAATGGCTGCGTATTACCACTGGTAAGAGTGACTAGTGTTCCAGCCCTAGTAAAAAGGATTTTGAATGCTGATTTTCAAAGCAGCCAGCCATTCCCAGACAAGTTTAGTGAAGAATCAAAAAAGCTAAGTTAATATGTTGTTAATTTAAAATTACAATTGGCTGTGATCAACATTTCAACAATGATTACTGGAATCTACTTTGATGATCATCTTTCCAGGGTTGCCAAATGTCTTTTTGCCGCACACGACCAAATTTGTATGGTTTAGGGACCAAATTGATTAGCTTTAATACCAAAATAATCAAATAACTTAAATTCTATCATCCAACTAAGCTTACAGGGAAAATGGATTAGAAATTTTTACGTATTGTTCGTATATATCAACGTCGTGACATATCAATAGTGTTCTCGAAAAAATTGTACCAAATCTCTATTTTTGGAATCAAATAGCTTTGTTCAGCACCAAACTTGCCCAATCTTGATCTTGAAAAGTACCAAATGACAACCCTGCACTTATCAATAAAAAAAACCCCCAAACCCCCCAAAAACCCAGTTTTTTGTATAAAAAAAATCCACTTACAGGTGCCTGGGTCTTTGCACTTGTAACTTCCATCTAAGGTCATGATTGAACAATCAGTTCGTTCAATTGGTACGATTTCTTCCCAGTCATCACCGTTCTTTCTGAAGAGACCAAAACCAATGTCATGTTCTTCAGTCTTATATTCCCATCTGCAAAAAAGGAGAAAGAAAAAACAATGATTACACAAATTTAGTTTTGAATATTTTTTTTCTTCCAGAATGAAATTTCTGAAACTATCACTGTTTTGTTTGTTCGCTGGCAGTTTATTCTCCATCTGCCAAATTCTTGTTTTTCCTCTATTTTAGCTGCATTCTTTCAGAACTCTAAATTCATACAAAAATAGTAACCGTGCTTGCTTGACAGACAAGATATTTTGGGACCACCTAGGAAGCGACATACAACAGTAGAATGGTCTGATTTACGATACCATAGGTTATATACATACCTAATTCAATCCATCTTTATAGCACTGGATCATGAATCATCGTGGAAACTTTATGTAGCACAACCTAATATTATATGCATAGCGTGCACTTTGTTGCTTTAAATGATTTCTTCTTAAAAACTTCGTGATTATTAAAAATTTACATAGATCTTTTACATTTGGTCCGTATAATTTGTTGATTTTCATAGCTTTGCATAGACAAAAGGATAATTTATCTTGTCAAACTGATTAAGGCTTGTTTATTGTAAAGGTTTTTAAGTATATTGTATTGATTAGGCCCTTTTTTACTGTAGGGTTTTCAAAACTAATTTCATGGATTAGGCCTATTTTACAGTACATGTTTTTATATTCATTTTATTGATTAAACTTTTTATTGTACGTGATTTTATAATTATGTTATTGATCGAGTCTTTTATGTAAGAAATTATTTGATCAACAGAAACACTGCAATAGGACCAACTAGTGTTTTCAAGTTACATTATCATACAATTGTTCATTTGGATCAGTTTTCTGGTCTTTGTTGTTCGTATGATAATGCTTTGCCTAATGTAGCGCAGGCCCTCTTCCGCACTTGGTGACCTTCCGAGAATGTAGAACGGAACTCTTTATTCGAAATACAAGGGTACGTTGTTCTCATTCCTATCGCTGTCACGTTCGGTGTCCTTTCTAGGAAATTTCAGAACTCGTAACCGCCAATACTTCCTAGCAATGTCAAGTATTATTTATAGAAGAAGCAACAATTTGTCCCTAAAATTCTGCCCCACCCCCAAAGGAGGGTTTTTATCGCAAAATCTTTTTCTCAAAGGGATGCATTACCACGTAATTGCATTAGCTGGATCGAACAGTGTCCAGTCATCAGAAGGTAACTTCTGGGGGGTATAGTTATTGCAGAGAAAAAGGGCGTGGACAAAGAGACCACGGCAGACTCAAGCATTGTCGTTCAATCAAACGCCACAACTTGTTTCATTCGATTACAAGACTTTGTGGTCTTTCTGATTGGCTGTACAGCAGGAACAGTGAATTAAAATCTCAACACCCTTTCAATTTTCCTTTTTTAAATAAATATGAATATAGTTCTAGAAACAAGATAGTCCGAACTATTCATCATACAGTTCAATTATACGAATAGTATTTTTAATGTTATATCCTAAGATTTCGATTTAGAGTTTGAGTTTTGGATTTATCTTCTAATCGTTCTTTTCTGTATCCTCGGGCCATAAACTCAGTTTTAGATATTCTCACACTTGGTTCCTTCCGGCGGTGTTCGTACAACTTTTTTTATCTCTTCTTTTGTTAGAAGCGTCTTCCATTTCATTTTCTTGTCTAAGTTTCATAGTTAATGTTATTCTCGTGACCTTTTGTTCTTTTTAGTCGCCGAATGTTATTATGTGGCAAAGATTATGATCAACTGTTCTCGGCGTGGGCTGGACCCGCGAAGGAATTAGTATCTGATTCATATTGTAACAAAAAATTCCTGGTTATTTGAACCATAACGCTCACAACGACTTCGACTTGACTCACCAAATTTAACTCTTGACATTACTCAACTGCCTACCATTATTACACCCAGGCCGCCAACCGAACAGGAGTGGTAGGATGTTAGTCTTCATATATTCACAATATAGTCCCAATATTCGTACTTCTTCCAAAGCTCTACCTTTCCACAAATCATCTGCATTAAACTTCTTAAAAACTTCAATTTCTAAGGATGATTAAGAGTTTTATATACGGTTTGTTTCAACACTATATGGCTAAACAATTGAACGTTTAACATCGCACAATATCTAGAAAGCTAGTTTATACCGATTCCTCGGTATGAAAAGTTTAACCTTCACTAGGTACCCCGCTATCGTGGTGCGATGGTAAGCAAGCTGGTCTCGAAAGTCAGTTCACTAACGTGATAATTAAAAGTGCAATACTACTGCAGCCTTGGGCTAGAGTAAACTATATTGATAGTTGAACCACTACCCCATAAACATTACAAATATTTAATAACAATGGTTTTCGTCGTAGTCCCATCAAAATATTTCAGACGCACTGCTCCAAAATTGAAATGTTTTGTATAGCTTGGAAAATAAAGACCAATTTTCTATCGATTTTAGCGTTTTTTTTATCGTGGATTAAAAAGTATAAGCGATTGAAAATAGACTTACTTAAGGTAGGTATTTTCATTTTCAACATCATATTCTACGTAGACTTTGTCGCCACTTCCAACGGTGATTGTTTCCATCGTTTCAAAGTCTTCTGTGTTCTCCAAATAATACTCCTTTGGTACAACTCCCCCGTGGCAAATCTACAAAAGACATGAACAGTTGGTAAAAAGAAAAAAAAAAGAAAAAGAAAAGAAAAAGAAACAGCAATAAGAAATCGTTTACAGAAAACCTCGATTATCTGAACTAGTCGGGCGGTGACTATTTTGTTTGGATAAATGATTGTTCGGATAACTGATCCAAGCTTTCGAAAAGGGAGCCATACTGAACAAAATTATGGGACCTTAAAATTTTGTTCGGATAATTCGAAATTGGGAGTCTTCTTCTAATAGCCACTCCTCCTCTCAGCTAGGCCGCTGAATCTCTTGCAAGTCATGTTATGATTATCAGAGAAAGATTCAATAGATTTGTTACATAGGA
This sequence comes from Thysanoteuthis rhombus, assembly GCA_963457665.1. Lineage (NCBI taxonomy): Eukaryota > Metazoa > Mollusca > Cephalopoda > Oegopsida > Thysanoteuthidae > Thysanoteuthis > Thysanoteuthis major. The sequence continues at coordinate 70,766,401 of OY735198.1, read as the reverse complement.
GGTGACTAGGATCAGATCAAACTTAAAATATGCATGGCCTCTCTACAGCAAACATCGTCAAGAATTAGAAACGAATGTCAACTTACAAGGTCTGAGCACTTAGGGTCACCATCAGCACCAGTCTTGGTTCCACCCAAATAAAGTGGGAGTTCTTCAGAATCGATGTATTCCAACAGTGTTTCTTTGTAGTCACCTATAAAAACAGAGCAAACATTTGGATTTCATGAAACATGTTAGATTTTTGACCTTCATCTTAATTGGCAGTCAGACTTTAGTTGTGATAAAAAAAATAAACAAGCTTGAAAGTCATAGCATAGATACACTAATTCTTTTCTTCTAGCAAATGGTGCCAACGTTATTCAAATTTAGATCTGGTGCCAAACCTATTTGCAAGATCATGTCTGGAATGGAGTCGAAAAATACCTAGAAACATCTAGATTCTCCAATTACATATAATTAATGAATTACTCAATTTATCAAAATATTACGTATTCTATTATCATAAACCAAATAGAAATAATAATTATCAAAAGGCATCGAAACAGCCATTTCTGGCATAGGCGCAACCAAAACAGTCTAGATTTATTAGGAAAGCTTCTAAATTGGCAATACTGAGCAAGGTACGTAACACACATTTCGATAAGTTGATCAGTGAAGGCAATCGAAGTGAAGGCTTGCACATCTAAAAATACATACCAATTGATATGAAGGTGAATAGTAGTAACAAATTAATGACGATTTACAATACTTCATCAAATAAAAAAGTAAAAGGTACGGATAACGGGTAATCTTGTATGGATTTCTGAGACAGGGTGTTGTAATTAATTCTTTCGGGGTCAGTTTCCTCGTTTTTATTTTCTTTATCGCAACGTTTCAGCCAGTGTACACTACAGCACTCCCCAGGTCTGCTCCATTCGGAAACGTTCTGGTAATTTCAAATGAAACTGTACTTGATCAACGGCAGTATGCTGTTCTCATTCGTATACAGGCCATACCCGGTGTCCTTTCTTGGGAATTTCACGACCCTTAATCGTCCATTCTTCTTTATGATGACGATTTGTCTCTCCAATGAGCTAGTGTCTATTTTTGCACCACCAGACTCGGGGATTGATCTCACGACTTTCTGAGAACTAGATGAGCATTGCCAACACTTCTATTAACAATACAGTGCACAGTAGGACGACCAAGGCGTACAGTGGTCGTATTGCTGCGATGAAAAAAGCAATAAAAAGGCTAGGAAACTGACCATAAAGAATCAATGTGTCATACCAATATTTTTGGATAAAACAAAATAGGTAGAATCGAAATTCAACTTACCTCCAAGAACGAAGATCTTGTTCTTCATGTCTTCGCTAAGAAGAGGTTTGACGAGTTTGTACAGGACAGGGAAAAGAGTTGGGGCTGTAAGCAAAGGAGAAAACCAACTTAGTTAACGTTAATCAGCATTGAAAGACCTACCGATTCTATGGGTGTGCAATCCGATCGCATATTATAATACGACGCCTAGTTTATATAATGTAATGGCGGTTAAAAATGTGACCTTTGTGTACGATCTGACAACCAACTTTTTATATCTTAAAATTTGCGAGCTCTGTCTGCCCTATATCAAGACAAGGCTTTACCGGTAAACCGCCAATATACAATGGATAGGCTGCCTGCAATGGTTGAGTGGTCACACAAGATGCACTAAGTTTTCTTTGAATTGAAAAAATGTTTTGTCTCACAGAACCTTACGTACAATGCGAACCTCCTACTCTGAAGTGAAAATCGATATAAATTTCTCAAGGAAGATGGCTTTTATATGCTAATTACAGTGTAGTCCTCCTTATTTATTTATGTTTACAAATGCGTGAAAATCCGAGAGCAATCGAGCCTTAAATTTTATTGTTCATTCTGGTCAGATTAAATTGCACAACTTTTTTGTCAAAGGGTTACCCAACAAGTCACAGGATTGTCAAGGTATTCATAAACGCTGTGCAACCGGCAAACTAAGTTTTGCAGTATGTCTCGATAAAAAGGGTGGGAAGTGTGAATAAAAAAAATAGCCTTATAAAGCTAAATGAACTTTCATATAAGTTCAACACAACGAAAATAAAAGAAAATGTATTTTTGCGAATCAACGATCCCACAAATACACGAAAGACTATTTGTTGCGGTTGGCTAGCGTAAAAGTTTTGCTAAAACACTAAAGCAGCACGGACACGCAAATAACGCTTCCTTGAAAGCAAGCTAGCTGATAAATAACACAAGTCTTTATCGATTGAGACATATCCTTTGATGGAAAAAATATTACTGATAGACGTTAGATCATGCAATGTCGAAGAGATTATAAAATACCTCTGGTTTTATTAACAGCGTTTGAAGAAGAAAAAAATAAGGAAAGGGCAGTACATACCGTTGATTACGAAAAGTCTCTTCATCATTTCTGGGTAGTTATCTTCCAAGACTTGGACCAGATAGAGATACATATCAAGACCGGGTTTCCACATGTGCTTGGAACCGACATTCTCCATATCGAAGACAACGGTCAGACCAGTGCAAGGCTTTCCTTGCTGAAAGGTTTAGAAAAAGAAAGGCATAAATCAATCCGTGATCAAGTCTTGTCTAGAGGCTTACATTTTATCTCCTGGTCGTATTCTGTGAGTCGTCCTATTTTTAGATATGCGAGCGTCTTTAGTACCGATTATCGTCACTGGAGGAGAAACGAAGGTTTGGTAATTTATTAAAAGGGTTGGAAGAGAACAGGGAGAAAAAGGTTATTCAGTTTAATAGAGTTTAGGGAGGGAGGGATGAAGAAGGAAGTTTGGAATGCTGCATATGAAACTAATCCTCTTTTGTTTAACATTTAGATAAAAACGTGAACGAGCATCGAAGATCGAGAGAAATGAGTGAGAGAATGAAAAAGATACCGAGAAAAAGGTAAGTGAAGAATATGGGAATGAAATAATGAGTGATATTAGTTGTCAACACCCGTGGTATTTCTACGGGTCAAGTCAATAATAAAATATCAGTGAAGAATTCCTACTGTAGAGCTATGGCTTTCATGTTATACTCGCTGACTGTTGATAGTGAGTTTGATCCTCATTGAATATTCCACTATTTTGTCTTTCTGCTACACTAAGCCATACTTCATTAAATGTTTAAGGGTGCCTGCGATAGAGCGATGATTAGTGGGTTAGTCTTACAGCTAGGGTAGTAAAATCGGTCCTTACAAGACTCCTGTTAAATCGTCGGGGGGGGGGGGACAATTGGAATCAAAACATTTCAATCTTTCTCCCAAACAGTCTTGTATATATATTTTTCACTCAAGTCCAGAGTAGTCAAGTTGTCAGATTTTTTGGTTACAGTTTTAGTTTTCGTGGACAGGACTAACGAAAAACGTCCAGCATTTAAGGTCTTTTTAAATGCAATTAAATATTTTTCTTTCCCTTTAAGGCTTCTGCACTTTGAAATGATGTAAGCTAGCTTTTGGTGGGGACAAACGAAAAGGCACTCGCTTGTTTTTTTTTCGTACGTCGGACATGAAATTATTTTAAATGGCAATCATGGCAGGCTGCTCCACACACCATTCAAACACGTACCTTTGAAACGGGCAATGTCCTAGTGTTTGTCATTCCAGATATTTCCCGAAATATGTGGTATGCATTTGTTACTAAGACTTTTAAAGCTATGCAAATATGCCTATAAGTAGAGAATCTAAAAAGTGAATGGATGTAAGGTATTTTGGATTTTGCAAGTATATGATCAGTTGCAATCAAGGAAAGAATTCGAAATCTTAAAAAAAATGATATCTAGTCTGCAAGTTTCAAAAGATATTTCAACAGAAACCCGAAAGTCAGACCATTGATGCTATTCTCTCCTTTGCACTTTCTGACAGATATAAAAGGAATGGTTGAAAACGAGAGATGGCGGGAATTTTTCCGGTCTATCAGTAACCTGTAAGTAATGGCAATCAGTACTAGAGATGCTCATACAGCTAAGAATTTTGTCATTTTTCCTTCAGAAGAGATTATGTACGAATCTACTGTCAGTCTATTCTCAATAAATGCAACAATACTTTGAATGTAAACTCAAACATTTTGTTCATGAACTCAAAGACCAAAATCATTATCCTCACACGCGTATGTGTGTGTGTGCGTGCGTATGTGTGTAATGTAAAAAGTGAAAAGTTTTTGTACCTTTTCGCTTGTTTCTTCCAAGTCTTTAAGATGTTTTTCGCACTGGAGCAGTTTGCTTTTTTCCAAATCGGATTTTTTGCTGGAATACATGATTCCTTTCATATCCAGGTAACCCCAGGGTTCAATACGCAGAACTGATCCATCCTTATCGTGACCAACATCGCCACCAGTCATGAATTTTGAGATCACCTGAAAAACACGAATGCAATAAAGAAATCATTGATATTGATTGAAACAGAGAAATATTTTTTTTTTTAGCATTTTTGGTCCACGCTGACCAGAAAAGAAAAAAGACAGCCAAAAGATCTTATGAGTTGGCGTAATGTTGGGACAGATAGAGAGTACGAATTTTAGCATCGTAGTGCTGTCTTGCTACCCCCAGATTGGCTATTTCGAGACATATAACTGATTGAATTTTAATAGAAAAAACTTTGAAACAAAGAGTTTTGATTTTTTTGTGAGCCTCGTGGTGAACAGAAATGCTGTAGGGAGTGAGGCTGGCATAATGGGCGTTTTCGTGTTTTGAAATATAATTCAGAGAAATGGGATATGTATAGCTTTTTTTTTCGAGATCTAAGCATTTTAGATTTGACGAGTAAGACGCATCAAAAACAAACTCAGTAAAATAAGCCAATTGCGGCTGATTTACACTAGACCTCAGTGATCACAGCACCCTTGAAGAATGCGGTTATAACGGGTGGATTAAAAATACAGCATCCAAGTAAAATCATTGAAGAATACTGCATGCCAATTTAAAATACGGCAGGCAAAACAAAAATAAAAATACGGCATGCAAATTCACTTTTTATTGTGCTCTTGTGAGAATATAAAATAAAAAGGCCGTTAAGTTAACTGTATTTTCAGAAGGTTAAGCAGAGGCGACTAATCAAAGTTTCAGTCAATACATGATTTCTTAAAACAAACTGAGAACCACGCGACCTGTACATGAAAGAATCATGCTTAACCTCATATGGAGACAGCACAATATGTAAGGGAAAAACAGGTGTTCGAGACATCATAGAATCTATCAGAAAACAGTAATGGCAATGGTCTGGTCATGTTGCAAGAATGGCAGACATCCAGTGGACATCACGACTCACAGCGTAGATCCCCAGAGATCGCGTGCGAAACTGAAGCCGACAGAATACAAGATGGAGAGACAAACTAAATAAGTTCAGAAAGTACTGGCTCAGCGACGCCCACGATAGAGAGGTCTGGCAAATTCTGTGGAAAGTCGCAGTCCAACGATGGACGATAAAAGAATGATGATGATGATGATGATGATGATGATTAGTTGTCCTCAACCAGGTGAGGAATATCCCTCCTGAGAGAATTTTAGGGGCTCAGACCAAACTTGCAACCACTGATTTGCAGATTCAAACGGTTGAAATATTGATTTTTTTTGCATCGTTAGCACAGATTTCCTAAAGGGAAAGTACTCTTAGATACTCTATGCATATTTGAGTCAGACGATTCTGGAAGGAACGGGAAGAAATTCCGAAATATGGAGAAAAGGGTGCATGAACAAAAAATGGTTGAGAACCCCTTGTAGAAGAAGAGAGTGCTTTATGTGATTTTCCCTTCGATTTATTAATTGATTGATTCGATATTCGTTGTTCAATTAATTCGCTGTTGACTAGAGAGCATATTTTCCTGTTTCTAAAATAAACGATAGAATCAAAAAGAAATAATCTACAGTCTATAAATTTCGATAGAACATCTTTTGCTCTCTCAGTCGTCATGAATAAAACGTGATTCTTCGCTGTCCAATTAAGTTCAGACAAAGCTTAAGAGTCTAACCCACTTATGGCTTTTGACTCATTCCATCGGATCTTAATCTGGAATCGTCAGGATTGGCAGATAATCTCTTATAAGATCGAACGGCGAAAGTACGGATTATCTTCATTACGTGGTGTTAAGAGAGAAATGATCGCAAAATCTTATTAATTTATATCTTTCTGTGCCAACAGGGCACAGGATCAAGTGGAATAAAAATTAAACAGAAAAAGAAAAAAGCCGACTTTGGATTAGAAATAGAAAGAATTAGAAAATGCAGTGACCATGAGGACCAACTTGACCCATTGAACTGCAATGACGGAAAGTTCCGTCATTGCATTTCTATGATGAACTCCGTTTTATTGTGATTGATGGCAATATAGAATAGAGCTATGATATTTAAAATATAAATGCATCGCTAATGAAAATCAGAAACAAAGGAATTGTTAGTGGTCAGGAATTAACAAAAGCGTTACTGACAGAATTAGTTTATCGTACGTATGATTATGTACGATCTATTTGCGTACATAAAGCAGTTTATTTGTAATGTTTTTTTCTGATGAATTGTCGATTAAATTTCAAGAAATCTGTAAAGAGTAATTTCATAATCTAATTCAAAATTGATTTTAGGTTATCTTGGAAAAAAAAGATTCATCTCAAAAAATTGCTGTCGACGAGTTATTTTCCTAAATTCCTTTGAAGATATATCAAGGCAAGATTTCGTATAACTTTACGCAGAAAAAAGCTCTTTCTTTTAATCTCCAATATAGTGGGGTAACTGGGCCAAACCATAATGCATCTTGTGATAAAGGCATGTAATTTGGTACATTTATAGCCAAAGACATTCCCCCAAAATAGATATTGAGAATTCATGAATTTTCAATGGGTTGCCCTCAGCAGCCATTTTTCAAAAATTCTGAACTATTTTCTTATCAGCGATGAATATAATGATATTGAAGTCATAAGCAGGAGAATTTATTTACAATGCATATTTCTTTACCATTTGGATAATACATGTAAGTCATTGAAAATTCAAGATGGCCGCCATTTTCAAAATAGTTACCATGACACAATTCTAAACTAAGAATAAGATATAACAATGAAAACACAAACCTAGGGTCTATCTTGGGGAAGTTTATTAAGCATCTCCTCCACAGTAACATAGGACTGTGCAGTCAGCTTTTTTGCACTTTCACTGCCAAACTAAACCCTACGTATATTTGCTGGAGACGTAACAGGGTTGGTCTGCATTTGGTAGGCATGTCCAACACCGAGGGCATCCATATCAGACTAGTTTATGAAGCTTTATTGCAATTGCAATTTTTATACCAGTCATGGCAGCCATCTAAAATAACTTGCGTGTATTATCTAAGTGGCAATTCCCAAGAACTATTTATTCTATATTTATAGAAGAAATATTTTTGGCTGAAAATATTTGTTGTTATTTTATGATTTCTATCACCATCATCATCACCACAACAATCATCAATGATAAAAACAATGATAATTATTCATCGTTAGAAATGAAAGCCAAAATAATGTTAGAGTGCATCTATAGGACCATGATTGACATTTCATCTCGCAGACCATCACCCTTATATGCGAGGTCTAAGATTCTATAGAGTGGCGTAGCAAAGATTCTCAGCACCAGGGGCAATTGTGCGATAATTGTAAGGGACGGTGTGACTATCAATAGGTATCAAAGGCAAAAGGAAATGTCGCACCCCTTTGACACCTGTGTCTGGGGGGGGGGTGACTGCCCCATTTCGCACCCTTCTTACTACGCCTCTGATTCCATAGGATGAAAAGTAAAACCAAATTAAGATTCAGTGTAAATGGTTGCAGTTGATGTATTGATTTCTGAATTAGCTATAAAAAGAAATAAATTGAGTACTTTACTCAAAGAAGAAAAATGGCTGCCATGGGCGACTTATTGAAAATTCATGGTGGTTCAATATCTAGATTTGTTTGGAATACCTTTGGCCGTAAGGGTACCATAGTATATGCTTTTAACACAAAATTCACAGTTGGCTTCAATTTTAAGCGAAGCTGTCGTATGAATAGTCTCTCGTAATTTTAGTGTTTTTTTTTTTTTTGTCGAAGTGAAATTCACCCAAAGAATCAATTTTCAATTACAACTGGAATTTGTAAGAAAGATATTCAACTCATTTATTCTAATAGAAAAAAAGGTTTAAAAGAATCATCTTCCAGGTGGATATAATCAAAATAATGCAAGCATACACTAAGGTTCAAAGAGTTTTTCGGACGATTGAACTCATCATTTTTGTCATACCAACAACGTTTTGACCGATTCATTTTACGGTCTATTTTTTGGACGTCCTAATAACTCGCACAGAAGGTGGATATGGTATCGCTGTACACAAGAAACTAACATACACACAGCTGTATCTGGATTCAACCTATTTCTGGTGTTAAAAAATGCTTAGTCAGTTGTCTCCTACAGCTTTCAACTCGAGAGGTCGACGATACCCTCTTAAACAATCGAAATTACAACCATTTTGTGAACACCACACAATCTGGCTCGCTCCCCAGAGAAAATGGGCATTGGAGATCATAGTGGTATACTCAACTCGATTTTACCAAAAAACCGTGAAATATACTTGGGGTTCTTAGTGCCTCGATCAAGTGATGCTGAAAACACCGGTTCTCGTTTAATCTAAACAGTACATAGATTGGAAAATCAATTAATGTAATCGCTCCATTCTGGTCTCGTGTAGTATTAAGATAAGCTATGTAAATATAAATGGAAACTAGGTCACCAAAGAATAGAACATTTAATGGTGATAATTTATATTGACCCAATTTCTGTTTGTTTTGTTACACAGCAAACACAGCATATCGTAGCGAGATCTTTGTAAGTGCAATACCCCCTAAAATTCTCTAACTTGAAAAATTAAGCATTTTGCAGTTCGATCATGCCATCTGTTTTAGAATAATGATTTTAATTAGGTACTTATTGACAAAAATATTTAAGGAAGATAACTCTGGGTTTATCAATTTCCAATTACTGCTCTTCATTAAAAAAAACGAAAAAACAAGAATGAGCGAATAGTTAATTCATAAACAGAAAGTGACTTAATATCGAACTTGGAGACATTCAAGCGAATATAAGTGAAAAAAAAACCCCAAAACTACTGTAATGTGAATAAGATTAGGGATTCAATTTTACTTCTGCTTATTAGTGATAGTAAAACAAAAACTCACCTCTGGTGGGGTGTACTCAGCAATGAGCGTGTCGGCTCCCATTTGTTCTCTTAGACTCATACTCTGAAAAGAACGGAGAAAACAAATGTTTGATTCAAGACTGAGAAGAATGAAAGCAAAATTGACTAAATACATTTGAAAGATCGAATTAAATAAGGTTCCATGCTTAAAGAGTTTCATTTTCCTGTTTCGATGAAATGTCGACTTTTCACGGACAGAAAGGAAATTAAATCAGAAATCAAAACAAAATAGAACGAGTGACAAATCAAATCATCATATGAACTGCTACAGATATCATTCTGGGTTCTTCGTAGAATTTTCTCAGGGCAATGGATTTACTTGCTGGTACTAATATCTTCTTCAAGTAACATGACAAATGAAATAATCTCACGACTTCACGGCATTTCTTAAAGAAATGGGGAATCCTAATTTTTGTATTCATTTGAATTCAGTAATAATTAGTAATTATTTAAAGTCACTCATATTTTATCAAGCAATATTAATGCCTAAAACCCATTTAAAACAACGAAACCTAATTTATATTTTCTTTGAATTGTTATTACATTTTAACAAAATCGTAGTCACTTTGTATTTTAATCCCTGCCACTTATTTGATAATTTTTGCAATTAATTCTATAATTTGTACCTATTTGCAGTCATGAGTGATTTCCTTCTCAGTTACTGAGTAAAAAATAAAATAAAACATGAATCTTTTGTCTTAAAATCTGATAATCGATCAGAATTTAATTACTCGAGTTTGTTTCGTCGTTCATGAATTTAAGATTTACACACAAGTGACACGTAGCAATTAGTCAATAAAATAATTGAATTGAATGTTTTTAGTTAGATGATTAACTTAGAAGAGCTTTTCTTCCATATCCAAGTTTCATAGCACGATTGTGACATAGTGCCAATGGAGGTGGTTTATTCGAGGCAAGAGTCCCTCAACACTAACCACTAAACACCAAGAAGAAAATGTACTAAACAGAAGATTAAGGCATTGGAGAGGTATTAGCACAGTAACACAGAAGGGAAAAAGTGGTACGGGTGATATTTCCTATACCGATTCAGGTAAACAGGGCAGACGACAATAGATATGGACATTTGTCAAATATGAAATTCCAAGGATTAGAAATTTCTATTCAGATGACAAGGGAAGAAAGAAGATTGATTGTTGTAAGAAACCCACAGAACAATTGTTGCCCCTTAAGGACATTTTGCTGAAAGGCTGTTGGTGAAAGAACGGTTATAGGTTATCGCTGTGTTGACATATCAATAAATAAGATTAGCTTTATGACATTATCAGTTGATGACCTCAAAACTAATGTCTTTCCCCAACATTCAACATAACTACAAGAATTATCAATGGCTGTGTGGAAGAGCCATGCTTGCCCCAACCAATCACGCTGTTTACGGGATCAATGAACAAATTCTCCATCAGTTGCATACTGAAAAGTCTACAAGTCTATTGACACTGTTACAAATCCAAACAAAGTTGGGAATTGCTCTAATGAGTTTTCTAACAGTCTGGAGCCATCCGGTATCACATTTCAGGCTCATGCTGGAGAAAGGAGCACCGATTCTTCTTGTGAACATGGATGCCCCACATTCGTAGCATAGCGCAAGACTGGTAGTCAAATAGTCGATAGTATAGCTGATTGAAGCAATTGTACTGACCGGATGTGTTAATCCCCCAAATTACAGCTATTTCCAGTTACATCCTATTCAATTTCAGAAGACAACATTCCCCTGTTTGGATTTGCTTTACCATGCGTATTAACGAGTCTCAGGGGTAAACATTGGACACAGCTGGGTTACAATTGCAGAATCTCTACATTTCACGGTGCTAGTTATATATAGCCGTCCCACGAGTCTGATCACTAAATCTCTACGTGTATTGGAAGACAAAGAACATTATTTATCAAGGAATTATGTTATGATTTACATGAATTACTTTTTAACATTGATATTTATCTTCAGTAGTGCAATAGTTACATTACAATCTATTACAGAGTAATGCTAAACCAGTCCCAATTTCGAATCTTGACTAAAATTTATAGACTAAAATCTTTCTGTGCACAAAGAAAAATGCTTATACTTTTTAATTGGTTGTACTATATTAAAAAAAATCCATAAAAAATAACAATAGCATGTCTGATTTTGTGCTTAAATAATTCAGAGTTCTTCGACCCAGTTTCAAAATGCAATTCGATCTTCACATTCAGTTTAACGAGTCGGTTTATAAATTGCTAAACTACGATCCAAATTTGAGACTGAATCGAAGAAGCAGATCAAAACTAATGGCTGCAGATTCAAAATCTACCGGACTAAGAGTGTTGTCGGACCACATAGCATTGTCTTCATCTTATTGCTGCCCTTTTATAACAATACACTGTCTCATGGATAAAGAGCGTATTGATCCAGAGTGTTTTGATAAAAAAAAAAAGGAAAAAGATGGATAAAAGAAATACAAGTGATAATAATGAAGAGTATATCGACCCAGAAAGAATGTTTTGATAAAATGCAACTATAACTAGTGATAAACCTGATTCATCTTAAATTTAAAAAAAAATGAGTGTACATTTGACTCCGCAAACCGTATTTACAAGTATACCAGACAATCTCTTCAATGTCTTTCTTCGCAATTACATTGTCTTTCTGTATACGGCGTACAATTATAGTCATAACATTTGAATTAAGGAATTGATAATCAAAAGATTAAGAGGTAAAAATCAGTTTATTCAATAATCTGATTACAACCGTTGCGTTCCGTTAATACTTTGTTGAAAACTAAGTTCGTTGTAGCAAAAACAACTTAATTGGACAGATATAGACAACGTGAACCAGGCGAGATTTATATAACTTATGTAAAACTTAATCCAATAAGTTGCTTGCGCGTGTAAATCATTTAAAAAAATACCTATAGCTTAAGCGACTTTTCCTTGCCCCGTTGTTATCTCGTAAACGTATAGGATATTTGAGCTTAGCTAGTTTAAGCAGCTAATTATTGAACACTAAACCGATAATTTGCGTAAAAGAGGATATTCGATTTTCGTTAGAACTGTAAACTGTTGCCATATAGCATGATCTGAATATAACAGGTTAGAAGGAAGGAATCAGTTTTTTTTAAAGATTTTACTGCTCCTTGATAAACCGAACTGACAATGCAATGCTCTAGTTTTTAAAAATACTTGATCATTGATAGAACAAGATGACACGAAAAGTTTCCGAGGCTAATCAATTTTGACTGATTTTTCTTTCCGTTTTTTGTTTTCACAGCTATTCTTATCGCAGCGCCGAGGTAATTTTTAAAATCAACGGCCATTGAGCAAACAATATGGATCGGAATTACAGTCTAAGCTTTTGATGAGATTTCAACTCTCGTTCCCTATCCTGGTGAGCTCGTCATTAAGTAGATCTTGCTACGAACCGTATTAAAATTTAGTCAAATAGTTACATCCTCCTCTATCTGATTTTCATATCACGTCACATAGTTTATCTAAACCTAACAAAAATAGCAAAAATAAAATGAAAAGAAAAAAAAACTATTCAAAAATTAGTAATGACCATGCTTAATCCTCTAATATTAGAAAAAAAAAAGAATCATTTTAATTTTATACTTGTTACTTGAACCGTAGCACTTGTCTTCCACTATGTGTCATTCACAACGACTTTGACTCGCCAAATCGGGCACTCCTGACGTCAGTCAACTGCCAACCATCTATAGAGCTTGGGCCTCAACTAAACAGACATAGCAGGAAGTGATATTCTTCATTCAACTATCCAGTACTATTAATATTAAAATTTGTTTTTAAAAATACAAAATTTAACCTATCTCCACGTCCGTTATCATTTGTTGGTTCTTACTAAAAAGATATACATAGATAAATCTATCGAGTTTTTTTTAATGTTTGTGAAAACAGACTGTTTATGGTGTTTTTGTGAGAATCGTTTTTGCATGGATCTATTCAATTGTTTAATAACTAGGGAAATGCCCTGTGGTATAGAGATATCTAATGGTGTACAAAACTACAAAGAAATCAAAGATTCTGCAGAAATAATTCTTCCATCTTTTCCATTCACCAGCTTATACTACGATATTAGAAAGTATGTTTCTCTATATCTCAGTTGACAAATGAACAGCACTGGTGACCTTTTCAGGGTGCAAGCCTGGGTATAGCGTATGGATATTTAGGGATGTTCAGGCGATAACACCCCCTCTAGGCCTAAGCTGATATAGTCCAATAAATGCACGGCGATATGTTTAGCATCAGCTTAGCTATAAAAGCTGCTGGAAGGAAGTCAAAGTTGGCATCTCACCGCTTCAACTATAATCCCTTGTTATTTGTCTCCAAGACCGGTTGTCAACTACGGTCAGAAAACCCATTTTGATGTTTTGCATCAAAATCTCAACGAATCACTCTAGGCTGGCAAGCTTTCGGTAGAGCAGGCTCAACCTTTAAAGACAAGAAAACCCCAGCCGTCCTAAAAAGAAGCGTCTACAACCAATGCAACCTCCCGATAATCACATAAAGAGCTGAAATATGGAACTTAAATAAAAGATCAACTCTCAAACGGAGAACCATTCAACGGACACAAGAGAGAATCATTATCAACCTCATATGGAGATATCACAAGACAGCACAGTATATTCGAGAGTCCGAGATATCATAGAAACCATTAGACAACTCAAATGACAATAGGCTTTGATATATTGCACGAATGTCAGACAACCGCTGGACATCACGACTCACAACATGAATCCCGAGAGATCATATGCGAAATCGTGGCCTACCGACAGTAAGACGGCCCGACGAGCTAAACAAATTCAAAAAGAACTGGCTATGCGGCGACCATGATAAAGAGGTTTGGCGAATCTTGGGGAAAGTCTATGTCCAACTACTGATGCTTGAAGGCTGTTGCTGAACCATAACAGATCGTTTAAAACAGTTGCTGGGTTTAAGTTATTCATGCGTTTTGATATATATATATATATACGTATCTAGATATCCAGAACAAACTGTATATTGCAGAAAAATACAAATTATAAATGCGTTATATTACTTTGAAACTATTTGAAAGATCTTAAGTTATTACAAAGTGAATGTATCATTTGGCCTGGACAGCATAAATTTTTTCGATAATTATATATATATATATATATATATATATATATATATATATATATAGCTTTTCGAAAGTTTGTTTTATGCCACTTTTTTTCCTTTTCATGAAAAAAAGGCGAAAAGCAAAAAGGTCTTCAGCATCTATTTTGCAACGAGCTGCTATAGTGACATGAACCCTCTTTCTCTCTCATCCACCAATGACTCAATCTAATATACCATCAATTATTTTTGGTTCTGGGAAGGCTAAAAAAAATTCTCCGTTTTACACCAGTTCAACTCATGAAAAAAAAAATTTTATCAAAAAATTGAAATATTGAAAAGAAATCCTGTAAAGCACAATTGGTCAATTCTAATTTTGAACACATAAATTATGATTTTTTTTACGACTCGATCGCCATAATTGGTTAATGAGAATCAATACTCTCACTTTGACGATCAAATTAATCATGAAAAAAATTAAAGGATTTCAAAATATATATCACACATTTACTAAATCATAAAACTGTTTTGGCATAAATAGCTTAGTTGCAAAGAAATATTCGTAGATTTTGAAAAAAAACAAAACAAAAAAAAACTGGGGCCCGAGTTGTATATCTGCAAACGAATTTTAGTATTAGAGTCCTCCTCTTCTTACGCTTTCACTAGAAAAGTGACCTCTGGTGAACGTGTTTGAGCCTCACAAGCTAAAAGTTCGGTCATAATGAGAGAAATATATCGATCAGAAAAATGTCGGTTTCAGGCCTTAATTCTTTCGCAACTCATGCTTATTTGAGCTTTGATAAAACGTCAGCAAGACGTAATTAATTTCCATTCATTGTAAAAGTACTGTAGTTGTTTTGAGGATTAGGTAGATCTATAAAACATGAGCGAGCAAAAACACTTCCCAAGCTTTTAGATATTTACCAAGCTTAGCTTAGTACAGCACATGACCAAATTGTGTCAATCCTCTAAATGGGAAAGCCAATCTGCCTTGCAAATAAGCATTCGAAATCTTAGATTTGGTTCAAACCAAGACCACTCACGCTAGTGTGATATGTGCAAGTATCTCATCCATCAAGCAGTTTCCCTGCTTTTGACACAATAACGACGCCAGTGACGTATGCTGGAAAAGTATGCTGACCTCCCCCTCCATTTTCACTGCCCTTTTCGGAAAGGATCAAAGTGTAGTATCTGTTCCCAGCAGAGACCCGGGCGCCAGTACTGACACTTGCCTGTCGAATGGACCGGAGATTGTGTGATGGTTGGCATCAAAGACCGAGTGCGCCGGTCCGATGCGGCAGCCATTGAGGTTATACTGAGGCTGTGCATTGCTACGTGCATTGGGAGCTTCTGAATTTCCCATTATTACTCAGCCAAGCTGTAGGGTATACGGCGCCCTGGGCAGCACAGTTCCATTGCACTTAAAAGGAAAAGGTCAGGATTGTCCTGATGCTTTCGTGACGGCGGTTGCTTTGGTTGCATAGCAACCTAAGTTGCGTCGGCTGGAGCTTTAATGGGTTGCTTTTTTTTCCCCAGGTAAAGCCCTGAACTTGTGTCACATTTTTCTCTGGTGGGAGAGTGAATAAAGAGTATGCTGCAAAATTAAGGAAGCAGATCTCTGCAGCTAAAATATCATAGAAGGTGCAGGTTGACCATGCAGATAACGGTGCAGAGATTAAACTCGGCGAGCCAAGTTCAAACTCTGACTGCGACGGTTTGTATTCATTTTGCTCTAATACCTTTGGGAAATGCATGAATCCATTCATTCCCACAGCTATCGGTAAAATAGTGCAGAATGAAGTGAGTTAAACCACTTTGAGTGCTTGTATGTAACAATGTGATGTGTGGAGCATAAGCATGAACGACTGAAGCCGTGATCAGCGTAAAGGGGCTACTTAACTTGAAAAAAATCTATTTTCGAACACTTGAAAAAAAATACTAAAGAGCAGATCAAACATATCCAAGTATGCGTTCCAGCATATCCTGAACTGCAACTTTTAGCTAAACAAAATCGGCGTTTTGTTTTTTCGAATATATTTATATCTCGGCTGTAAATTAACTCAAGACGAAACAAAATTGATGATTCGCCTGGTCATTGAGGTCTTCATGAATATATATATAAAATACATAATATCACAAGACATGCATACCATAATAAAAGCTCACCAAAACCAGTAAACATTTTCCCTCCTCAACATTCAGAAAGTACCGAGAGATATATTAGAAATACGCGTCGTGGCTGAATTTGGTGAAGATCAATCAAAAATCACGTCCTGGAAGCCTGCGTACGCAGAGACAGACGCAGAAATCTTTCAGTCGCTATAAGGACGAATGAGAAGAGAAATGAGCAAAGCAAAATGAGATTCAAACTTAAGTTTTGATACCGCATGCTTCGCACTTGATAAAACTAACTGAGGGAAAGGACAAGAGAAAGCGGTAAAATGTCGTTATGCAGAGATAGGTAGACTCAAATGAGAGACAAGCAACAGAAATGTAGATGGTTGGATCTTTGCTAGTTTCAAAGATTGGCAAAGTCATAAGAGGAAAACATACTCACTGGTTCGGTTGTAGAAGCGTTGCAATAGTAAAGAGGCAATTACTCCAATTGGATTGAAGGTAGTTGTGAAGTAAGTTCAGGTTGTGTGCTTTTTATATGTATCCAGACCATCAATCCGGATTATGAATCACTAATTCGAACTAAGTGGTTAACGCGTTCTGATTGGCCGGTCTTAGCGTATTTCCCCTTAAGATGGTATGAAAGTCTTATGCCAGCAAGGACGGGTTAATCACGCGTGGAAATAACCTAGGAGCTGATTATATAATACGAGGAGAAAGAGAACGAGAAGAGAGATGTCAACACACACATGCGTTGTACGGATTAAAGATCGGACGATAATCATAATCCGCTGTTGGATTTAAAGAGGAAAACACATTGGCAACCGACTATTGCGCCTAAAGATGAATCCAAAACCAAAGATTAACGAAACTAAATCGTCTATGTTCGCACCCCTCACCACCCCTGAATCAGAAAAAAGTCATCTTACTTTTGCGCATTCAAAATAGATTGTGAAGGGCAGCTATATTGATATTCATTCAGCTTAAAATAGTACGGCACAAGGACAGATTGGGTCTGAGAATTGGTGGAGGAAGATAGTGTTGCGTTAGTCTTCCAAGTAAAGAATGACTGTCTCCTTGGAAAATTAGCCCTCAAAATCATTGCTTTTACCTGTACCCCAGCACCAGTTGGAAATAAGGTACACATCTCACTCATGAAGCAGGCAAAGCAGCTCTATTTGATCATTTTTTTCTAAATCAATTTTTTTTCTAAAATAAGTTAAGAATACCAAAGTTCAATCACATGAAATTAATTTCAATAGGTTTAACTTCAAAATCTAAAAATGTATTTGAAAGTATTAGATGGTGCAAAAACAATTGCAGTTTTTCACCATCACCTTTGAAGCAGTATATCTTATCTCAGAATCAACGTTACTAATCAATATGAGAACTTGCTAAATATATACACATTTTTGTATAATAAAAACAAGTCCATTTATTCTGGAAGCATAGAATTCTGGAACCCTGGAACCAATGCATGGAACAAAGACGTTTCGAGCTGACACTTGAAGACCTCCCTCTGCAGGATGTGGTTGAAATGCTTGAAAAAGAGGTAGTCGGTCGGAGAGAGTTTTGTAGCTTCGTTCGTCCAATTTCTGCAGGGTCACTCGCGCGACAAGCCATATTTTTCGCTCTTCGTTCAGGACTATTCGCACAACATGTCGAGCTTTTTGACTTTTTCAATTCGGTGCAAATATTGAACAACTGTTGGATGGTCAACGTTTAGTTCCTCTGCAACCACTCCTGTTTTTCACGGGTCGAACTCAATAATGGATGTCGTCATTCAAAGGAGGACATCTACATAACCAAGACTCTCGTCTCCGTTTCGAAATTTTTGGAACCAACACTGAACTGTGCGTTCGTTGATGGTTCTCTGACCAAATACTTGGTTGATATTGCGAGCAGTTTCCGCTTCTTTACGCCCCACTTTGGACTCATGAAACAAAGTTGCTCGAATTGGTTTTCTTCCATGTTTGATTTGACAGCCTCGAATAAACCATAATTGTTTAGCTTAAATAGATAGAGTGAAATCCACCCTTCAAAATG
This sequence comes from Thysanoteuthis rhombus, assembly GCA_963457665.1. Lineage (NCBI taxonomy): Eukaryota > Metazoa > Mollusca > Cephalopoda > Oegopsida > Thysanoteuthidae > Thysanoteuthis > Thysanoteuthis major. The sequence continues at coordinate 70,747,956 of OY735198.1, read as the reverse complement.
GTATATTACATTAACATTGCTAAAGAATAGTTTATTCAAAAGATAAGCATCAGAGTTTTAAATAACAAAAACTGCAATCATTTTTGCACCAACCTAATAAATACAGTTAATGACTGAATTCAAAGGTCTATTTTTATGTACAGTACAATATTGTTGGCGTTAAACTATTATAAATATTTAAAAAATGTTCTGAAAATGGATCATTTGTGATTTGAAGAATGGATTCTTTATTAATTCATCATGAATAGCCCTAGTCTGTCTCTACGGAAAATGGAACAACTCTGGAGTGTCCTCTCCTGGGTGCATGCCTGAGCAAAGTGCGTGGACATCCTGGGATGCCCAGTTGTTAGAACCCCCCCCCTCAAACTCACTGATGTAGTCCACAGGAGAGCAGAGAGCGATACGTCTAACATCAGCTAGGCTGTAAGAGCTGCCTGAAAGACAACAAATTGGGTGTCAAACTACCTGAGGGGCTCAACCCCCTGTTTTCGAAATAGAGTTGTTATTTCCCAGGACTGGTTGCTTTTCCAAGGCTTGGGAGCCCAATATGCCCTGATATTCTATCCATAGCTGTGGGAGGATTCGTGCCTTTCCCAAGGATATTTGTGCAAAGTGAACATGAACAGTCCTTGAACAGTTTGAACTCGGGCCACTGATTCTATTGTCTGTGCCATTCCCACCATGCCAACCACACGTTCAATTTTAATTTTACCATGAGAATATATAAGACATCAGTCTGGAAAGTATCCAGCCATTCAATATCAACGGAAAATATCCTATCTAGGGCAAATAGCGCCTTACTCCCTTCCAAGTTCTCCCTTGGGGCCTCACGCACTTTTACCGGCGCCCTCGTCCACAGTTCAAAATAGCCTGCACACTTCTTTCTGGTGTTTATGCCAGATTCACTGGGGAGGTTATTAGAGAATAGCATGTGCGCTAAATAGTTCCATTGTCTTATTCTCCGTGTGGTTCTCAGATTATTCTGAATTCTCTCCATAAAGGTTGGTGACTCCTTCCCTCCATACATGATCTGCCATGCCTGATTTTATCGGCCTTCTGATGTTCATCCTAGCCTACTTTTAGGGGGGCAGCTTGTCTCGCCTTTGTTTTCTGTCACAACTGAATGGAATGACAGATAGTTTATGGTCATGATCTCTTCTGAGGGAGGCTTATTTGAGAAGCGATGTCTTAAGGGTGTAATTGCTTTATAATGTTATCCTGTTGTTGTATTGACCACATATCTTGATCTTTCCAACATGCCAATAGGGTGAATAGAACAGTGCAAATAAAGAGGTATATATTCCAAATGATTTAAAATCTTTCTATGATGTGTAACTCTGATAAACTGGTCTAGGTTTTAATTCGAATTTACGAATTTTCTTTAACAGAAATAAACACAAATTTTGAAAACTGTTTTTAATACAGTGAGAAAGTGATTAATATGCAATTATATTGGGAATTCTATATCCAACAACGTACTATGACCAGTGTCAGAAACTCTCCAGACAATCCCGTCATAAGCACTATCCTGGGGTTCGAATCTCCCAATACCAGACTCGCCTCACTTCTGACGAGAACACAAACGAGAATCAGATGATCGTAATCTGACCCCAATCTAGAAACTGGGAAATGAACTGTTTTCAGCCTGGTCAACCTCAAAAAGATAACCCATACTTGATCTCAAATTTTTGTAGTTAGAGATTTCAATTTCGAATTCGTCTTACTCCGGTGGATCAGTTATGTGCATGTGAAATAGACCAGTGTCAGACTTTTTTTTATCCAATTTTAAATTGTCTGTAGTTCTTCAGTGCAACACTCAACCATCGAGCTATACCCGAGGGTGCTAGTATTTCATCGTCTAAACAGGATTGGTTTACTTAAATAGTCTTTTTATTTAATGTAAAGATAAATACACTACTGCAAGTTCAGAATGTCCGTGATGTGTTATCACATTACTTGCATGACTTTCGTGGGCCAAAGAAGAGAACAGATATCCGCTGTGTATTAATTATATGTGACTGAATAAATTAGATATGATGAACTTAATTCAACCTAAAGGCATTAAATCATTTATCCAAAGTTGCACTTTTAAAACTTAACTCTGCTTGTTTTTACTCCAAAGCAACTCTTGCACTGTCAGTGTACTTTTGACGTCTTCAGTGTAAATTCATGTGAATATAATTAATGCGTTACACGTTATATGAGTGAGTGTATTGTGTATTCGAATAAGCTACTGTTTTATGCAGCTGCGTGAATTCTAATTGAAATAGTCAAGTGTACTTCTGTTACTGTTCAGGGGAGTCGGGAACAGAAAGTTGTAAGTTTTGGATGCTATACTTAGTTGTGGGTGTCAAGAAGCCGAAAATTTGTTGGCTCACAACCATTTTCGGAAATCTTATTCATTTTCTCTTATTATCGAAGATAGCAAGTCTATGCTTGGTGATAAGGTAGATGCAGACTTCCCACCATCGACAGTGACCGGAGACAGAACCCTAGATCATGAACGTCGAATGCTTATTTTTAAGACAGACGTACCAACTTCGCCGGATGATTGGCGGAACACAATCTAACCCCAATTTCTTATTTGGCATTGAGTCGTATCGAATCAAACTTAGTAAAATTTTACTAAAACCTCAGAGAATTAACCTAATAAAATAAATGATGATTTTAGAAGGTATTCTAACCCGAGCCTTCCATGAGACAGGCCTTCCTAATCTATTATTGATATTTACTAAACATAAAGATAGTAGGAATGAATGCAGGGTAGAAAGATTATGTTGCGCCAATCTTCCGAACATTACTATTTTAGTCACGCGGTTTTACCCGAGATATAATACATTATATCTATTATGTAAGAAAAGAGCAAGAGCCTGCTTGACATTTTAGCAAACGTTCATTGTCGGAAACGAACGGCGATAAATAAACCTCATTAATGGTCATCAACATTTGATAAACCTTTAGATTAAGAGTCTTAATCTGAAGTCTTATTTTAAGACTAATCATTGCTCTGATTAATCGTGTTATGCAATTAGAAAGCGGCATACAGTAATTACAAGGAACGAGTAGATTATCAAGTGATACATTAGGGTTAGTGTCAACCTGTGTGGTAACTTAAAGTGGCACCCCATGAATATCCACCTGCACCAAACCACACAGAATCCTTAGTAATGTTTTTGTAAATCGTAATTCCTGTATATGGTTAATGTAATGGCCATACTAGTGACAAAAAACGGCCTTTTTAATTACCATATCATACGTACAGCCTAAATATATAAACATTTATATAGTTTAATAAGTGAGAATTCCGTGACGAAATAGAATTTGGACCTTAAACTAATTTTAAATTTTGATCATAAAATAATTGTCTATATCTTAGAGAAGTGTGACTTACATACCAACTTCATTTAGGAAAATTCGAAGATGGAAAATTCTAATTGTCCGAAACAAAGTTAGTATACTTATAATAATCATTACACATGTAGGTTATTAATCACTTTTTATCAAAGAATTATGTGATAAATATAGTTTTCAATTGTAAAAATGTAATATTTCTAAAATTATATGAGTATAACAAAATTGATTCGTGAAATCTTTTTTTCTGTTGAATTCTAATATTCTCACTGTATTCACTTGTGTATAATGCGATAAATTTGATTTTTAAAAAAAAGGTGGGGTCAAAGTTAGGGAGGTAGCGTTATAAAATTGTAAAAAATTGATTACATATCACTGATTTTTAGCTACGAAAAGTGAGAGTCGCATTGTATTCAAGTGAATACGGTAACTACAGCCTTACTATTGGGTGGACGCTTTTTTGAAAATTTTCCTTTATTCAAAAAAATCATAGTTAAGTTTAAAAAATGTTGTTGATATTGGTTCGTAAGTACTTATTACTGTATTATTGTAGCTAACAATAGACAAAATAAGCTACTATAAAAATGCCAGCAGCAACTAAAACGACTGAGCCTGTAGCTCAAACAGTGAACCCAAATCCTTTTTACCTCAGTTTGCATAGTGTAATTTTTGTGCCACACCCTCTGATGGTATCAGCCTGTGTAGTCCTCATCTCACTTAGTGATGCCACTGGGATTGTCCATTAGTGTTAAATCCTTTTATAAGCAGGGACTTTCCCGTCGGAAAATACTATCTAGGGACCAGAGATGCCATAGGGATTATCCAGTGGCCTTAAACCATTTTAACGACAGGGAATTTTCTATGGAAAATCCCATCTAGAAATCCACCTGAATTATCAAGTAGTATTAAACCATTGTATTAGTGGGAAATTTACTGTTGGAAAATCCCACCTAATTATGCTACAGGGATAATCCAGTAGTGCTAAACCATTTTATTAGCGGGAAATTTCCTATTCTATAATAGTGGTTAGTTTGACTCGCCCAATCAAAAAACAAAATATTAGTGACTAAATCCACTAATTTTGGGATTCCCCACTAAAAGCTGACGGTTTTTCCTAGTTTAATCCGCGTATGTTTTTTTTAATTGTGAAGAGATATGTCGGTACATCAATTAATTTAATAGGTTAAGGATAAAAAATCATTAATTTCACGTAGAGATATTAATTTTTGAACATAATATCTTTCCTTTTTACCCCAGAATGGATCCAATTGAAAAGGACGCATACTGATTTTATACCCGCCTGGTTAATTTCCTATTATCGGCATTTCTATTTGTTGTACTCCCCTGTTCGTTGTTGTCCCCTTCACGTCTCCTTGTCTGTTTAATTTCCTACTGTCAGTTTTCCTTTTAGTGGCAACCACCCGTTTAATAAATAATAATAAGAGAAACAAAGGAAGAAAGATATTCCCGGCGGAGGGACAAGCAGTTACACTTGTTGAATTGCTGGGGTGCAGAAAGTGAGAGAAGTGAAGAGTCCCAAAGATGGATTAGAAAGGGGTTTTATGAAAAAGGAAGCTGAGGGCTTGATTTTTGCAGCGTTAGATCAAGCCCTTAGAAGCAACTGGATCTTGAAAAAAATTTGATAAAACAAGACTTGTCCGAGAAATGTAGATTGCGTAGAGAAAGAGATAAATCAGTGGAACATTGACTACAGGATGTAAAAAACTGGCCCAGGAGGAATAGAAAGGCCATGATAGTACGGCATGGATAGTGCGTATAGAGCTGTGCCAGAAGTTCGGGTTGATTGGAAACGTTAAGTGGTATAACCACAAACCCGGAAGCGTGAGAAAGATGGGATGAAGATTTTGTGAAATATCAGCATCCATATAAAAGACCTGGTAGTGCACAAAGACAGAAAGAAATGCCAGATAATAGATATGGCTGGACCTGGGGACAAAAGGGTGGGGCATAAGAAGCTAACGAGGATTGAAAATTATATTCAGTGTAGTTTCGATAGTAACTGGAGCCCTTGGTATAATATCTAATAATTTGAAAGACTGTTTGATGAGGTTAGAATTAAATGGTAGCATAGAGCTCTTGCAGAAAGTAGCATTGCTATGAAACTGCAAAATTGAACAGAAATGTCCAAGAGAACTAAGGTTGCAGGGTGCAACTTGCTCCTTCTGAAATGAATCAGAATCCACCGATACAGAGATACCGACAGCTATCATAATAACGATAATAATAATAACAACAACAGCAACCACTCGCCATTACAGTCCATAATTGAACAACCGTAGCGTCAAAATTTGAAGTCATATAAATTAGGAGAATAAATATGGTCAGAATAAAACGCCCCCCCAAAAGACATTTTTAGTAGTTGTCTATTGGAGTGCTGATACCAAATTTTCAAGTCTGTAGACAAAATGGTATGACCAGGAGCAATGGAACACACAGACAAAAGCATGCACACACACACACACACACACACACACACACACACACAAAGATAGAACCCTTTGCCATCTTTGATGGCTACTGTTGTTCCATAATAATGAGAGAGAGAAGGGAGAATGCGGTAAAGAAAAAAAGAGTCTCGCTATTATGACTTTCAGTAGTATTTGCACATTTAAACTTTACGTTAAGCTGAAAAAAATCATACGTGTTAATTAAAGCTTGCTAGCGGCAATGCTTATAGAGAATGTAGGTGACTAAAAAAACATCAGCAGGCACTAGTTCAGTGGAACATGTTCGCTCTAGTTATAAGCCTTCTTATGTTATTCTAAAGGTGACCTGCCTCCTGGCATTTGGTCGATAAGAGTTAACATTAATAATCATCCATTTTGCCTCGTCCTCTTGTATGTTTATTTTGGTTAGTTTATAACTTAACCGAGCGGAACAAATGTACTTTTATTGAGTGCCACACGCCCCGACTTTTTTTTTTTTGCATTTGCAAAATCTGTAACCTTCAGTTGATAATACTCTTTGTTGGAGCCATACATCGGGGTTTTGTGGCCAATTTAGCCTCGACATACCAGATTGAACTTCAATTATCACCAAAGGAGATGGGCCCAAAGTTCTGGCAATGACTGCAGCTGCAAGGATCTGGTTTGCCTGGTTGTATTGCAAAAAACTGCTAGGGCACCCTGAGTTAGTAGCAAATATGCTTTGGCCACGAAACCGTAATCTGATGGAGGATTCGTTAGAGGTACGGCTGATGCTTTCTCAGCAGTAATTGTATTAGTCTACTCTCCGTAAGGTTTTATTCATTAGCTTCCCAACGGGGTCAAATTTGACATAAAGTTGGTTTAACGTAAGGGCCCACTTGCGTACATGAGGGCAATAACAGGAATTGCTCACTCACCGAAACGGGTGTCGCAGAGGCATCAGGGCGGTCCCGACCCTACCCCTTTTAGAGCAATGTGGAGGTGCTCCCCCGAGCAACTGATACTATAGAGACTGAGCATTGGAGTGTGAGAGTTTGAAATCTCGTTTCGCAGACCAATTTGCAAGTCCAGTGAATCCGATCCACACTGATTATGTTGAAACAAATTGTTGTGTAAAGTAAATGTTTTTTTTCCCTTCATCATTAGGCTACAGACTTGATGTACGTTACACACACACACACACACACATATATATATATATATATATATATATATATATATATATATATATACACACACACGCATATATATGTGTGTGTGTATACGTATATATATAAATTCGTGTGTGTGTACATGTATATGTGTGTGTATGTATATATATACACGCATAAATATGCGTGTGTATATATATGTGTGTGTATATATGTATATGTGTGTATATATATATATGTGTGTGTGTGTATGTGCGTATATCTATAAATATGTGTGTGTGTGTATATATATATATATATATATATATATATATATATATATATATATATATATATATATATAAGCGTTTGTGTGAATGAGAGAGGTAGGGGGATATCTGGTTCTATGATTAAATATAGACTAAAAGTAAGCTCCTGTTCTTTCCTTGAAACTGAAGAACTTCTTATCAGTTTAAGGAAATCGTCCCAGTCAGGAGAAGCGCAAATCTTTAGTTCCCCCTAATTTATAGCCAGAAATAGGGAGAGGCGTCAGTTTATCAGTCGATCATTTTTCGAAAACAAGAAGGTGACAGATACTTAACCCTAAATACGAGCTTTCCATAAAGAGCTCTCTTTGTTGCTTAAAAGGTTACAAAGGAGATATTCTTATGCTACCAAGCAGTCCTTGCTCTGTAGGTATCATGTCTCTCTTGGTTAAAAAAAGGGACGAGTCAACTGAAGAGCATATGCTACAGGCCTCGTATTTTCAAGGGCCCCACACTAAATACTTGCAAGCCACCAACTCTGATTCATTGATTCTGCGTTCGCTCTATCATGATCGGATCTCTTTTCGTATTTAACAGACAAAACTTGGTTAAAAGAACCTCAACGCAATCTGTTCGAACTTGAGCCTAAAATCAGGGGAGTAAACTCTTCACTGTTCATCTATCCCATCACGTTGAACCAAACCCATATATAGAGTTAGCATTTCCCTATTGTGCTTTGAAACCGAGACCAAGTGATTGCTAGGCGGCTATCTTACCAACTGCACCCAATAGACATGTCTTTTATATGTACGAATTTATTATATATATATATATATATAAAATACAAAAGTTGCAGTAATCATCTTGAGTTGAAATTGAAGTAAGAGTAGAGTTTTACCCTGCAGCGATCAGGCGTGTTGCATTTATATTCATATGGTAGTATTTATAATCTACTTATATTCGCCTTCGAAATAAGGGAAAAATTCATTGAGATATCCTTTATGATCATTAAGGGTATCTAAGTTTGAAATTTATGAGAATGGGAACCCCAGCATTTTAAACAACACGTAAAAAACAAGATCCAGCACATGATAGCGTGTATGTAAGGTTATTTACATGTAGTAACTGAAGAATTGCATAAAATCAGGTAATTTCCAATTTTACGTACATAAAATAGTTCTCTTAAAAAAATAATTTTCTTTCAATTTTTTTGGTGCATTCAATGCATTACACTTTTAAGCCATCCAAAAATGTGTTAGTTTAGAGGAAAAATGTATCATGGGAGGGTTCTATTCACAATATAAACTTAATGCTAAACCGGGTCTTGCTTTCGTCATTTTTATGGAAGTATGGCTTACATGACCCCATGCTAAAAATAATGCAAGTCACATGATGTTGAAAAATTGAAATAAGATTATTCATATAAAATGAAATCGGATCAAAGGGAAGAAAATTCAAATAAGTCGGACTTCAATTAATAATTTCCGCCATTCTCAAGAAAGTTAGTCCCCTGTTTAGCATTATTGTAGTTATATAGTAGAAGAATCGTCCACCACTTCGTAAAACCATTCATCTTTTTTCTCTAAAATCTTCAAAAAATCTGGATAATTCAGAGGTCTAAATGGACTGAAAGCACCAATAATTGGAAAAAAATCTTGAAGTATTTTTTGTACGGAAAACAGGAAATTACCGAAAATTATTAACGGAATAATTTATTTATCTGGGCTGGATAAATGGAAGTCGAACTGAAAGGGTAGCAAAAAAATAAAACACACGTGAACAGTGTTTGATGCAAGTTTTTCTTTTAATTCGTTTTTGCTTCAAAACACTTCAATTTATTACTTCTTGAACGGAAACACCAAATATGAGGTAACATATGAGGGGCGTAGCGGGAGTTTGGGGGGTTCATTGGGGTTGGTTCCTTGAGGGGCCATCCCAACCAACATTTCCTGCATTGGTTCAAATCTGATGGCCACTACCCCTGAGGGTCTACAAAGGTAACACTGGGAATCAATGGGTAGACCTTTCTAAGGCCCAATGTCCGTGAGTTTGCTGAGTAAAAAGACCTTTCAAAATCATAGTTTTAGATTTGAGAGCCCGTGGCTGGGCTTGGCTTCTACAACATTTGGTGTGATTTGTTATTGTATAATGTTAGTAGAAATGCAGTAAGTGAACTGCAATTCATAGAGCATTTTGCCCCCCCCCCCCGCTTCATTTATTTGAAATCAATCCCACCCCTTTGCAGGTCTAAAAGGTATCGAGTGCGTGTAATATCAGCGAACTTTAGATGATCGGAATAGAATATATCGATTCAAATGAACACACACATTATATATATTTGTAAATCAATAGAAAATTAATTCTAATAGAAATCCAGTCAATATATATTTTATTTGGGGCTAATTTCAAGCAACGTCTATTAGCATTTGAAAACATTCCCGCTAACTTATGCAATTCGTTAATGGCAACCCTGAAGCGGGGCAGCATTATATTGTCACTTTTAGTGAGGGTATGTATTCATTAATTTCTTTCGCATCAAAATAGCTATTTTAAAAATGATATTTTGTATACAGAGTCGGTATAAGAGGGTAGGGTGTTAAATCCGGCATTGACCATACTGCTTTAGACTTTTATAAACGAATTAGAGTTTGAAGTTAGAGATTTTAGTCAATTATCAACTTGAATTAGGGTTATTATTTTGTATGGCAGTGTGGGAAGCATGTGAAACACAAATAGACGGCGCACAAATATGAAGGTAATTGAAACTGAAGTCATTATCGCTTCCCAAAAGAATGAACCAATGTTATCTCTAGAATGTTTGATAATATGACAATTATTCTGTATAGCAAATGAAGAAAAGAACACTTTGATCTAGGATGGCCAGCTTTTGGTAGAGCAAGTTCAACCTTCAAAAATATGAAAATCCCATCAGTCATAAACCTGACCAAAAGACTGACCCTTAAACTGAGAACCATACAATGTCCACAGATGTGAATCATGGTCAACATAACATGGTGAAATCACAAGACAGCACAATATATCAGAGGAAAAACGGATCTCATAGAATTCACAAGAAAACTTAAATGGCAATGGGCTGGTCATGTTGCGAGAATGTCAAACAACTGCTGAATATAACGACTCACAATGTAGGTTTCCCAGCGCACCCTTGTATACCCTTCTTTTTAAGGCTAGTGAGATTTTCTTGTTCTTGAAGGTTGAGCTTGCTCTACCAAAAGCTTGCGAACCAAAAGTGATGTTTCACTTGATTTCATTTTCATCCTCAGAGATCATATGCGAAACTGTGGCTAGCAAAACAAGATGGCGAGACAAACTAAACATGTTCAAAAAGTACTGGCTCTGCGACAGCCTTGATTTTTTTCTTTTTTTTAGAAAAGATTTCATGGAGATTCGTAGTACTAATGAGATGTTGTCTACTTTTTTCAGCTCTGCGTTTTCGATTTTGATCGTTGTGTCTTTGTCCTCCACATGTTTATTATACATAATATTTGTTTCAATAAAGTTAAGGAAAGGTCTTATCTCCTGCTTTCATCATTCAGATTCCTTCCCGGGCTCTAGTCCAGGTTACGATAGATCACCTCGAGGCAAACTCTTGAGAGTAAAGGTAGTTTTTTTCTTACGTCTGAACTCCAGTTGTCAATTTACGGCCATTAGTTAACTGTGCAGATAGGAAATGAGGTATAAGCTCCAGGTTAGGCCTGAACTCGCATATACAACAGTTGATCAGCCGTTTGAGCTACTAGAGTCAATGGTTATGGAAAATCCTATCGGTCCATATTAACGGATTTATTTTTTTCTCCCGGATTACTCGGTGGCACTGGCATATTTATTATATCGGATTATACCGATTATTATCACCAGAACTTTTCCAGTGTATGGAGATTACGCCGAGAATTCTCGCCTGAAAGCCTTTTTTTTTTCAGTGCAAAAATCAGACGCTGGACGTAAATTTTCATATCCCTACGTTTTAAGTGATCAACGAAAAAATTCGTTCACGCCCTGCTTGAGCTGATGTTTCATTTTTGGCTCCCACAGTAGCCAGCTAAATGATGATTTAGTGCATCTGTGGGGCTTTCAAGGTTGGTCATTCGATCTGTCAATTCATTGGAGTTTGTTACCATTGAAAGAATCTTTTTTATTTATTGTTAGTGAAATACCGCTGATTTGTAATGACTGAAGAAAATGAAAATCCTTTTACCAATTTGAGACATTACATACAACTAGATCAATTTTCTTTTTTCCAGGTGAACTCATAGGGTTGGTTTCAAGGCTTGGGCAGTTACCAGCGGCAACACCAGTCGTTGCTCTATCCTACGTTAAAGTCAAAAATTTTCGAACGGTAGACCCAATTTTCCAAGGTAGACCCCAAGTTGGAGGATTGGCACAGCAGTCTTTTTACTTTTTACTTCACACTCAACTCCGGAAATGGACTGTGCGAGCAGTGTTCAAACTCTGACTGGCAAAAAAAATGTCCTTGGAAAAGGCCTGAATCTGACTCCTCCCCGGCTATAGGTAAATTAGCATATGGATAAGTAAGTGACGTTTATTTGGATGGTTGTCTGTTTTCACTTACGTTGTAAATTTGGATCCCTTTAATATCCCCGACAATAAGTTTTATCAAATGAACATCCTCCTCGAAGTTTTGTCAATTGAACAACTTACCCCCTAAAGTTGTCTAAGAGGGGGATGTTTAATTGTAAACCATCGTGAATTAGGGAAGAATAGGGAAGACATATAAATTCATTTATATTATTAGTAATGTTAAAGAAGATACTGTTCACTCATATAAATGAATTCATTATTTCTAAATGCCTTACTGTATATTAAAAAAAAATCAAAGGCTTAGTTCATTCATATGAACACATTCACTCTTTGAGGCATTATTGCCTAATCTCTTACGTCACATTAATTCTTCTAGGTATTCCTTTAAAAAAAAAGATACTGTTTTGTTGCAACCAGCGAATACCTGGCAACGGTCCCTCCAAAAGCAGAGGAAAATGGCGGCCTGAAACGTGTTGAAAGAGATAATTTCAGCATGTCGAAAGATATTATTTTTGACATCCACCCACTTTAATATCCTGTCACCTAAATCAGTCTAGGAAGGAAAATGTCAACGTCATCCGTAAATATCAATCTCAAAGCTAATGGGCAGCAGTCGAATGCCTAAAACCAAGTTATGATAATCATCCCTTTAGGATATAACTATTTGCTCAGTGTAAAATGATAAAAAAGCAAATGGTATAATTTCTATTGCCTATTTTCCCTGTTTGACGAATTATGGCACCAAGCCATGAAAATTCAGCCCTGAGATTAGTACTTTACTAAATATAGTTAATTTTAGTATAAATAATTCTAGCATTACGACATGAAAGGTTTTTGATAGAAGTAAAACGAATTGATTTTTGTTGCTTTGTTTCGTAATTGAACATTTGAGTTTGACTAAAATGTTGCCCCCAAGATTATCCCATCTTAAAGGATTAGAATTAGACGTATTTTGAACGGTTTTCATCTATTACATAACTTCAAATCTACGCGTTTCTTTCGTTCCTGTTTACTGGTATCTTGTACTTTTTTCTCGGCGAACAGATCTCTTTACCTGACGTCCACATTCATCTATGGGGCATTATATGTTTACTTGCGTAATATCCGTATCAAATGATGGGATTTTTCACGAATAGATCGACATTTCTGCCTAGGATCAGAGTATTAGTGCACTCTGCCGAAGATCAAAGTGTCGATCCCGAACTTCCGATCAGAGTGTAGTATCACTACGCTCTGCCTAGGATGAATGTATTGTTTTTCAATACTTCTGCCAAGGATCGGAATGTATTATTTTTCTGCTCATATATATATATATATATATATATATATATATAAGAGATAGCCTTGTGTCCGACTAAATTCACTTTAGTAGATAATTCAAGAGGTTGCCTCGCTGGGGAGTAGTGATTAGCAAGTCAGTTTTACAGATCATTATTACAATCGTGAGTCCGATCCTCATCGTACTTGTAGCCTTGTACTAGATTAATCTGAACTTAGTAAATACCCGTAATAATTGGCAAACTAGTTATGCAGACCTCTCGTCACTGAGGGAAATTTGACTCTCAACGTGGACCCTACTAATGCTGTGCCAGATGAAGCTGAAGTAAATCGTTACACCTACGAGAGCGCAACGGTTAGCAAATTCGTTTTGCAGACCAATTCGCGAATATAGTCAGTATGATCTTTGCTGGATGCCTTTTCTTGTACCTGGTCTTCGGACTAAACTAAATCTTTTACATGTTTATGACCAAGAATGACTGGCAGAGACATGAGAATCTGTAGAGAGTTCTACGCACGTTCGAGATAAACAGGAAAAACAATTGAGGCTTAAGATCATCATCATCAGCAGCAGCCTTTTAGCGATCATCGTTGGACACAGATTTTCCAAGATTCACCAGATCTCTCTATCGTGGGCGTCCTCGAACTCATTTAGTTCGTCACGCCATCTTATATTTTTTCGGCCGTGGTTCTGCATGTGATCTCTGGGTATCCACGTTATGAGTCGTTATGTCCTGCGGTTGTCTGACATTCTTGCAACACGACCAGCCCATTGTCATTTATGTTTTTTTATGGATTCTGTGAGATCCGCTTTTCCTCTAATATATTGTACTGTCTTGTGATCTCATCATGTTATGTTGAGCATGATTCTTTTTTGAACATGTTGCTTTTCAGTAATGATCAGTCTTTTGGTTAGGTTCCATGTTTCAGCTCCATAGGAGACTTTTGAAGGGGTGCATTGGTTGTATACCCTTTGTTTTCAGCACTAGCAGGATTTTCTTGTACTTGAAGTTTGAGCTTGACCTGTCAATTCTTCGCTTGATTTATCCTGAGATTCGTTGTCCTAGGTAGATGTAGTGGACTTGTTCTGAGTCTTTGATTTTGATTTTTGTGTCCTTATCCTCAACATGTTCATTATACATGGTATTTGTTTTACTGAAGTTCATGAGGAGACCAACTTTCTTTTTTCGTTCAGTCTGCCCAGCATCATCTGGGGGTCATGAAGGTTCTCAGAAAAAGGGAGGATGTCGTCTGCAAATCTGAGGCTGTTCCGATATTCGCCGTTTATTCTGATTCCTTCATTTCCCCAGTCTACGTCCTGGAAGATCATCTCGAGGCAGACTGAAGAGTTTGGGCGAGCTGTTATCTCCTCATCTTACCCCTTTTTCGAGCTGGAAGGAGTCCGAGTCTTCATGTAGCCTGATGACGGAACTCCTGTATCGGCACGTACTGGGTCTACGCCTTGTTGAATGATAGTGAAAATCCCCAAAGTCGAAGCCCTTCTTGAAGTCAACAAACCCTATAGCGTGGCATTCTATATTCAGCGGCTGTCTTTTTGTTGATTTACCAAATGGAGGTGGCCAATGGTTGAGTAGCTTCTTCTGAAGCCAGCATTTTCCCGTTGTTGGTTTTCATCTGATGCTTTGGTGATTCGGTCAGTGATAACTTTTTACCAAAATTTGTAGATTATGTTGAATTGGCTTATTGGCCTGTAGTTGTTAAGATCTCTCGGGTTTCCTTCTTTATATAAAAGCATCATGATTGTGATGAACAAATTTTCTGGAAAATTGTTTGAGATGAATAGGTTGGCTAGATTTTTAGTAATATTTCAACCAGCTCTTTCCGAGTAAGTAGATAGTGATGTTATCTAGTCCAGGGGCCTTTTCGTTCTTCAATTTGTTTGTTGACTTGCTTTCCTTACGGAGTAACTTCTGGGAAATCTTCTGACTGATTGCTCGTAAGTTGTATATTTTGTTAATTTTACTGCATTTCTTGTGTGGAGGAATAGAGGTTTCGTCAACTTATTTCAAAATCGAATTATTAACTAGCAATGCATGTCAAATGGGGGCCTCATGTCAGACCTATACTTATCCTGAACACAGGTCATAAAACGTGATAGGGTTTATTGGAAGCTTGAAATTTACACCCAGGAACTTTAGACCCTCAAAATTAAATTAGATAGATTACTTGAAAACCCGTCCTACGGGGGAAAAGTATTCTTCAGCTAGTTCTTGTCAAAGGTCATCGTCTCCAATATGTGATCATAGATTTGAACCATGTATTTATTGAACCACACCATATTTGAAAACCATCACGAACTCTCGGATCACTTTCAATCTGATGACCTGGAGGGATTTCACGTGAGATTCCAAGTTCCATATTAGGGGAAAACAAGTTTGTTTTTTTAAATCTTGAAACCTGATTCTATAATCTAATTATGGACGTGCAATTCAAAGAAAAATATTATCGCTAAAATTACATTCAACAACCTTTCTAAATACATCGACGATACAAATCAAACATAATGCAACACTAAAAACAAAGACACTGGGAATAATTGAGACCGGATTTATTCATCAGTCATTAGATCATTACTCAACTGTTGATACGAGTAGCTAATCACATAATTTAGAGACTTAGTAATGGTCGAGATCCTTCCGGGTTTATTTTTGTGTCTATTTTTGTTGAAAACTTGGTAATTAATCTATTAATAGTAGATCTACCGAATGGAAAATTAGGATTACACATCAATTTCTCTTGTGTCATGTTCATTCATCTTATAAAACGATTATGTTTTTGTGCATCGTTTTTGTATTTTTCGAAATGAGAAAAACTGCTGACTTATCAGCGTGTTTTCCGATTACATAATATGATGAGCTTAGAACCACAAAGTAACCTCTGCGATGTATGGCGATATCGAGTTAAATATAATATTATAACTGTCGAAACCTGTCTGGGGAGCAAGTCAGATGGTGTTCTAAAAAGAAGGGTGTTCAACTAATGTTGTATCGATAGTCACCTATACAGCTCAAACATGGAAACTTAAAAAGATCGACCCTCAAACTAAGAACCATGCAACGTGCACATGAGAGAATCATAGTCAACTTCACATGGAGACATCATGAGATAGTACATTATATCAGAGGAGAGACAGGAGTTGGAGACATCATGGAAACTGTCAGAAAACTCAAAGGGTAATGGGCTGGACATGTAAGAATGTCAGACAACTGCTGGACATCACGATGCACAACATGGATCCCCAGAGATCATATGCGAAACTGTAGCCCACAGAGAGTAAGGTAGAGTGACGAGAATTCAGAGAGTACAGGCTCTGCGATGCCCATGATAGAAAGGTCTGGTGAATCTTGGGGAGGGTCTATGTCCAACGACATGATGATGAAGGTTTTTTTTTCTAATTCAAGACGTGTTTGAATCTGAAAACAAATGCTTTCTGCTACATAACAGATGAAGAATTGAATATGTTCAATAGTTTCAAAATTGCGGCATTTTGAAAGTTAAGTTTATAAACCTTGGATGTATTTTTCTCCTTTTTTTTCATTATTGGCGGAATATACTTTTCGGTTCAAAACGCTGCGTATAAGATTTCACTATTAAATGGAAGAAACATTTAGGTCGTAATAAAATACGATAAGCAATGGGAAGCGAAGCAAAGATATCATTTATTACCAGTAACAATTGTTTTGATCAATGAATAAACCTAAGACTAAATAATCCAGTTAATCAACACGAATTCCTGCAGGGAAGCTTTTTCATAAAATCACAACCTTCCTGCTTATTACTTCTCGTATTTTACAGAGACCGCAAAAAATTCCATCTATAAATACTTGCAGGATAACACTAGACAGATCTCGCATTCAGCCGTGAATATTCTATCATACGAACACCCGTGTTACTATTTATATACATGTTGCATGAAGAATAATTTAGAATTCTTTTGGTACTTTGAAACAGCTGATGAGATATATTGCCGATATGATATCGTATAAACATATATCGGTACCAACTGGTTAAAAAGTGCATCAGATAAAATTGAAATCTAAAGAATAAAGTTAACGCCAAAAATTATACTTGTAGGTAATCACTATTCGATGAACTAAACCATTCATGACTGATGGTTACCAATCAAATATTGGCCTGGCGCGTTTCCACGGAAGAGGGGCCAGAGGGTTTGCCAACCCGCCACCTGCCTGGGCAAGGCACAATTAAAACATTTATAAATATCTAGATGGAGAAATTTCATGAATAAAAGAGCTCAAGTAATCATTAATTAAACTTGGAAACAAGATATTTTGATATTTTGTTTTCTATCTAAGATGACTTCCGTCTTATTATTTATGATTTTTTATTCATTAATTCTGTGGTGAATTTCTGATTTTTTTAATTTACTTTTTTGTCCATTGTAGCTCTAAAAAGCTGCGATTTATATTTTTGTGAAAAAAATGTCGAATCTTATATTACTTCATAGTTTTTGATTTTTGCAATTCGTTTTCGTTTTCATGAATCTATTTATAAAAATAGATTCGGACCCAACTCTGTCCTGGATACACCATCCTTTAACATGTACAATTGATATTAAATCCTGTTATTTTGAATTAAAAATCTATGAATGGATCTTTAAACCCTGGATTCATCTTTGACCATCGCTGTAAGACCAGTTGTAGATTGCCAAGTATAAACGTTTGCTTTCATTGCAACTGGGTCGTAGTTCATATAATTGTTCCATGTGTCGGAAACTATCTAAGATAAAAGTGTGCGGTTTACACCATTCGATAACATGTTTTGAAGGTTTATTTTTTGTTAAAAAATAGGGCTAGCCTTGGGTCCATGGTGCCCTGGGCAAGCTGGAATTCGGTGTCTTTTAAAACCTAATTGATCTTGTCGTCTGTCAGGAAAATTTTCTTTGCCAAGTGTTTCTCTCATTGTCGCCGAGTAGAAAGTATTTAACCGTCAGATATTCCTGAAAAATCAGACTTTTCAGTTTGGAGTGCAAACTAGGCGACCTAGGCTCGCCAAATGAACGGACTGATCCCGAATACTACTACCATTAATAATCGACCATATGCATTTCTGAATATTTTTACTACTAACATCGATAATATTTGACGATAGGTATCACTGAATACTCCTACTAATGATAATAATCCAAGGCCACAAACTTGGTATTTGAGAAAAATATCAGTCAAATAGAGAATTCGATGAAATTGAAAGAGGACAAATAATTTACAAAAATCAAAATAACTGGAATAAATTTAGTTGAACGGAATAAAAATTGTTAACTTATTACCAAAAAGTGAAAAGATTTTCCATGGCAAAATATCGATTAGAAGTCACATAAAAATGCCGTAAAATATTTAATTGTTCAACGCCTTCACAGCTATCCATGTAACATTTTTTCAAATGTAATAAATTCAAGTAGAAAGCCTATGAGACAATGATTCTGTACGTTGGGCGAACTCCCCACAAGAGGGCAATTTAAATATATCGGGGGGGGGGGCAATTTGGAATTTGGATGTGAAAAGCGAAAAGGAAAAAGCATTCCCTGCCTTAAAACCAAATCATGTTAAGACTTGGCAAATTATACAATATCATTGATTCTAATTATACAATACTCATCATCATAATTATCATCAGCCTCTTAGCATCCGTCTTCGGATCCTGAACCCCCCAAGATTCACCAGACCCCTCTATTGTGGGCGTCACAGAGACAATACTTTTTGAATTTGTCTAGATCGTCACACCATCTTATTTTCTGCTGGTCAGAGTTTCACATATCATTGGGAATCCACGTTGTGAATCATGATTCTATGATTATCACCGACTTCTGTTTTTCTTCTAGTATACTCTGCTTTCCTGTGATCTGTCTATGTGATGTTGAGCATGATTCTCTGTTGCATGTTGCATGGTTCTGAGTTTGAATGTCAATCTTTTGGTTAGGTTCCAGGTTTCAGCTCTATTTTCTTGTCTTTGAAGGTCTAGTTTACTACAGTACTATAAACTGCCATTTGTACAATACTATTAATTCATAATTTTACTCTAGATTCGATAATAACAAATGCCCAACTCATTAACTTTGTGTTACGCAAAATCGACGAAATAACTGCTTTGTCACTAAACAATAGAGAAATTACAAAAAAAAAATGATCAAATGACCAAAACATGACCATATATCAGTATTTTCATTAGAATGATCTACACACGATACATAATTGAATTGTTTTAAAAAAATGTTACGAACATAGGTAATAATCCCCTGGTGCGTACTAAATAAATTCAGCCATCTTGGGTGGTACATATTTACAGGTTTACCCCCTGAAGTAGTGTTCTATGAAAAAAATATTTGTGCTGGAATTGCATCAATCGAAGAAGTATCATGAATTTATATCGAAATCGTTTTGAGCAATCCCAGGCCCTAAAATGACAATGTCGATATGCTAGGCTTAGTCGACAGAGGTTGGCTGATGGAAGGTACCAGAGACTGGGAATAAGGAGAGAGGAAGAGGTTGTCCACTCCCTCGATAACGGCTCGCTCTAAAACAAACGCTGAACGATATTTTCTCTTTTTTTTTTCTTCGTTAAAAGCTGGAAACTGACTTAAAACGAACTTTTGAAAAGCAGAGAACACCTGTATCAATTATAGTTTTGTATGGCATTAGGTCACGACAGTAAGGCATCAACATCCTTTTTAGTTCAACTTCAATAAAGAAAAAAAAAATGGAATTTTGATTTGGGAAAAAAAAATGGAATTTGAAAGTAAAACTTGGTGCTTCTCAAAGTGGGTGAGATCATGTAAAGCAAACTGGAGCGTAAATGATCACCGGATGACCAAAACATTTGCAAATATGGTGGTCTGAGTTACTCAAATTGAGCACAGATTGAACAACCTCGAAAAGCAATCAATAGAGCAATAACTGCGATTACTCCAGTGTTGTGCATAAAATTGGGGGATAATGTGTGAACTGGTTTCAGTTGCTAATCATCTGTCTTGGTAATTATATCGATCGTTTGTCAATGTTTATGAACTAATACCATTAGCGTATGGACACTCTTTGGTTAAGCGGGACAGAGTGGTTGATTCAACCGAAAATTTGCAGTTTTATCCGACCCACTAATTTGCCCGAAATTTGACACCGTTTTGCCCGAATAAGGGGGTGGGGACAGGGCTACAAGTGCTTGACTCGTACATCTGTGATCAATACTGTATCTTTTCACACTTATAAATTCATATATCATATGTTGTTGAAACAAATTATTGTTTTAAATTGGATTTCTGCTTCCTCGATCCAAGGTTCAACTTTCTTGATGTGAACCGAAAATGGAGTAGTAAAAATAAGATTCCCTAGCACTGCTCTTCAAGACAAGCTCGCTGAACATCGCTCCCCGGCGGGCAAACAGAAGAAAGGCGTTCAGTATTTTAATCGGTGACCTACTGCTGGTAAAAGATTGCAAAGCGTATAATTTAATCCAAAACACATTGCACTTATTGCATTTCCTGGGTGTAGATCCTGTACCGAATGAACTCGAGCGTACCTCTATGGCTACAACAAAGTTGGCCTCTACACACGCACACAGCACATGCTTGAATCAATGCAAGTTTCCCAGTTTCAAATAATTTAGCAGACATGATCTCAAAATTACTGACACCACGCACTCATCGAAATAAAATCGTTCGTGGCTGAAAACTAATAATCAACTAAAAACTTGTTCTTGGAGACTCATTCCCAAGGCATCACCTGCCTAATGTCTCCGGCAATAGCCGAGGGATCCGGGCAATGTCTGGACGACTCATCACAGTTCTGTGTGGCCACCCCACAATAAATAAACAATGTGTCATCTTTGTCCTTGGGTGGTGACAAATAAATCTTAGAAACAAATAAATACCCACGCTAAGTAACCCAAGAAAAGCGAGCTTCTCACTTTCTTAGATGGGGAATTTCTCGACACAAGAGTTCTTTATGAATTACTTTCTAGTCAATTTGATCGCGATGACAAGATGCTATTTAGGACGCTTATTCATCAGAGACAGCAACTGAACAAAAGAAAAACAGACACTGTATAGATTGTGAGAAGAGAAAGGAAAGAAGAAAGAGGGAGAGAGTGGAAAGAGAAGGTGATCCTCAAATCAGAGAAGAAAAGATTGCAAAAAGAGAAAGGGGATCAGAGGAAGAAAGGAGATGAAAGAAAAACAACAAAGAAGGCGAAGAAGAAGGTGATAGCGGAGAAAAAGAAAGCGGGGGCAAAGGCAAAGACGAAGAAAAAATGAAGGCAGCAGAGGCAAGGAAAAAAAAGGTGGCGTAGGAGGAGAAGAAAAAGAAGGCAGCGTAGGCGAAGACGGCGGCAGTGGCGGCTAAAAAGGAGGAAAAAAAAAAAAATTGGCAGAGGGGAAAGAAAAAAAAAGAGAAGAAGGCAGAGGGGAAGGAAAAAAAAGAGAAGAAGGCAGAGGGGAAGGGAAAAAAAGAGAAGAAGGCAGGAGGGAAGGAAAAAAAGAGAATAAGGCAGGAGGGAAAGAAAAAAAAAGAGAAGAAGGCAGGAGGGAAGGAAAAAAAGAAGGCAGGAGGGAAGGAAAAAAAGAAGGCAGGAGGGAAGGAAAAAAAAGAGAAGAAGCCAGGAGGGAAAGAAAAAAAAAGAGAAGAAGGCAGGAGGGAAGGAAAAAAGAAGACAGAAGGGAAGGAAAAAAAGAAGGCAGAAGGGAAGGAAAAAAAGAAGGCAGAAGGGAAGGAAAAAAAGAAGGCAGAAAGTAAGAAGGTGGAGAAGAAGTAGGCAAAGGAGGAGAAGAAGGCAGAGAATAAGAAAGCGAAGAAGGGATCGGATGCTGGGGAAGAAGAAAGAAAGAAAGAAAGATAAATAGAAGAAAGGAGTGCCAGTACTAAAAGAAACAAGAAACGAAAAGTAGAGAGATGGCTGCTATGACGATTCAAGGATGGTCGTAATCCGGGACGCAATGCTAAAATGATTTGCAGAAAAAAAATTAAAAGGAAAGATAAAATAAATAACAATGCTAAAATGTGCACGTAAACCTTCCTCCCCAGTTTCTGTCTTCATTCTCCTTCTTTCTACTTGAACTCTCACCCTCTCCGACTCCCTCTGCCTGCATCATCAATTGCTTCATTTCCCTAGAAAGGTCACGTTGGAGAATCTGCCATTGAAATCTAGCATGAAATCTTTCTTCTGTTAGGTCGAGAATTTGTTGGTTTTTTTTAAATTTTTTTTTTTTTCCAAATATTTCAACATATTTTATTTTATTTTGATCCAGGGTTGAAAGAGGAGACAACCAAAAAAAAAAGGGCAAAAAAAAAAAAAGCAAAAGATAAAGAGAAAGATTCCCTGTCGACGGAAAAAACATAAAAAAAAAAAAATTGACTGTTTATTTATCTCCCCCCCCCCCGTTTCTGGTCCTGACAGCGAGAATGTGTGTACTGTTGCTAAGATACCATGTCAATTTACTGGCATCATTGTCACTAGCAGTAACAAAGCTCAAGACAGATAACCGAGTAACACATGTTCTGTGATACCAGGCATGTGCGTATTCGCTCATACACGCACGCACACGTATTCATTCAAGTCTCCAAACAATTTGTATTCGCTGAAACAGATGCAAAGGCCTACACAACCACATCCAAAAGAATCTATGTCTTTATGATTGAAAAAAGATATTGATATATTTATTCATGGATTTATGAGAGGTGTACAGAGAGTAACCATTCATCTAATTTTACCGAAAAAAATCTTACCTAGGGCAATGACGCCTTAATCCTGTTAAAAATCACTCACCTTGGGACCTCACACTCATCTTGGCGTCCTTTCTACTTTTCAAAACAGTTTGCAAAGTCCTCTTTCGGGACGGTCATCGGCTGTCTAATTGAAATCTCCTTAATCTCGTTCACAGTCTGAAACCTACTCCCTTTCAACGTTAAAGGGGCTAGAGGTCACACGGGCTGGCTGATACGATGTATTGCCGGAAAGGTGTACGGGACGTGTGAATACGACGGGCACACAGTGCACAAGTTCATTAAAAGGTGTCTCACTCATTCTCACTGAATAACCCTGCGGGGAAATGTTTGCTCGAGTACAATCGGTTGCCAAATCACATGAAAGCTGTGCAATCTGTTCTCGAAGAATTTAAAATGGTTGGATATTCTCTGGACAGACAATATATATATATATATATATATATATATATATATATATATATATATATATATATATATATATATATATGAGAGAGAGAGAGAGAGAGAAGTGTGGGACAATGAGAACTGACCACACTGCATAGTAGAAATGGATCATGGGGATTTTCTCTCCACCTTTTCCCCGAGCAAGTGAAAGATACAGTGAGCAAATCAAAAACAAAGGCAAGAAAATTGTATTGATGGACTTGAATAATGAAATAATTACATCTATTGCTTCAGTCGTTGCAATTTTTTTTAGTTAGATTAGTTGAAATTTATCTTAATAAAATTCGTGGACCTTATATATATATATATGCAAGGGGATTTGTGTGTGATGATTGTAGGGGCATTTTGTTAAGAACTATATTTCGCCCAAGACCGGTGTTAACCAGTAGAAAATCGAACAGCTGACTACGTAAATTGACAAACAAAATTAACGTCGCGTGAGACGTCCATAAAGAAAAAGTCTTACCTCAGCTCTGCTCTACCATCTGAGCGCTATCTCAGACTCCTGCTTGCCGAGAGTATCGTTAACTCAGATGGTTGAGCAAAGCTACGACAAGACTGCTTTTTAGTGGACGCTAATTTTCTTCATTCATTTACGTGGTCAGCTATACGATTTGCTATTGTTAAAACCCAGTGCCGGACGAAATATAGTCCCTAATATGATGTTTCCACAATTATCATAAACTGTCCAATTTAATCATAAATACATGTATGGACATTTTAAAGGGGGTTTAGAGGGGTTTCTATTTACAATGTAACTCTGATTTTAAAACTGAACCTCGCTCTCAATATATACATGTATACAGATGTATATATCTTATTTCATACATAATTTTTTAGGAGTTAAAAGTGAAGGGATACTTTTTCTACTTTTCAAGGGTCAAAGGTAGAAAGAATCTTTCTCCCTTCAAGAGTACAGACGTGAGAGGAAACTCTTCATCCTTTAAGAGATCAAAAGTGAAGGGAGATCTTTTCCACCTTTAAAAGTCTTTTTTATTCCGTTATCAGGAGAAAATAACTTGAAATATAGTCAAACAAGAAAAATATGTTCCTGATATATGTTCCTTTTATACAACGCAATCAATGAGAAACGTTTATTTACACTATGTACGCATGGGAAAAATAGCTGCCTCAACCTAACATAGCCTATAACCTGCGTGCCCTATGCAATACTGTGACCAACAATTTTGCAAGAAATTACCAAAGGTGACTTCGAAATATGCCTATGTCCAAACAACAATCCTAAATACTTGAACCGTGAAAAACATCTACCTTATTTTAGTCTCATATATGCAAAATTCTAAATCTGTTTTTCAATTAGAGCTTGAAGGATCGAATGTGCTCTTTTGATATGTTTAGTGGTTGCGGTTTGGCGTGGAACATTTTCATGCAGTCTTGGTTGGTATTTACTTGCACATCCTCCCAATAATCAATTATGGAGCTGAAACATGGAACCTAACCAAGAGACAGACGTGCTAATTGAGAAGCATGCAACGTGCACATGAGAGAATTATGCTCAACCTCACATGGAGCGACCACAAGACAGCACGATACATCTTGGGGGAGATGGGGGTTAGGGATATCATAAAATCCATTAAAAATGTTAAATGGCAATGGGCTGGCCACGTTGCAGGAATGGCAGACAACCGATGGATATCACGACTCACACCATAGATTCCCAGAGATCACATGCGCAACCGAGGCCAATGGTGAAATATGCAAAATTGTGGTTAACAACTTGGAGAATTGGCTATAAATGACACAAAAAATGACTTCAGATGACCTTAGAGAATCGAGTAGAACTGACCAGAATTGATCTATTGTGACCTTATATGATCACCAAGATCAACCTTGTGTAAGAGGATGTACCCATAAACTCAATTTCAGCAACTTTGGTGCAAATTTATGGCCAACAGTGTTGAGAATAAACTAGAAATACCCAGAAGTGGCCTCAAATGACCCCAGTAGTTAATTTCCCATTGCATATGTCCAATTTCAGTTCCATCAGTGCTAAATTGTGGGCCGAAATGGTTTGAAAATTACAAGAAATGACCCCTGGTAAATTTGAATGACTCCAAAGCCTGCGTCACATATAGTCTTCGCAGTGAGATGTACCAATATGCTAAATTTCACTTTTTTTAGTGCAAAATTTTGGCCAACAACTCTGAAAATTGGAAAGAAAAAAAAAGGATCCTGGAAACCTCGAAGTCAACATCACATAGCATATGTTTCAAGTTGACCTCTATTCTGTCTACATGTGGTATATTAGGTCGATAGGCCATGTAATCTTTGCGGAGAAGAGGCACGAATAAACAAACAAAAGGCTCAAATATTACTGTAGATACGATGTGCTATCGGAAATTTCTTGGATGTTAAAACATCTTCCGTAGTCCAATAGTCACACCAGGAAGTTGGGTGGTAATATTTCTATCAGTCCTTTCATTATGCAATGATGTATAGGTGGATAAAAAGACATCGAGTGGTCTTGAAACGTGCATGTCACTCAAACAACAGCGTTTGTCCTACAGCATGTTCCCTGAAACTCTGACGATGTATTTCAAAGGTCTTGGTTGCAGATTTGTCGAGCTTCACGCAAAATCTAATGCATATCACATTACGTCACAAAAATCCCACGTAATACGAGAACACAGCTAGATATTTCAAAACCTATCGGCAAAGTAACTAGGCTGGGTAACATTGTGTGTCAGCTGCTCGGGCATTTCTATTGAACAGTACAGTCACAGAACGTTGAGTCTGGGAAATTTCCAATACCGACTGATATATATATATATATATATATATATATATATATATATATATCACAGTGTTGGTATAACAGTTAACAATAGAACGTCCGAACCAAGTTCAAGTTCCAGCTGAGATAGTTTGTGTTCTCTTCGCACTAATACGATTACAAAAGGCATGAATCCACCTCTCCTAATGGGTCAGATCAGTAATACCTCCTGGTATCATATGATCCACTACAAATCCTTGAATATTATCCGGAGAGGAGATGGACACTGCCAAGTGATCCATTTTCCCTGAGAAATGCCAGGAAGGATCCACCAGGGTACCTTGATGATTTGCCTGATTACGGAATAATTACGCACATTCAGACACACTTTTCCCCATTATCCAAAAGTGGAGTCTTCCCGTAAAAACTTTGCATGAACCGAAATAGTGTAAAACGAAGGAACAATTAACATTTAATTTATCCGGGGAAAACATTTTAGTATTCCACTACCCACAAAATGGTTAGGATGGTAAGTTAGACTGAATCTGTCTGACGTACCATTCATCCATTTTTTGAGTCAGGGAACGCTGAAAAAATCCCCCTTTGTAGGGTAATTGCTTTTTGCTTTACACTTTTTCGGCTTACGTAAGTCTTTTATAGGAATGCTACACTGTCGGACATCGGAGGAAACCTGTACATATATGATTTATTTTTGACGTGGAGTACACACACACACACACACACACATATATATATATATACATATATATATATACCCACACACACAAACACATTGATGCCTATAACGCTATGGGCATAGACACATATATATGTACATACATATACAGAGAGAGAGAGAGAGAGGAACGATGACCATCAGTCTTTTACTCAACAGAAAGACGACTTCCAGTGCCTAGCTGTTTTTCCTGACACGTTTTTACTGCAACTGAATGTTCTGACCTTTGACTCTTACGGGGCCATGAGAGAAAGATAACGCCCAAAAATGTCTACTTCAAATTGACGGGCGGTGTGTGTATGTATATAAACACGAAGGCATTTTTTCAGCTTTACAGTTTAGGAAAAAAACGTTACGTCAGGCACATGCACGAACACAGCGGTGAGTAATGAATATTTTACTATTTTCTAATTCAAAAAAAAAAAATGTTCTTGAATGCTTACTTGAATGTAAATAGAGATTTGGGGGCCTGGAAGGCTTGGCTCATTGAGGGGTCCCCTCCAACATTAAGCGAGATTTAATTAAAAAAATGAAAATTTGAATTGAATAGATATGCAATATCATTTGATTAATGAAAACAGCCAAAAAAGCTGAATTATTATCTATGCAATTTGTATACATACAAAGTATCTTTGTTGATGTGTGGAAAAGCAGTAGGTGAACTACTGTTTCTAAACCCTTTTAGGCCCCGGAGGGCATTTTGAAATAACCCCCTCCACCCACTTCCTCAGCTACGCCTATGTTTCCCCAATTTTTGAAAATGTCGTCTGCACGATTGACTGTTGTTTTTCTTTACAGTTGATTGTCATATGTTAACCGAAGTCATGATTTGAGTTAAACCAACGAGTAAAGGATTTATAGCAGTAAATCTTAACCTTCTTACTACTTGCCCCACCTCGATAGTTCCCCAAAATTGATGTCACCTTATCACAAAAAACAAATGATTTAATCATGTATTCTGTGGCAAATTCTTTGTAAAAAAAAAAAAGAAAAAAGAAAAAAAAATACTAAATATTGATTTTAAAGCTCTTAATGAATTTTTTTTTTTTTTGTAATTTCATTATTGTCCGAATTTTAGTAACAACGCAATTACCTCATCACTTTTGAACCTCACAAAGTTAATGTGTTAATCATTAATTACGATGGAGTCTGTAGTAAAATTGACAATCAACAGCATTGTAAAATTAGGAATTAATATTATTTTGTATAATTAGGAATTAATAGTATTGCATTATTGGGAATTAATCAGTTAAGCCTCAACACGACTCAGTTTAGCCCCGAAACATTTTTCTCTCTCCACAACTTAGTTCCAAATTACCCCCTAATATATCCGACATGAGTCCCACATTCAGAATCACTCACTGGTTTATAGGAAACAGAATATTAATCAGTTATTATTTTTTTTTAAATTCTGGTATTTTTTTTAGCAAATGTTTATTTTCTCTAACAGAAAGACTCAAGTTTCACTGCTTAATAACTAATATCTGCTTTCTAGTTTAAACCCAATATAACTGGAGAGGTTATGAAATACTTATTTAAAAGACGACCCAACACTGGTAATAACAGTAATAATAGGACTAATAACTGCAGAAGAAACAGGGTTATTATTATCATAGAGTTTTCACACCAGCAATGTCTGGTTGCCTCCAGTGGAGATAGAGTGACAGCAAATCTGAGTGTTCAGGCCAACTTAAGTTGTGCTGTCATCTCCATAAACTCAATCCTACCCCGGATTCCCAGTTCACCTAAATTCTTTGCTACGTTCTTCGGGACTGTTCCCATCATCATTATTATTTTATTTATTTTTTAAATCTTCACGTCGGAGTTGCCCGATGCTCATCGCTGGCGAATCAAGCGACAACAAGTTTCTACAGATGTCACCATTTTTTTTTAATATACTCGGAGATTTTAGCAGTGCTGTGATCTTTATCGTTGCTATACATCCTGTGTCTTCAACGCCAGTTCCCTTTGAAAGGGTTTTCAGGACCGTTTCGAGTTCGTCAGTATGAGTACTACGCCCATGTTCCAGTTTCTGCAGTTTATTATTAGAAGAATTATGTTTCCCCAAGAATATATTCGTTACCTTCAAAACAAACGGTCGAGATATATGGGAAGATAATTAACTGGCCGACGGAGTATTTCTGGTAATGTGGTATGAGCTGTTCTCAGCGATTCTAACTTTATATCTAGGTATTTCTTAATATTATTCTGTTTATGTTCACTCATTTTATCACCATGGTTATTTTTTCAAGCTTAGCATAGTCTGGCACAACCCCTCAGTTGTAGGACACCCAGTGAGGATGGAACTCGCTGTACTAGCAAAGTTGTATGTGAAACAAGCTAACTAACCATCATCCAATGGTAGGCATCCAAAATAATTATTCACTACACTTGGTTTAGTACGGCCCAATGTCATACTTGTAGGTCACCTTGTGAGAATCGAAATCGTTACACGAACTTATTAACTACATTTTCAGTAGTAGGCAATCCTTTTATTTATTGATAATTTCTAAGCTTGGCTTCGGCAATAAGTGGGGAGCACCCAGTGAGCATCAAGATCACTACAGTAGTAGGCTTCTAGTCTGCTGACTAATATTACACGATAAGGCACCCATCAAAAAATTTGCAATGCCAAATCTAGTCTGACTGAGAGCAACAGTAGTGGAGTAACCGCTAAAATTCGAACTCCTTTCAACTAACGGATTGGTCTGCGAGGCGAACCTGCAAACTATTGTGTTGCAGTTGACACCCAACTTGACCATTATAAACATTTTCACTGCATAAAACGTCGTCTTCAAAAACATAACTCAAGATAAACGAACAAACTAATTATGGCACATAGTCACAAGTGCGAGATACCCACTAAGTGTCAAGGGTTTGGAACTTTTCAGGAGGGTTCCGAATTAGAAATGTATTTTTTTATGTCTTGCAAGTCAAAGGGAGTAAAAAAAATGAAACAATGATCACTCAAGTCTATCGAAACAGAATGTTTTTCTTTAGAAATACTTCAATACTTTTTCATTGTAAGAGTCCATACCTACATAAAGTTACATGTGCAATCAATAAGAACTATGAAATTCTTTTGCAAAATATTATTTATTATGATTCAAATTATGAAGATACTAATAAAATAGCAGGAATGGATAATGTTAAAAACGTCCTTATCTATAAAACGTTAATTCGTTTCAAGACAAAAATGGCAATTTGCCCTATTTTTTCAATACTGAATTTTATTGTTATTGTTCGCTGACCAAAGATAGATAAAAAATTTAAAAAAGACAGGGGATTTTTGTACGCAGCATCACATTTCCAACTACAGTCGGCGAGAAGGATGAAATGAGGCCGCGGGCCAGATTCGGCGGTAATCTGCCGACTCCTGGTTTAATTTAAGGAACGCAAAAGGAAAAATAGCCACGGGGATTCGGTTTTCCTTTACAGATACAGAGACCAACAATACGCATTCATACATCGTTATGAGCTCATATGTTGCAAAATATTTTCATGCATAAGACTTGCCTGCGCGGATTACACTGATAGATTCAATTCCAAAATATCTTTGATAAATTGGCACAGCTTATTACTGCAGGTTACAAATGTAGCCACTCAGAGAGCATCGAACTGTAGTAGTAATGGTTCGTGAGATTTCAATGCTCTGCATTGAGGCCACTAATGATTGAACTCACCACAGAAGTCTCTGCCCCCCTCTCTCTATGAATGCATTCAACCCTCTTCAATGTTGGTCTAAAAGAAACTTTAATTGACTCTCATAGACCTTGCAACGTTCGTCACGAGTAAATAACCCGTTCAATTTTCCTTGCTGGATCAACTAGTTTGCATTGTGTCAAATTTCTTTTCTTTGCAAATTAATTTTCATGTGTCTTCACATATCGATACTGGACCAATCATTCAGGAGACAGCACAATTTGGAATGTTCTGAATTTTCAAATAACGTTCAGAAATTCTGTGGAATTTCCAGATATATAAGACAGTAGATAATTGAAAAAAGTACGAATACAAATAAATAACATAAGATGGACTTGAAGATTCAAACGGATCACAAAACTGCGGCCAGAAGATCAGATCTAGATATCGTTGACAAGAGGAAGAAAATTTGTAAGACAATGAATTTCGCTGTTTCTGCAGATCAAAGAGCAAAATTAAGAGAAAATGGCAAAAATCTAGACCGTACAAAAGAACAGTGAAATCGAGGAGTATGAAGGTAACAGTCGTATCCATCATTAGTGGAGTTCTCTGAACGTCCCCAAATAGCCTGGTAAGTTGATTGGAAGAACTAGAGATCAGAGGAAGAATCAAAACAATCAAGTCTACAGGACCGCTGAAAACGGCTCGAATATCAAGAAGAGTTCTTGAGTATTGAGGAGACTTGCTGCCACTCAATCTCCAGCGATAACCGCCAGATATCTGTAACGAATATGCAAATGCATGAATGATAAATAAAAATAGAAATAATTCTGATGCTTACATTGTTTAGATCGGGACATTTCTGATTTTCAACTTTAAAATACAGGTAACGACGATTGTGTCACACGGTCATAATTTAGTTGAAAACTAGTAGTAACCCGTGGAAATTCCAGTTTAATTAGAATAGTTAGATATGACATAATCTAAATGAAATATTAAATTGATTAGATTAACAATTAGATTTTTAGATATTTTGTATCTGTAGCTCATTGTATGCTTTTAATCCACCCGTAATTTATTTTTAAAGTCTAAGGGATCTACATTTTCCAGTGACATATAACATCACCTTTCTCTTTGGATTTTCAACTGAATTAACCGATAACATATTTAGTTTTGCTTTGCCTGTTCCTTTCCTACTTAATACGTTGGGTGGGTTAGGAGTTGCTGTGATAATGGAGACGGTGGCTTGCCTATACCCTTTTCACCTTTTCTATTGGATGGGTCGGAGTCGACGTGCAAAATTCAAAGATTCACAATTGAGAAAGCGGACCACTACATCTACCAAGGACAACGAATCTCCATCTCAAATGAAGAAGAAATCAAGCGAAGAATCACTCTAGGATAGTAAGCATTCGGCAGAGCAAGTTCAAACTACAAAAACAAGAAGATCCCATTAATCCCGAAAAAGAAGGGTATACAATCAGTGCATCCTCCCAATAGTCACTTATGGAGCTGAAAGATGGAACCTAAACAAGAGACTGACTCGCAGACGGAGAAGCATGCAAAGCGCACTTGAAAGAATCATGTTCAACCTCTCATGGAGAGATCACAAGATAACACAGTGTATCAGGGAGAAAACTGGAGTCTGAGACATAGAATCCATTAAGAAACTCAAACGGCAATGGGCTGGTCATGTTGCAAGAATGGCAGAAAACCGATGGACATTACGAATCCCCAGAGATTACATGCGCAACCGAGGCCGACAAAAGACAAGATGGAGAGACGAACTAGACAAATTCAGAAAGTATTAGCTCTGCAACTCCCGTGATAGAGAGATGTGGCGAATCCTAGGGAATTTTTTAAAAATCTCATGGCGATATTGCTATTTGTATTCATTTTCTTACCAATAATATCTAATGGTTCTCACTGGATTTCAACTCTCAACCAGTTTCAATACTTCAACACTCTCCTCGGTGTTTTAGCAAGTTATGCTGTCGTCTGGATGCTTTGGATTCTACCCTGAATTATCCATTCTTTCAACCTCTTAGCAAGGTTCTCTGGAATCATTCCCAGGGCCGATCGCGGGTTCTCAACACCCTGCGCAAGCTCAACTTTGACGCTCTCCATAGTATAGCATTATTTATGTTTTAGAGTGAGAAAAAAATGAATACATAAGAATTTAAAAAAAAAAAAAAGGTTACAATAATCGGGTAAAGAAAACAGTTGACACAGCATCAGTGTTCCAGGTCTTATTTTGACTGTTTTATTCCTTTCAAACAAGGGACAGAACAATGATATATAGAATTCACGAGTTATTAGTTCGAATACCTTCCAGAAGATAACCTGTAGGAGGTGAAGCAAGCCATCAACAACTAAGAAGAAGGCAGGCACCTGGATCAACTAACATTGTCAACCTACTCAAAAGGCTCGTTAAGTCATCAGTAGGAAATTAAGACATCTCTTCAACTTATGCCTCAAACAGTGTATTATACCAGAGGATTAGTTCACAAACATAAACTAACAAACAATATAATCACAAAGATTGATAATTAGAAACTAAAACCAGTTCACACATTGTTCCCCATTTGGAGATCTTGCTGTATTGAGGTTGGAGCAAAATGCTTTTGTACATGATTGTATGTTTTCATACATAGCTGCGGGGTAATCACAGTCACTGCTTTATCGATTGCTTCACTGAGGTAGCACATTATGTTCTGTTTGAGTAAGTCCTGTTGGTGTTGGAGCCATCATAGCGGCAAATGTTTCGGCCATCCGTCTATGACGTTGCCCACTCTAAGAAGCACAGGGTTTCATTTTCTAATTCCTATCTTTCAAATTGAAGCCAGAACGTGTAATAATAACTGATGTCTTGTAAAACGTAAGCAAACTAATGAATAGTCAACGTATGAGAATTCTTAAAACATCCATTATGTTTTTTTTTCTGAGCTTTAAATGAATTAAACAGAAGAGAGTGAATGTTATACATTGGAAGGCTAATGTACATAAGAAATGCACAGAGGAGTGCCTTTCGTTTTACATTATTTACAGATGTTTCATTTTTTAAAGAACAGATTTTTAATTTTCATGTAGATTCAAGATGTTATGGGCGCAACGCCATCTGATCTGTTTATTTTATATACATTTTAGGGCATTTTAAATTCTCCGTTGCTATATACTATTAACAAAATTGCCCTTAAGTTTTGTTCAGACAAATGAACTGATTCTTTATGTTCTCAATTCGTAAGGAAGATATGTTATCTGTTTGTTTTAATGACACAAGATGGCACTATATATTCCTGGGTGGGAAGGGAATATGAATTTACATAATTGGATTCTTTATTGTTGCTTTCACATCACAATGTTCTAGATAGCAATATGACTATTTATTCAAGCCCGGTCTAACCGGTATGCTTCCGTGGCCGAACTGGTTAAGGCATTGTCCATGAAGAACGAGTTCTTAGGATATGGAATGAGAGTTCAAGCCACAAGCTACTTCCTTAATCCTATTTCACACTGTTTAAAAGCATGTTGTCCGATAATGTTAACATAAAAACGACAATATTAAGCTGGCGAAAAGACA
Organism: Thysanoteuthis rhombus; assembly: GCA_963457665.1. Classification (NCBI taxonomy): domain Eukaryota; kingdom Metazoa; phylum Mollusca; class Cephalopoda; order Oegopsida; family Thysanoteuthidae; genus Thysanoteuthis; species Thysanoteuthis major. The sequence continues at coordinate 70,714,039 of OY735198.1, read as the reverse complement.
AGTAAAAAATTAATTCCAATTTCACGTTTTATTTCGTCAAATTCCAAAATTGAAATATATGTCAATGTATAATCAATTAAGTTGAGCTTTAACGCCTGCTCACTAACCGAAATTACTAGAGAATATCAAACCGGCTTAACCTTTAGTATTACATTCTAGTTTAGTGTCAATTTGAGCAAGGATCCCACTAGCGCCAACGATATTCTGTTGAATTAAAACTTCAACGGCTTTGTAGTTGATCCGAAAATCAATATACTGGACAAGCAAGAGAAATGTCATCCAAGACTCCTGCCACCAACTGAGCTTTTATTTTTCAGCCTCAGGCTTACTGCCCAGGGTAGAAAATTTTATACATGTTAGGTAATAGTAACGGTTTAACACGTTCACTGACACACGATGCATATGTGTGTCATGTTTCGAAATGCCTCTGAAGTTCACGAGTGTCCATTCCATGGTTTTATTTCGTGGGGTCGGAATGCTGTGACACCGAACTGTATCGTTTAAAACTGTCATGACGGCTCTGGAAAGGTACGACAGCAATAATTTATCAAATTAGAAAAATGATGCTTCAATAGATTTTTGCCCGAATCAATAAGGCTTTGAGTTATATGGAGCAAGGCCTTGAGGCAATATTGGGTTAATCCCAGATTGAAAATGGTTACAAGATATTTAGACAAATTAACAGCTCAGGCGGATATCTACCCAAGAAAAATTCATAATTGTTTTGCCGGAACTAAAGCAGTTTTATTATTTTTAGAAATAAATATTCGTTAGAAAAGTGACTGAAAATTCTATATAGCATTTGCGTCGTACTCTGCAGTTTCACCCCAAGAAATTATGTAAACATGGAATCTTATTCATTTGAAATTGATTGCCAATGAAGAGAGAAATGTTACGAGAAGCAATTCGATACAAGTAAAATGAATAGATAAATAAAACTGCAGATCCTGAGATTTGTTAAAAGTATTGATCTCATCTGTTTTATTGTTAAAACGCATCGTTTCAAGCTGTGGTCAGAGTCATCCATTAGCTGAAAAAAGATTTTCCTTTGTTTATGATGACTCTCCCTTATCCCAAGCAAATTTATAAGTAAAGCAAGCGAATTAAAAAGATATGGCAACCAAATCTTACTCCAAGCAAATCAAAAATCTAAGTCACTATTCAGTTCGCTTGTCTTAATTTGTTTGGTGTATTAGGAAAAAAATTGTACGGTAGGTATCTAATTTTTTAAGTTTGATAACCACAGTTTTTAATTTGATTGGGTTATTCTAAAATTTATTTGCTTTACATTTAATTTGTTCAGAAGTAGGTATAGATCCAGTATTCTATCCTGGATTGGGTGATCTGCTTGGATCAATACCCCGGAATTCCCTTTTTATTCTCTAACACTGATTCTGGTTTGTGTATATACCATTGATCGATTTGTATGACCAAATCCCAGTCGTTTTCACAGACCCCGATGGATTATCCTCCCCATGCGGTTGTACGGTTATTTTTGCAATCTTTCCTGGCTAACTTGCTACATTCTCATATATTTGACGGGGGCTCATCACTATCCCCACATAAGCTATATTCACTTTTTTTCTGAGTCCAGTCTATATTGGGTCCTAATTCAGAATAGCTCTAAGTAGTCATTAACAGGTATTCGGTTTCTTTCTTCAGATGCCCCCCTCGCAACCATGTCCATGGCATCTTCAACTCTTTTCCTTTGTCTCTTGGGATGCCTTTATAGTTGTTTTTCTTCTCGTCTACCGGTTCTGCTGCAACTTTTGGTTGTCATATCATTATGCACTTCAATCACACTATTGCTCTTCCACGTATTTTTATCTATTCCCGTTCAACTTATTTCTTGGCGCTGCTTCTCTTCCAGTTTTCGAGGTATCAACGTTATTCCTACATTAATTGGTATTTCCTAATACTTACATTCGTTTGGGAAAGGAAATTTTATTCACAATGAAACTATAATGCTAAACCGAATCCTTTCTCTCTACCAGTCGTACAGCTTCAATGTATTTAGGTACCCCCTCTTAACGGTTGTAATATTTTTCGCCAGAATCTTTTGGATTTTCATCAAGTTTTTTTGTGTGTGCAGCGGGGGGGGGGGTGTCTACAGCGCAATCAAACTTGCAGTTCCTTCAACAAATGCAGGTTCTAGGTGTTGCTGTAAGATGGGAAAACCTGACATTTCAATCCCGGACGAATTCCCTGTGGTCAAATTTCAGTACAAAATCTGGAAATGACCTTGTTTTCCTACCGTAACAACAAAAACAATCCTCACTAAAATAATGTATGTAAATCGATAAGTGAAACCCAAACCCCGCTCAGAATTTGAACTCCCGACCAACTGAGTGCCAACAGGCTGTCTTACTAACTGAGCTAAATTGACAAGTCATAGAAATTAACAAAAAATTATTATACAGGTACGTACGGGCTTAACACATTAAAATTCTTATTTATTTATCCTAAATACAACACAAATGTTGTAGTAATTATCTTCAGTCGGAATAGAATCTAGAGTTGATTTTGACAATGCAGCAACCAGTCTTGTTAGCTGTATTGTGACACAGAACACACTGTAGAAACTCACTGGATTTTATCATGCAGTAACCTATTTATATAAGTTGAAAAAATGTGGTTAGTTTAGAAAAATGTTTTTTGTTGTATTTTTTTTTGCTTAAAGTCAGTGGCTCCTAAACGATTCCGAATGACGGCACCCTTGATATTTACAGATTTTTCCACAATGTCAGAAAACACTGAACAATTGAATTTATTTTCATGTGGTTAGGTTAGATAAGTGGGAAAAAATTAATCATTTTATTCAATTTCATAAAAAGTTATATTTGTTTCTCCCTTTTGATAATCATGATCATGTATGTGGTTGCTATTCATAACACAGTTTCTCAAATATCAGATGTCGCTCCCTATCATTGTGACCGAGCATCAGCGTATTGAATTCCGATTGCCTTGAATTATTGAAATTTCCGAATATTCCGCGGTGCCCCGAGGGCTAAACGCAGCGCGATGGGGAACTGCGTTTCGCACTTTGGAAATCAAAATGATTATTATTAAAATAACAAAGACGCTAGGCTCTTTTTGACATAAGGTTTTGAAAGGAAGATAAATGACTTACGTTCTTAAACATTTCCACGGCCTGATCAACGTTGAATTGGCGAGCTGAAAAAAAAAGAATAGTCGTTTTTATATGGACGAACAATATCAAAAGTATTAAAGAATTTATAGAATTAAACCTTTCGCAAAAATACTGCTGAGACACCACATATCTATGTTATATCTCGACCAGATCCAAACATAATTAACAATGTGCATAGATCTCATGTTATGCCAAGGGACACAACTGATTAAGCAGAATGGGATTCTGTTCCTGTAACTGACGTAGCAAAATGCCGAATTTAAAGAATGATATAAAGGTAGATAAAGTAATAGATTAAAAAAAATAATTATCTGTTTGTGATCAACAGAGCACTATTCTCAATGCTTTCTGCAATACAAATCACTATTATTCACATATATAAAATGCAATGTGCATCTATATATTACATGTTTACCGTCATGTTGACGGCTCTGGTATAGCCGTAAATCTATAAGTCAGCACTGTTACCATCATTCTATTTTGAAATTTCAGCATGTTTTGAGAAGACTATTTTTTCCTATCAAAAAATACTCTCATCAGAGATGTACATACATAAAGTCAATATAGATACAAAATACTTGAACTGTATGTATTCGTGTGTAGGTCGATCTCTTGTATTTTTTAGACTCATAGAATTATTCATAGTATGTTTTTTTTCTGAAGCCAGGGGTTGTTCTTACTTCTTCCCGTCATGTTTTAATTCCAACTATACAAAATTATAACTTTTGTATTAGTCGACCATCAATTTTGCCTGAAAACTTTCGTCTTCAAAACTCAATCTATATATACTCTTGTACACATGGTATTTCTTCAGGCAGAAGTCGATGTTTAATATGATCCACTCCAAACATAACTTGACAGTTTACTTTAGCAAGCTTCCTTTAAAACTTTTCAAAGCTAATCTTAAAACTTGGACCTCTTCTGCTCTTTTCTCGGTCCAGGCAGGGCCATTCCTACGTTACAAGGCGACTCGGGCAAACTGAACTGCGGCACCCTTTAAAATGATATTTTATATTGCTCAAAAGGAATCTTACATCAGGAAATTCTCTTATTTTGCTTATTTTCTAATATGTTTGATTTATTCATTTTCCCATTTGTATTTGATGCGTCCTACTGTCTCAGATGCATGAAAAACGCCCCAAGCACTTGGGATCCCGGGCGATTGCCCATGTTGCCGTTATTAAGGTCGGTCCTGGGTCCAGGTGATCCCATACTGCTTCTATTATATTTGAATAGGACATTTTTGAAGAGACAAATCCTTAATTGTCAGGGTTCTGTGATCTGCTTTTTGTTCAAATGCAATTTCATAACATTAACAATGCATTTGTGATCATTTGCAAAGCGAAGACGTTCCTAATCAGATATTTTCCGGAAGGAATAAAGTGATAAAATATAATCTGCTTGTACTTTTCTGGATTTCTGATACCGCCCATCAATCTTAAGCCAGGGGGTGCGGAGTGGTGTAAGGGTTGCCGACACGGTTTGAGTTTCGACCGAGGCTGCTTACGTTTTCTTCGCAATAATGCGTTTGGGGAAAGGCATGAACCATGTTCTTCCGCTAATTATGAGTAAAATAACAGGATGGGACCATCTCTGGCGTGGGGATTGCAATTCCACTTCGTAAATGTCTGCTTGTTACTGGAATGTGTTCCTATGGTCCATAATGAGTCTATAGAGGAAAATTGGAACCTATCCCATGGAAAGTACTAATTAGATGCATCATAAATAAATTTAAGTAAGTTTAGATGATTGATTTTTTGATAAGTCTTCAAAACAGATTTCATGAGATTATTCATTTATTTTTAGATTATTTTTAAAAAAAATCTTTTGAGCCTCTGAATCAATATTACTCACTTTAATCTTTAGAGGGTATTCGACCTTGAAAAATGAAGACAGGACTAGTTGAAAATCATGAAAGAAAATACTTCATCTCAGAAATGAAATAAATTGAAACGTTCTAATATAATTTTCGCTATTGTTACCCGTTACACTTCAAATGTTTTTTTTCAGGTTAATGTTTTGAGGTTAGTATTTTCAGGATTAGGGTTAGTATTTTTAGGGGTAGTGCTTGGTTCATAGTTATCATTGTTTGCTTCTTTGACTTGGCGTTTGTCATCAGCGCCAGCCAAACTACAGCTGGTGTGGCGGCCATTTTGAATTGTGAAAAGTCACAATTTCTGCAATTATTCTTTTTTAAACTATAAATGATCATTGTGAGATAATCAACTCAGTTTGCATTTACTGCTGTATTTCGTAATACAGGTTCCTCCCACTATCCGAGAGTTGAGGGTTGTTCTAAAAACCTTTCATAAGCCGAAGTGACGTAAAGTGAAGAAGCATCCATTTTTTAGCGTCACCAGAACAAAAATGGTGATGATGGTATCTTAGGCTGAGTCTTTGGAGTTTGGGATAGTGGAAGGCGCAGGAGACCGAGATGTTTGATGGAAAGGGGGAGGGAGAAAGAAGGTATGCGCAACCACAATAACGGCTTGCTGCAAAACAGACGCTGAACGTTATTTTCGTAAAAGCGAAAAAGGTTGCGTAAAGCGAACATTCGAAAAGAGAGGAATACCTGTAATTACTGACAATATTATGAAAAATTTGAAAAAAAAAAAATCAAAATCTCTTGGTGGTACAACTGATTTAGCTATTTTATACATAGCTAGGGGTAGACACAGATTCATGCCTTCTCAAAGAGTGAAGTGACCATAGACTGCCTCAGTCGGAGTTTGAACTCAGCCCACCAAGTCCATTCTTCGTGCAGTTACCCACTCAGCCAACCCATCACCTCTGAAAACTATAAATCTTTTCCTTCTCCATTTACTTACCAATCAGCCACCTCTTGCAATATATATCGTTCTTCAACTGCTTCTCTGTGGCTATGCCCTTCAGTCTGAGCCGGAACTGAAAGAGACAGAATCAAAGTTTATGCCTGAGATGTCATCAAGGGTAGAGGACTATGATAGATTTTATTACAGTGACCAGAATGCATTCGTTGGAATCCCTTGCCCGTGAATACTTCCGGAATAATTAGTTACTCTTAAAATAAATGCCTTCAAGGTTTCGTGCAACTATAAATCATCTTCTATCTGTTTTTTCGATCTATTTTTCTGAGAGACAGAAGCCCCCCATTTCCTCGATTCAGTTCTTAAATATTTCATTAATCCTCCTATGCATAGCAAAAATGTTGCAAAAAGGTCTAAAAGATCACACAAGGTCTGTTCTGAAAGTATCCAGCCATTCAGCATCAACGAAAAATCAACCTACCTAGGAAAATGTGGCATTATTCCTCTCACATATCTAAGCGTCCCCTCCACTTGAATAATTGCAAAGTCCTCCTTCAGGATCGCCATCAGCTGCTTTGTCACGATATCGTTCACGGTTTGAAATTTCCTTCTTGTAATATTTTTGACAAAAAAGACGTGAGGAACTACTCGCTCGGTCGCAGTGAATGCGATGGCCACACAGTACACGAACTCGCTTATAGCGTCTCATTACAGACTGAGTAACCCTACGGGAAAGTGTCTATCCATGCATGCGCACTTGGGTACCATCTGATTAGTTACCAAGTCACATCAAAGCTGCACAACCGGTTATCTAAATATTCAAAATGGCTCGATAGTTTCTGAACAGACCTCGTATGCTTTAAGCCATAAAAGAGTCTGTTGATATTAACTAAAAAAAACACAAAAAAAAAACATTCAAACTCAACTCTCAAAGGCAAAGAATGTAGAATTCTACATTTTATGCCTTTGAGAGTCAACTCATTAATGGTCAAACAATACAATACAGTCGAGAAAGTTCGAATTTTTTTTCATCAAATATCTTCATTTAATAATTCTGCTGCTGATTTTAGTTACATTTAGTTGCATTGGTACGTACAGAAAATTTCATGTGGTTAGATTGTATGGTTTCTGCGGGAGGCTGTCACATACGGATAGCCAGATCTTATGATACGGTTATTTTTTATACCATTGATATCAGTAATGATGAGGATGATGATAGAAGAAATATGTAAGCCAATTTCGTCCTTGTGCTCAGATTAACTATCCATGACACACTGTTGCGTTCTCTCCTACCCGCAGCACTTCACCATAGCCGTGGGCTAATTTCTTTTTCACGACTTGCGATAATACGCATCAGCCGGGCGCCTACTTGGGTCTACCTCATGTTGATGAGTGTGCTGACAGACTCGAATCTTAAACCTTCACCCCCACCACCCGGAGCAATCACTGATAGGATTAGCCTGAAGACAAACAATCACTTGGCATTAGAGGGACGCTTATGTAAAGGTCAAATTCACTTTTTTTTTATCACTGTTCGTTGGTACCGTCTACAAGTGAGGGTGACCAAACTTGCTTAATATAAGAGCCACATATGACATACATTAGATGTATGAGAGCCACATGACATAATTAGAATTCGCACGCAGTTTTTTTTATTGTTACATATACATCTTGTTACGAAATTCTACTTATATAATGTGCCACGTGTACATCTATATGTTTGCCAGTAAGATTTGCCAAGGGAGATAACTATTAAATGCTAATAAGAGATTAATCTGCCTTACCTATTCATGTATTTATTTATTAGTTTATTTTGCCAGTGCATAAAAAATCAGGAAGAAAATGCAGGGCAACAATGTTCTTTTTATATTCTTTTTGCGTATGACGCAATTGCAAAATTATATAAATTTTGCCGACATTTTTGAAAACATAGGTAAACTAGTTTTATCAGGCACACGCGGTAACACTATGCCCATAACGTGATTGATTTAAAAAAAATTTTTTTTTACACAAAATGACGATTTTGATTCTGTGATAGATCTACGTCATCTTTTGGAGAAATTTATTTGAGTTACAGTTTTATTACATCAATTCCCGAAAATTGATCTGCAAAACCCTGAACACAGTTTGCTGTAAGAAGTTAATACTCGTCGAACTGAATTTGACGAAACTTTGTAAGCATATGTAACATGACCCCGGATGGTATGGGCAGCTGAAAAACAAGGATTTCTCTTTTCTTTTTTTTTGTAAATATATGTCAAGGGTTCAGGTTTTTACATCATACTTATCAGGCAGATAAGTGATACATTAGGTTTATAAGTCTATGTTTCCATCATCCGATTGTCCCACGTGACAGGGTGAGTGAATTAGGACGCATCTACTCGTCTGGCTGGCGATCACAGGTTCAATTCCAGGGTCTAGTTGTACTGAAAATTGTATACATACACTTGTTCAATGGAAAAGGCAGCAAAAATTGATTAGAAAGGACCCTCTGAAATGGACAACATAACGAGAATAATGTATCCCCAGATATTGAATGAAGAGTTTGGTCCGAAATTCTCTTCCGTTCTCGTGTACAACAGACACTTATAATGTAGCCACACCATACAGGTTAATTTACTAATTCAAGATGGAATAAAAATTCTTGAAAGGCGCAAATCCGCAGATTTCAAATTCAAATAAACCAATTGTTGACTTGGAAGTTATGACTTCTGAAAAGATAGCCACCATGAAATCTTAAAGGAAACAGGACTAATAAGAAAAATGTGCACCTTCACAATTGTATAAATGTAAAATATGATTTAACAAAGTAGACGGAAAATATCAATACACTGTCAAAATTAACCAATCCTTTCGAATAAAGATAAGTTACACGTGGATAAAAGCCTAAAAACAAGTTATAGATGGGTAAAAGCCTAAAATAGTTAATTTGTGCCACTGTTTAATGTTGATCAGATGGAAAAGATTTAATTAAAAAAGCAAAATATATGAGAGCATTTCAAACTTAGTAACAGTGGATCATCCTATCACAGAACATTCCACCTGAAAAAGCCCCTCAATGTTACTGTAACCAGCATAGTACCCATAAAATGACAGGATTATTTAAGTCTGGATCGGCATTTCTGCCTAGGATCAAAATGTTACTCTGCAGTCCTCATAATAGTGCAATATCTGCGCATTCATCGGAAGGTGATACACGTACTCAAACACATATGGATTCACATTGATTTATATATATATATATATATATATATATATATATATATATATATATATATATTGATTATTTGGAGTTGTGTTCACTTTGCTCTAATGCCGTTGGAAAAAGTAAGAATCCAGAAATCTACGTTCTCTTCTATCGCCCCAAAATGTCTTGTTTCTGGCAAACCACAATAGTTCAGGGAGGAGAGAGTCAGGGAGTGAGCATTTGATCAAATCACTATCCTAATTAGCATCTAGTCAGTAATAACTGCAATAAGTTGTAGCACCCATTAATAACGATCACAGGGAGCAGCATAGTACTATACACCCCCCAAAGCTGGATCTCCCAAATCCGAGAACCCCAGTGGTTTAGCTCTTTGGGTCATCTAACGCCACTGACGGTTTTCCCTTGTTTTACCTGAAAATGTTTTGTATTGCCGGTCATGCATCGTTATTAATTCTCATTTCCTTACCGAAAGTTAAGATATGAAGTAGAACCTTTTTGTGATAGAAATTACGCTGTTGCTTCTTTATCTTTTTAATATCATCGCCAGTCAGTTAATATCCATCGTTGGACATAGACCTTCCCCAGGATTCGCCACACTTCTCTACCGTGGGCGTCGCAGAGCAAGTATTTTCTAAATTTGTTTAGTTCATCCCTCCATCTTGTATTCTGTTGGCCTCGGTTTCGCATGTGATCTCAGGGGACCCATGTTGTGAGTAGTGATGTCCATCGGTAGTCTGTCATTCTTGCAACATGGCCCACCCATTGCCATTTAAGTTTTCTGGTAGATTCTACTATTTCTCTGACTCCCCTTTTCTTCCTTATATACTGTGCTATCTTGTGATTTCTCCATGTAAGGTTGAGCATGATTCTCTCATGCGCACGTTGCATACTTCTCAGTTTGCGAGTCTACCTCTCGGTTTGGTTCCAGGTTTCATCACCATAAGTGACTATTGGGAGGATGCATTGGTTGTATACCTTTCTTTTTAGGATTAGTGGGATCTTCTTGCTTTTGAAGGCTGAGCTTGCTCTACCGAAGGTTTGCCATCCTAAAGTGATTCTTCGCTTGATCTCTTCCTCTTTCATGGCTTTCATAGAGATTCGTTGTCCTAGGTAGGCGAAGAATCTCCCAAATCCAGAATTTTCCAAAAACCGGCACTTGCCAGATCCAAGGTATTCCGGATTAGGGAGGTTATACTGTATTATTACTGTATTCGGGAAGGGGACCCTAGGAAAATATGGAAATGAACGTTGAACAGTGATGAAAAAAGGGTTTGGGAACTAAGTACACAGTAATGTGCCAATTACTAGACACTGTACACACACAACTCACAACCCCCCAAAAAACTGAAAATTGAAAAGTAGGTATACGCTGGCCCCTGCGTCCCCCATCCCAGTTCTATCACTGAGCATGCATCAATTAGTCCGTAGCCTGACTTCTAGTTATTAAGTGAATGTTTACATGAATTTTCACTGTATAATGTTCAATATGTGATTAATATTCTCCACTGAATTGAAGGCATTGACAAGGAAGGAGACGATGTTGGAAAATTGTAAATTTGTTGTGCTAAGTAAATGCGTCTTATTTTATCACATGGTTATGGTCTTATTCATGCACCTACGACAAGCTGAATTGGAATCGCGATAGAAATCAACAGACTATTAGGGAAAAAAATCCTCGACCTCGGAGAAAAGAAGTCTTAAAAACTGTTCGCTAGCTACAAAATTTAATTTTTGGAACAGACTGGTGCATAAAAATTCAAAGTAAGCTTCAATTGTACTACTCTTAATCCCTGACCAGCGGGAGTCTATGGGTTTCTAACCTGGCAAAAGAAATGTACGAGAAATGTTCAAGTTTATTTTTGGTTCCTCTTTCCACATAAGAGTAAAGAACATTACGAAGGAAAGCATAACATATTAAAAAAAACAAACCGGAAAAAGGATTAGACGAAAGGCTGGTTGCTTAGTAACAGGGATATATACTTTTGATCCGCATCAAAATTATTGCCATAAGAACAAAAAATTTACATTCTTTGTCGTTTCATCGGTTATGTTTTTACGACAAAAAGAATGTTAAATGGTTTTGAACATGCTTGCTTATACTTTAGAAAAAAAGTTTGTTTGTTTGGCAATAAAATGTGGAAATGTTCATGACAGAAGGGGGAAAAGAAATAAAAAGATTAATATTATTACATAAAATAATGATGCTCGTGAAATAACGATTTCTTCATTTGATCAACAAATATCTCCATATAAAAATACGTACAACGTATTACTTCATGGGTTTCATTATTTTGTAATAAAAATAAATATCTTTTTATTTCCTCTCTTCCATATGATTTCCTTCTCAGTTTTCGTTGCTCAGACAATCATACAAAAATAATATCATTATAATCGGATGAGAGCGAACGCAGTCCTCAAACAATTATTATCAAATAGCAGATTTTAGTGGAAATTTTAGTTAACGCGATATCGGTAGAATGATATGAAAATTTCGCCATGATGTGCTATTTTTGCTATGGTATGGTGACAGACATACAAACAGAAATCGGATCATTATATAGACAGCGTTTGTTTCCAACCTAAAGTTTACCAAGTTTATGCTATAGTTGGATTTTCCACACTAGTGGCTTCCAATGCAGTTCAAGTGATATCAAGTCTCTTTAATTGTCTAACTGATTTTAGTAATGCTGTTGTCTAGATGGTTTCAGTTCTTCTATCCTTTTGCAACAGTCTTCAGAATAGTTCCAAGTACTCTGGTAATGGTAGGAACATTGGCCACCTTCATATCACACTTTCTTCAGTTCTTTCGCAAGATCGAGATATTTCTTCCTACCCCAGTCCTTTTTAAATTTGTTGGGTCTTCTCACTGCTGATGTGACGTGACCTCCAACCACATTTTATTCGGCGGAATGCCAAATGTAAAAATGGAAGAGAATTGTTGGGAAGTCGTTGAACCTTTTCGCATAGAACAGTGTCAGAAACAGAGGTCGCAGTCGCTGTGAAGAAGAGTCGGAGCGAAGCTGTTCGTGAGCGATACATAGTTAACTGAAGTTACGGTTAAAGTAACCAGAAGTTCTTGTTACCTTGTGCAACCAAATTATACAAATGTAATGTTGGAGACTAAGAGATGGCAGCAATAACAGTTTCACTATGGTCGGTTGGAATGACAATATTCACAATCTGACATATCTTCACGATGACTAAATATTGTCCTCTGATCTGGATTTGGTGATTGTTCAAGTTCCACAGACAACTTCATGATTTGTCCGTATGCCTTTGGTCTACATGACCAGAAAAAGTTGTTTGTATAATTACCAGTGGATCAGCGTTCGAAAATAATGTTTATTTTTGACCACTTGAGACCATTTGCTACATTCACTTATATGATTACAGATTTCATTTCAGTATTACGATAAAAATAGTTTTAGGCGCTTGCTTGTTCAAAAGTTCTCCATTTTTTGGCTAAGGACGTAGGTATTTAAATGACCTCTTTTAGAAGGACCAAAAACAATTCACGTGATTCTATAATTAATGTCTCAGTTATTTACTAATCTTAGCTTAACCTGGCACAAAGTCGCAGACGTGAACCACCCCGACGGTTGAAATGTCACGGTGTCTCCTTCAGATTTAATATTGTACAGTTGATTCGAAGGAATTCAAAAACAGATCTGGTTAGTCACTCGATAGAAACAGTTAAGTGATCAACGTCTTTCGGCAGTGTGTCGTATTGGGGGTGATAGATTGAGAAAAAAAATTGGAAAAAGAGGTGATCAATAAGTTACTTATCTCGCCTTTAGTTGGACAGTTATCACTAAAAAAAAAAACTAAAAAAACTGGTGTGACTTGTATGCACGATACATACATTACCAGCCAAAAGATCTACGTTGACAGTTTCTAATGATGAATAAACACTTGTCTACATCTACCGAACTTTCCCTCCGGATATATTGAGAAGCAATTAAATCTTTTCATCCTAAAATTCCTATCCGTTTACGCTATAGTCTAATTTAAAAAAATCTCCATGTATGCATTTAATAGGATTACAAAGAAAGTTCTGCTATAATGTTAAGCAGATTTTGTTCATGGAAAGTGTGGTTTTTTTCAATATGAATGGTGAGTGAAAATTCGCTGATTCAGCTACTAAATCAGAGGCGGATAACTCCGGGAGTGATATTTGTATAACTGAACCATAAGTTCAAGGATGTGTTCACGATCCATGTTAGTAATAGCAGTAGTAGTAGGATGGGGAGGAGAAAGAGGAAGGTTGGATCAACATCATACGGCTGGGAAAATTGATATTCAACATTACTAGTTATGGTGGTAATAGCAATAAGATGAAGATGAGGATGGTCCACCTAAAGGTGTGGGCCAATTTTCATATCAATTCAACGTGAGACAGCTGAAAAATATGATATCTAATATATCAGGGACCGGCTGAAAAATGTCTTATAGAGATGCGTTGGATGAATTTTTAAAAAAAGGAAAAAAATCGAAAAAAGGTGTATAACTATAATTATGCATGTATCACTCACTCTCTCATATACACATTACTGACGTGAGCACGTGCAAACACACACACATACAGATACATATATTCATTTTTTATGTATTACATATATGCACACTTTATATACAACAATGAGATATAATTGCAAGTCTCTCTCTCTATATATATATTATATGAAGTATATATTAGGGATATTACATATTTTACATCTCTATTGTATCTCCATCTATATCTGTTTTGTATGCCTATCTCACCTCTCTCACTCTCTCTCTCTATATATATATAGATATAAACACACCTTTTATCTATATCATTTGTAATATCTACGATGGGTGTTTCAAAAGTTTTGATTTTAACTATGATCCAAAATTGTATTTTTGGTTGCTTTATAAGCAAGTCCAAGTGGCAATTTAATATTAGACTCAACAATTACAGACATAGAATTAAGTCACAAGACAATCGTAGCCAGCTTCCCGTAGAACTGCATTTCCGCACACCTGACCACAATTTTGCTACTGACGCTAGCTTTACCATCATAGGAAAAATAGAAAAAACTACTACAAGTGACATAACTGAAGTTCTAGAGAAACATGAAGATATGTGGATCAACAAACTCAAAACCCTATACCCTAATGGATTAAACACTAAACTGAACAACCTTCATCACACAGAACCCTCATACACAAAACTCCAATCAATAATATCCTCACACCAACATCTAAGATACATTCAATAATGGAAGCTTCAAAGTCACCCAGACCCATAGAAAAATTCACCTTAGCCAGTTATAACACCTGTCCAAATCATAGCCAAAACATTTTCAATAACTTATAAGGTTGAAACCTATGTAGCTCCTTGACCTCACCACCTCTCCATTTACACTATCCCTAACATACCAAAAAATCAAACTCCACATCATCCCCCCACCCTGACACTATCTGCCCTCCCCAAGACCAACTGCTACTGCTTAACCAAAGACCTGATACCTAACTGGACATTCTCTCACTCAGCAGGAGGCCTCCAGCAGCCCTTACAACACAATTTACCCACAATGCATAGCTCTTGATAGTGGACTCTGGTTCCACATGGGAACTTTTAACACATACTCACGCAGCACACACCACTGAAGATGGGAAGAATCCCAAAATATGTCTGGACAATTTACATCTAAGGATTAATAAACCTTACCTCTAAACACTTTACTCCTGAGTCTGTCTCACTCTCTACAGTACACACACATTATATATATATATGTGTATGAGAGAGAGTGTGTGTGTGTGTGTATTTCCACAAAATTTGAATATTGATAAGATTGCTCAGGATATTTTCCTAATTCATATTTCTGAAGCGACAAAATATTGTATGTTTGGCTCAAACTTTTGGACCCCTCGTATATATCTACTATATGTATACTAATATAAGTAACAGTATGAATTTCTCAGTTTCTGTCATAGAGATGGGCACTCTTATGTGTTCTCACTTAACTGATAGAAATACTTTACCCATCATTTGAGAGAATGGATTATTCCACTGGAATGAATTCAATAGTTTCATTCTTTTTTAAATCGTCTCATAGATAACAAAATGAATTGCTAATTTATTTTTACAATGATTAATCATTTTACGCACACACAAACACACACACACACACACACACACACACACAATATATATATATATATATGGGGGAGTTCAAATAACAAGAAGAAATTCGAGGTATATGAAAAATATGCATCTTGTCTGACTTTGGTGAGGATCGGTAAAAAATGTTGGTCATTTGCTAGCTGGAACAAACCATCGCGATTGTTAGGCAGTGCTGCCAACTTTATTTTCATGTTTATATCTAAAATTGAGTCAAAAAACGTCTTAAACACCTAAAATATCTAGATTCTCCGGATACATATCTAAAATATAGGATTATTACATAATTAAATTAAATATGACAACATCTTTAACATTTATTCTATCAAAATACCATCTAATTTGTTAAAAATGCTAATTATTATTATGGATTAGATTAAATATTGTTTCACTTAAAGATAATTCAAATAGCAATTTAGGACACCTAGATGCAATTAAAAACATTTAAATTTGCAACATCGCTGTTTGGGAAGAATTTGGGTCGACTGACTCAGGCAAAATCCATTATCCAGTCAATCAATTTTCGGTTTAACAGTGCCATTCCTTTCTATCTACGCAGTTATAACTATGGGATCAGCTTCTGTGTGACAATTGAAGTAACTGCTTTTTACTGCAGCAGCGCAGGAAGAGAAACTAGTTAGAGGTAGTGCTCACTCAACCGCTCATCTCTGTCAACCAACGTGGCATAACGGTGACGAGACATTTCGTCGAGATATTCAGTGATTAGAAAACGCGCAGGGAAAAGTGGATTCATGCTCTTTGCCAAGGGCATTAGCCCGATGTGAAAATAGACAGACTCAGTCGGAATTCGATCCCGGTTCGGAGATTTCGCTTTTCGTGTCGATAACCTTCACTCCTCACCTTCATCTAATTTTATCTCAATCTATCAAACCTGTTTATTGAAATTCATTGTTTGAAAATACATTTTCCCATCGACTAAACCATAACCCAAAGGAAGACATATTTCGAGAAAAGCCCCCCCCCCATGTATTTGCTCCAGTGTTTAGTTTCATACCCTTCAGGTTCACAATATTTAGGTGGTATGAATTTTTAAAAAAAGAAAAAGAAAAAAAACGTAGAACAAACAAACTAATAAGTAAATAAACAAAGTATAATTTTTACCCTGAGTCTTTATTCTTCATGCAACATTTCCACTGATTAAAAAGATGGCTTCTTGTGTGCAGACACAAGACACTACTCTAAGATCCTCAGATTAGCGAAAAGTCTGGGAACTGTTTTCGGTGAGAACCGAGAGGTCCAATTGACACAGAACAGTTCTATCATCCGGTCGCTATACGCTTGCCTCCAAGGTCAGTTGTGTGACATCTGCGCGATAAAACGTTATGGAAACATTTTTTACATATTTGCACATGCACGAGGTTTGCACAATTCAACTGACTCGACATAGCGCTGGGAACCGCTGTGACGAACTGGTTATAGAAACGTGTCAACAATATTTATTTATGATTCTCTTTACTTGGTTGGTTTTGAATTAAACCGCTTCAAAGTCGTTCCCCATGCAGCTGTAAAATTTGTCGGTGTTATATTTTCTTCTTTGGGAGGATGATATACGAAGAGCTTACCAAAACCTCGGGGAGTTCGACTGGGAAATAAAAGAAAATCCGGTCAAGGCCCAAGAGTTCCTGGCGTTCCAGCCAAGCTGAACTTAGGCGCCCATAAATGAATAGATTTATCTTATAATCTGGTACTATACTATACTGTTTGATACCAAATATCGATAATTTGATTTTGCGATCCATTAATCTCAAAGATCTTAATTGCTGCAATTTTTGACCGATTTTGTCTCATTTATGCCTTGTCTGATATTTTATTTGTAAAATCCCACAGTCTCAGACACATAGCACTTGGTTCCCAACCTCTATTTTCTCCTAGGCATAGCTCGCGGACCCCAGTATTCTAAATATATATATTTTACATTCTGAGATTTAATCAAGTAAACAGGCACTCTATTTCAATTATACAAGCTTGCTTATGATAATTCAACGCTAATTATTATAAGAAGCTTATTGGAATCTATAACGATGTATTAATGTTATTTAATGAATGGAGTTATCAGATATAAGTTGTATTTAGCTAAGAGTTAGTTTGAAAAGATCAAAATAGCGTCTGAAAAGTGATACAAGTGAAGGTAGACAAACAATGGATTTCAACATGGCGGCTTGACATTCACCTGACCAAATGGAAACAGAAAAACTGGAGAACTTCACATAAACCATAACGGAATAGAGGACAAAGATTACATGATTATATTGGAGGACATTTAATAATCAAAACAATGTTTGAAGAAAAAGGAATACAAGATAAAATATGAAAAGAAGTACGTACGATACTGAAAATGCTGAAGATAAAAGTTATTGAATCCTACGCAGACCTTACAGAAATTTATAAGGAAAGGAAATCTGACTAAATGTTTGTATTTCTGCGCTATCTACAGAGATGAAGAAAAGATGTCAAACGATAGGCCTGGTGTTTAACATATTGGCCACCGCGAATCTATCAAAAGCAAAACGTCGTATTTTCAAGGCGTTTTTCCATCATACACACTTCCTAATTTCCACGCATACTTTAAGTGTGGATTCTTGATGCTATTTTGGATAAGCTCGCACGCTTGTCACCTTCAACTACGAATTTAGATCTGTAGTTTGTATTCGTGTTAGTAAGTGTTTAAAATACTATTTAACAGAAATACGTTGTCAGAAAGGATAACGATATGTTGACTGCCTTACGGGACAACAATGGATATTCAGAAACAACGCTCAACCGAAAAGATTGAAGTGATTGTTGTTCAAACTGAATTTTTAAAGTTTGATCCAATGATACTTCAGCTAGTTCATATTGTCCACGTCCAGCCAGGTCGGTAATTTCAGCATTAAAGGCACTGCTGATCCAGCCCAAATTCTCTATTTTTTGTCATTCAAAAATTATTGATCAAAACAATCAGCAAGTGCTCCCAAGGGTTGTCCGACATCGTAAATTGTAAAATCAGCATTGACTGATAAATCGTTACCGATGTAAACAGACATGATTGGGAACAAATCAAGGATCTTCTTGGCAGTTTCTGTCTTCCATAAACTGAACTTCTTAAATGCTACCATCTTGTCATGGCTTCTTAAGATGTTTGAATCACTACCTTGCAATGACAAATTCAATACATTCAGTAAGCTAGATATATCGGCATGATAGGCAAGTATGCCAAGCCAAATTTAATCAACTGTGAATGAAGCTAGGTCAGTATTATATACGGGAATGCCAGTAGTTTTTCTTCCAAAGTTCGAATACACACTGTGATATTCTGCCACGAGAATGCCACCGTACTTTTGTATGAAGTAAAAGGTTTGAACTCTCAGCCTCTATTTCTTTACAAAGCTTTGCAAAGATACAAGTGTACAGCGGTCTAGTTTTCATTAAGTTTACCACTTGAATACAAAACAAGACTTCGAACATTGCTTGTCCCATTTTCTCTGCTGACGGCGATTTCTGATGAATCATGCAATGTGTCGCTGTGATGTTGGGCACTCCTTCCTTTACGGATGCCACAACACTAGGGTGCCTTCCAATCATTGGTGCAGATGCCTATGCAATGACCTTCCTCTCTAGAGAGAATATGCCAGTTTGGGAAAACATTTGCCATGTAGTTATAATGATATACTGAACCCTGATTTTCCATTCGCCGTACGATACTACTGCTTCAGAGAAATCGGTCAGCTCCTTTACGGAAAACCCCCCCTCATACAATTTGTGTAGAGAAGGAAAACGCGAAAAGCATGGAGGGAACCATTTGCAGCGAAATACTATTTCAGCGTCCTAACGGGAGGTAACTGATGTCGAGGATATCACATACATGTGATGTCAAAAAAACTACGAACAAACATATATTACCGAATACGATAAGACACTGAAACAGTAAATAACCCCTTATGCCATGAAAGAAAATTTGTACGAGGAAAAAAAACAACACCCCCCCCCAAAAAAAACCCAAAGAAAACCCCTCCAGTAGCATCCTACGGCGAATGGAAAATCAGGGTTCAGTTTAGCATTATAACTACAGGGCAAATGTTTTCCCAAACGTAAAAAAAACAAACAAACAATCAAAAAATATTTGCTTTTCCTTGTTTGTCCTAAATGAATCTTTAAACATTATCGAATGGTGAAAACTTCAGGCTTTCATCTTTAATAGTTTCTGAGATATGAGCCAGTTCTGCAATTAATTCATATGATAAAAAATAGTCACTTTTTAGATAAATCAGATGGCTTAAAATTATTTTCAAATGCCTCGAATAAATGGAAATTCCAGAACTTTTTTCAGTAGCTGTATTTTGAAGTGTTGAACAAAACTCGAAATTTTGACTAGTCTTTAACTTAATCCTAACTTTCAGTTGCTTTTTAGATTTTACTTAGGAAATATTTTAACCGCTATTATTAAAAGCTTGGAAGATAAAGAAAGCGATTCACTTGGCTCAGGTTATAAACTAACTAATTAATCAAGTCTTTATCTATCTCAGTGCTGTTGACGTACGGGCGATAAGCGTTAACAGCACCGGCACCGAACAGAAATATTAAATCATTTGGCTTATCAAGTGACATTAGCCACAAATATGCACGAAAAGTGAAAGGGTGATTTAAAAAAACAAACAAACATGCGCTAGCATCTACCGTACCGTCACTGACTGACGTGGCTGAAATACGAAAACAAAATTTGCCGATTTAGCACTACGGTACATTCAACAATCAGTCACTGACTGACTGACATATCCAAGCCATCAAGCACATCTATGGCCTGACTTTCTAGCCTGTTTCTAAAGAATCATTAACTGAATATTTTTCGTATTGCAACACCAACGTATTGCCCCCAGAACAAATGAGAGTCTAGGATCTTCTTTAATAGTAAACAACCGAATTGAAATTGGACTTTGAGGAGCCTCAGTCACAAAACCAAGAACGAAATAGACTACATCCAAGCGGACAAGAGAGACACCGTTCTCAATCAAGTCAATGTAGGGAGTGGACACAGAATGGTAAGACGTAAAATCCAAATTAACACCAACAAATAACGCAGGAAAATGTTCCACGCAAAAGTGAACCTACTAAACGTACCCGAATAACTCAAATGGCATAAGCTTGAATGACACCGACGAGTTAAAGAACAATCTCTCTAATAGAAGTCGTCACTACGTTTAAACTAAAGAGCAAACAAACCATCAGCGAAATCTCAGAAGAGACCAAAAATCTCGTAGAAAAACGCAGAAGTCTCAAACAACCGACAAGAAAAAAGATTGAAACATCCAAACTAAATGAAGCCATTCAGAAGAAATGAAGAGAAAATGAAAGATACAATACAGCAGTTGTCGAAGCGATTCTTGCAAATGGTTGGGGGTTTCAAAGTTATTATCAAAACTCTTTATGCTGAAAGAAAACAAGTAACCAGTGTGCTTGAAGATAATGGAGATCTAACAACGGACAGGGACCGAATTGTCGAGCATGCCCTTGAATTCTACAAAAGCCTCTATTCCTCCAAAGAAGTAACGCAGAACAATGAACAAAATGTACAAATCACGAACATTCACTTCGAAGATTTCCCAAAAGTTACTCCGTGGGAAGTGAAGCAAGCCATCAAAGAAACAAATAAAAAAAAGGAAAAGACCCTGGACCAGATCAAATCACCATCGAAATACTAAAAAAAAGCTGGATAAGTCATAACCAGGAAGCTACCAACCCTATTCAACTTATGCATCAAAGTAAAGTCCCAGAAGATTGGAACACAGCAATCATAATGCTTTTATATAAGAAAAAAGAAACCCAAGAGATCCCAACAATTACAGGCCAATAAGCCAACTCAACTGCTTCTACAAACTTTCCAAAATTATCACCAACCGAATCACCAAAGCTCTAGATGAAAACCAAGCACGGGAATGAACTAGCTTCAGAAGACGCTACTCAACCATTGACCACCTCCATTCGGCAAATCAATTGAAAGAAAAAGGAACATTTAAATATCTTATTGATGCCAACAAGGCATAGATCCAGTATAAGTCAGAGTATTGTTAGGTATCTACATGAGACAGTAGTTCCTTTGTCAGGCTACGTAAAGACTCGAATCCCTTCCAACTTGATAAAGGGATAAGACTAGGAGATACCAGCTCAGCCAAACTCTGCACAGCATGCCTCGATATGATCTTCCAGAACCTAGATTGGGAAAATAGAGGAATCAGAATCGATGGTGAATACTTAAGCGATCTCAGGTTTGCAGACAACATCGTCCTTTTCGCTGATAACTTTCAAGATCTCCAGATAATGCTGGACAGACTGATCGAACAAACTTAGCCTCCATAATTTCTGTTAGACAAATGTAATGTATAACGAATACGTTGAAGGCGAAGACAACAATCAAAATAAAAAATGCAGAACTAGAGAAAGTAGACCACTACATCTACCTAGGATAACAAATATTTATAAAATCCTCAAGAGAAAAAAAAAATCAAGCAAAGAATCACACCAGGTGGGCAAGCTTTCGACAGAGCAAACTCAACCTTCAAGATCAAGAAAATTCCACCGGTGCTAAAAAGGGGGGGGGTTACAACCAATGCATCCTCACAATAGCCACTTATGAAACAGCTGAAACATGAAACCTAACTAAAGGATTGGCCCTTAAACTGAGAACCGAGACAGAAACATGCTCAAGATAACTTAGAGAGATCACAAGACAGCACAATGTATTGCAAGAATGGCAGACAACTGCTGGACATCATGACTCACAAGTGGATACCCTGAGATCATATGCGAAACAAGGGCCGACAAAATACAAGGTGACGTGGTGGTGAATTTTGGGAGAAGTTCTATGTCCGACCACAGACGTTAAAAGACAGCTGATTAAATAATAGATGCAGTAGTCTACCCCCCCCCCCCCCGATTCGCGATGATATGTTTCAAGACTCCTCGTAAATGCCGGAACCACGTATAGCATCGAACCTCATATGTATCATGTTTTGTTACGATGCACATGATTTCAATTTATCAATTCGGCATAACAAGAGATTACCAATAACTAATAATAAAATTGATCAATTATAATGATTTACTGTAATAAATGTTATGTGACAGAGTGATGATTAGTTCTTACGCGAGATTTTCGCAACCTCAGCATACTATTTTGTTCTTTCATTGATGGGTCGAGAACTTTCAGCATGTCACCTGAGGGGAAGCACTTTGTAGCAACTCTTTGGCACATCCGAATTGCCAACACTACTACTCTTGCGCTTTTGGGCCATTATTAGATAAATTTATGAATCATTCATTTCTGGGGTTGACCACAAGCTGTGTGCTTGTGTGTGCACACGTTTTTCAACCAGCGCATAAAACATTTCAAATTCTATTGATAACTTACTGAGTTTTTTTTATTGAAAAAAAATTTGATCATCTCTGTCGAATTCAAAAGTGCGCACACTTTTTGTTAGAGGAAGAAATCAGAGGGAGTATTGACCACGGACAGCTGAAATCTCAGAAAATAAGACCGCGGATAACAGGAGACCATCGTACGTTTTTCAGCTGCAACTTTCGAAATGGGACAAATAGATTATTGCAGGTTTACAGTTTTGCTAACTAAAAACACATGCCATTCCACTTGCAATACATGAGAAGTAGCCTTTACGACTAGCTTGCAACTGACGACTTATCTATTCATGGGCGGTCTGGATAAGTGTTGCATAAACAACGACTCAATGTTTTCATTTTGCCTCCGTTGCATATCTGGCACGGTCATAGACACGAATGCAACGAAACGATTCCACACGAATTGCATTACCAAATAAAGTATCACTATAAAAGAAACACGGGCAGCTTTTTCTTAAAAATTAGAATTTTTACATATTTGTCGGTCACAGATTTCATCTGGATATGGGTTGTTATGAGGATGTCAGTTGATTTGAAAAAGAGTGGTTTGGTAATAGAAAGTTTAAAGTTACTCCTTAATTTTCTGTAAATGATGTATTGCCATCAAAATAGGTAATCTACGTGATTACTGAATATATATATATATATATATATATATATATATATATATATATATATATACACTACATATGCGAAAGCTGCAAAGTTTGTCGAACGAGAATCAGGCAGCACAGTCGTTGCAGCTCAATCATAAGGTACTATAAAACAGACAAATGCGTACATACACGTATATACATATGCGTACATACACGTATATATATATTTATTCAGGGCTGAGCACTCTTTAAGTGAGGTAACTCGTTCATTGTAAGCTTCTGCAATGCTCTTCCATAGGAATAGAGCATTCTAGTGGACGGGGAATTTAAGCTAAATAAAGATACCGCTTAAATTCAGCCTTACTCACCGTCCAGTTCCCTAGCACAGAGGTAGGATATCGGCCTCCGGTTCTGAAGCCTCGTGGTACTGGATGGGATTACGGATAATCTATAGCCACACTGAAGAGTTGTAATACAACGAAACAGCCATCTGTGGATGACACAATTATATATATATATATATATATATATATATATATATATATACACACACACACACACACACGTCAAAACACATATATATGTTCGTACACATACACATTTATACGTACATATGTACATACATGCGTATACGCAATGTTATATGACGCAATATTAGCAGTGTACAACTCATTGAAGATTGTACTCATTACACCAACTCCCAAGTTGAGGACCTGGAGGAATTTATGTTTCTCCTGAGTTTGAATCAGCCTCTCTTTCGATTTTTATTATGACTTTAAAGCCAATATGTAATAGAAGACTTGTAGCAGAAGTCGTAACAGTAGTATTAGCAAAGCGCCAATAGAAATATGAGAGAAACAAACAAATAAAAACGTACAAGGACCAAGTATCACTGTATAAACGCTGATTATCAAAACCATTTTTCTCTAGAACAATGTCAAACTGGAATGACGCAGCCAGAGTAATTAAACATAAAACTACTTGTAAACAATAAACAGCCAGTGTTTTTTTCCCATCGACCACACACAGGCAGACAAGTTCAGAAAAGAGGCGAAATCTGAAATATGGTCTATACTTATAATACAGATACACAAAGTGTGCTACTCAAAAGGTTGAGGGGGGATTTGAACATGTTGAGCAAGTTAACAAGCGTTCCCAGAGTCTCGCCGGATATTTCATACATCACTATACAAGGAAATAAAGAACCTCGTTTTCTGTCATTCTTTCTCTCTCTTAGGGGAAATTATTGCATTTTGATACAGTATTAAAAGGAAACGGCCGTTCGGCATTTCAATCTGTCAATCTTTCGAGATTTCGTATTTCTGATCGTGGAATTCATGGAATTCAGCATGATGTTTGCCGTGGTCGGGCTAGAGTAGTTCGAGACTAAGAAATAGATAAGGATTCACCACGTATCGATTGCTTTTAAAACATACTGACAATCTTCATTAGCCTTTGAGTGTTGATTTTATAAGAATTATTGCCTCCAAGTAATTAAGAAATATTTTTATTTCAATTTATAAATAAAACGCAAACGTATGAAAACAAATATAGGACTTGAAACGAAATTCTTACAAATTTTTCGAAAAGAAACTCAATTATTTTCAGTTAAAAATAAAAACGAAAATAAATACGAATAAGTATATAGCTTCGGTCTCGCCACATATTTAATGACGTCACTTCCCTTATAGACTATCTAGAAACTCCCTCATCTTCTGTTTATCAAAGCACACTTGCCCCGGTCTTGCTTAGATGGGTTATCTCCCCCTTTTCTCTATACCCTCAAACTGCTTAACTTATCTCTACCAGTCTTAACATCTGTCACTGGACATAGACCTTCCTCATCTTTCTATTGTGGGCGTCGCGGAGACAGTATTTTCTGAATTTGTCTACTTCATCTCTCCATCTTGTGCTCTGTCTGTTTTTTCATGTAATCTCTGGGGATCCATGTTGTGAGTCGTGATGTTCATCGGTTGTCTTTCATTCTTGCAACATGGCCTGCCCATCGCCATTTTAGTTTTCTAATAGTTTCTATGACGTCTCGGACTCCTGTTTTTTCCTTATATACTGTGCTGTTTTGTGATCTCTCCATTTAAGGTTGAGCATGATTCTCTCATGTGCACGTCGTATACTTCTCAGTTCGTAGGTCTGTCTTTTGGTTAGGTTCCACGTTTTAGCTCCATAGGACTTGTTATTTCGCCTGGCCCAGCATTTTATCGTGACCGCTCATTGTTGCAAGCCTTAACGCTCTCGTTTCAATGATATTGATATCTTTCTCTCGTACGTGCAGTGACTAAATCGCGTGTCTTCGTTCTCTAGCTTTACATAATTACAGTAAAAATTCTTTTTAATCAAGAACTTTTCTAAAATGTCAGTTGCATCATTTTTCCCCATTTTCTATTAAAATGCTTGATATGCATCTATATGTATGTTGCATATTTTATTTGCAATAGATAAGATTTCCCTCTCTTAAAGAAGATATGGATTAAAAGTGAGCAAATAATAAAGTAAAAGATATCATAATTTTTTTAAAAACGTGATATATCATTGAGAAAAAAAATACCTGAAATTATTTGAAAGTTATCGACAAATGATAGTATTATAAAAATAAATATTAGAAGAAAATATAAAATGGAAATGAACATGTATGTGCAGACATACATAAGGATGTAGTATTATCAAAGGGATGTATTTTTCCTTTCAGATGTTCTTGCTTAGTTTCCTCACCTCCTTCCCTATCTTTACCCATCTTGCTCGTTTTACCCCCAATTCCTTCCCGCTTGGTATTATCATGTAGATTTATCGGTCAGAAAGACTGAGGATCGAGCAGATACTACACTCTGATTTTCGGTGTAACTTCCGCATATTACGTCCTCATTATCTTCCCTTGGACACCAAACACTCATTAAACAAAAATTTAGTTAAAACCCCAATAGCTCCCGAGACCCAAAAATTAAAGACAAAAAAACCCGATGATTTTGAACACTTTAATGCATCCTCCCAATAGTCACTTATGGAGCTGAATCATGGAACCTAACCAAGAGACTGACCCGAAAATTGAGAACCATGCAACGTGCACATGAAAGAATAATGCTGGCCCTCACATGGAGAGACCACAAGACAGCACAGTACATCCGAGAAAAGACAAGAGTTAGGGACATCATAGAATCCATTAAAAATCTCAAATGGCGGTGGGCCGGCCATGTTGCAAGAATGGCAGACAATCGATGGACATCGCGACTCACAACATGGATCCCCCGAGACCACATACGCAACCGAGGCCGGCAAAGTTAGATGGAGAGACGAACTAGAAAAGTTCAGGAAATACTGGCTCCGCGACGCCCATGATAGGGAAGTGTGCCAAATCCTGGGGAAGGTCTATGTCCAACGACGGACGCTAAAAGACTGATGATGATGAAAGTCTCAGTCTGACAATCGCCTTGAAAAGATGTTCTATACAAATTTCAGCTTCTTTATGCACAGAACTGTAGCCTACAATTACGCACAAAAACAAAAGCATACACAAATACATATGCACACACAACTAGCTATTCAAAAGTAGAGCGTTGCTATAGAAAAAAATCATAAGCTGAGATGACGTGAAACGGAGAAGCAATTACCATTGATTTATACGTGAAACGTATTTGACAATGCCAAGACCCCAAGATGGTGAAGATGGTATGTTAAATACACATGAATATCTATACATATCTAAACACATATACATCCACAGAAATATACAGCAAAACGCAAAAAAAACACATACACACACACACGTGTATGAATAAACACATCTACACACAGACACACCCATACACTCACCTATGCATAACCACGAACATACACCGGTACATATGTATAAACACACCTACGCACGCACATGTCTAAAACATATCTCTTCATCTACATACACACATCTTCACATGAACTTATATAAACACATCCATGAACATATATACATTTACGCGCACACATATCAATACACACATACATTTCACAATCCATACACACACAAGGACTTTCATATCACCACACACACATCCATACGTCTCCACACACACACATCCATACGTCTCCACACACACACATCCATACGTCTCCACGCACACACATCCATACGTCTCTACGCACACACATCCATACGTCTCTACGCACACACATCCATACGTCTCTACGCACACACATCCATACGTCTCTACGCACACACATCCATACGTCTCTACACACACACATCTATACGTCTCTACACACACACATCTATACGCCTCTACACACACACACATCTATACATACGCACACATCTATACGCCTCTACACACACACACATCTATACATACGCACACATCTATACGCCTCTACACACACACACACATCTATACATACGCACACATCTATACGCCTCTACACACACACATCTATACACACACACATCTATACTCACGCACACATCTATACTCACGCACACATCTATACATACGCACACACCTATACGCCTCTACGCACACACACATCTATACATACGCACACAGCTATACGCCTCTACACACACACACACACATCTATACATACGCACACATCTATACGCCTCTACACACACACACACACACATCTATACATACGCACACATCTATACGCCTCTACACACACACACACACATCTATACATATGCACACATCTATACGCCTCTACACACACACACACACATCTATACATACGCACACATCTATACGCCTCTACACACACACACACATCTATACATATGCACACACCTATACGCCTATACACACACACACATCTCTACATACGCACACCTATACGCTTCTACACACACACATCTATAAATACGCACACATCTATACGCCTCTACACACACACACACATCTATACATACGCACACATCTATACGCCTCTACACACACACACACACATCTATACATACGCACACATCTATACGCCTCTACACACACGCACACACATCTATACATACGCACACATCTATACGCCTCTACACACACACACATCTATACATATGCACACATCTATACGCCTCTACACACACGCACACATCTATAAGCCTCTACATACACACATCTATACGTACGCACACATCTATACGCCTCTACACACTCACATCTATACATATGCACACATTTATACGCCTCTACACACACACATCTATACGCCTCTACACACACACATACATCTATACATCGATACGCCTCTACACACACACATACATACACACGCACACACATCTCATATCTATATATGTCTATGCACACATGCACCTATACACACTTGTTCAAGCATGCATATCTACATATCTGTATACACACACACATATATATATAAACACATCTGTATACGAATATCCATATGCACACATATATGCATACACACGTAATCACCCACACACCTTTTACATGCATATGCATTGATACTCGTGCACATACCCATATACACACATATTTACACAAATCCATACATCCCCATATGCATATCTGCATACACAAATATACATGGTATATATATACATACACACACATAACCAAACTCGTACGTGCATAAATACACACATATACACAAGCATATACTCACAAGCACACATATACATACACACACATATGAACATATCTCCATATGCATATATACATGCACAAATACGCATGATATATATATACACACACACGTACGCATAAACACACATGCATATATATATACACATACACATATATACGCAAGCATACACACATCCACATACATACACGCATATACTAACACATATGCATATCTACGCGCATAGGTCCATGCATACACACACACACACACACACATCTAAATGCGTACATACATATGTCTACTATCCCAAACCAATGGAATTAAACTACGGCAATTGCGATTTGATCACTTCACCTTGCGAACTGATTATATCCGTAGAGCATTGCTCATATGTATAAGTTAGTATTTCAAGCTCCAAATATTGTCAGTTAGAAGTAGGGGGAAGCGGATATAAAAGCAGA
Source organism: Thysanoteuthis rhombus (assembly GCA_963457665.1). Taxonomy (NCBI): domain Eukaryota; kingdom Metazoa; phylum Mollusca; class Cephalopoda; order Oegopsida; family Thysanoteuthidae; genus Thysanoteuthis; species Thysanoteuthis major. Next base: position 70,684,723 of record OY735198.1, on the reverse strand, counting down.
AGAAGTTGCCAAACAGATTTTTTTAAATAAAAATGAAAATATGTTACCGGACATTATAGATTCCTTTGACAAGCAAATTAGAGACGGATTCAAAAAGCATACTATGGGTTACAATTATTAAATGACTAATAAAGAAATGCTGTTAATTCAATATTAGTTTAATATTCAATATTCATTACCGTTTTTGCCTGAGCATTATACGATGCGATCCCCATTTTTGTCGCTAAAAATACACAGTATTACATATTTTAGTCTATTATTGCAGCAAATTTTAAAACAAAGCACAAAAAAGTACAAAAAATACAAACACAAAAACTGATATGGTTCCTGTAATTGTCGAATAACAAGATCCAAATTCTCTACATTTGTTGGTTTGCTACCATTTCATAGCAAAAATGTTATCCATCATTTTCGACGGGTTTCACGCTAGTCAAGTATGCATGCACACATAGATGAAATGATAGATCGATAGGTAGACAGACAGAGGAAGAGCTCATGAATTGACCATGACTGAAACAGACTGTTACGCACTGAACAAGACAAACAGTTTGAGATTTATAATGCAAGTTATATATCGAGTCAGATAACACTGAAGTTTGTGTAACAGTAAAATAAAAAAAGGTTTTCAAAATCTATTCAATAGATAATAAGTGATTTTTGCTATCATCTTCTATTCCCTATTTACCGGTGACCTTTTTTATGATATTATAAGTTATAGCCTACAAATAATACTACCAAAATGGGTCACCTAGAAATAGGGAATGTCAGAACAGTGACGGCGGGTAGGTGGGGGTTCGTTCGACATATGCATTTAAACATATACGACTCAGTAATGTCAGTGAGTGGACGTGTGGATTTGTATGTGAGCAACTAGATGAGAAAATAAGGTTGAGGTGCATGCGCGTAAAAACGAACGCGTATAGAAATAAATATTTATAAGGAAAAAAAATCTGTTTTAGTGGGTTAAACATCTCTATTGACGAAAGTAAAAAAGCCACAAAAGGAGAGAGAAAGGGGACGAAGAGAGAGAGAATCGAGATCAAAGAGAAAAAGAAGGGAGAGTTAAAAAAAAAAAGAAGACGAAAGGAATAAGGAAAACGAGAAAGATAAATTAGGTAGAAGAGAAAGAAAAGATGACGAGGGGAGATGCGTATGTCAGTTACGAAAGCAAGAAAGCCTCAAAGGCGAAGAGAGAGAGAGAGAGAGAGAGTGTGTGTGTGTGTGAGAGAGAGAGAGAAAGGAGGCGAAGAGCGAGAGAACAGAGATCAAAGACAAAAGATGAGGGAGTAGAAAGGAAAAAAAGAAGTAAAGTGAGAAAGATACTTTGAGTAAAGAGCGACAGAAGAGAGTTTGCTGAGTGAGAGGACAGGGGATGAATATGTCAGTTACGTAACATTTGTCTATATGTCACACGACTGGGGTTTTGCAATATAAACAATATTTTGTTCGCAGCATTGGTAATCATTAAGTACAGCTCGTGTTTCGTCATTGCTCATATAAAATAGACAGTCTGAAAAGAACGACATCTTCGTTCTTGCTATCAGATCGGTGACACTCATTACCAGTAAAGGAGAGTTCGGAGGAAAATAGAGTCAAGTTAAGGTACCGACCGTTCTTCCTAAATCTGAAATGATACGTACAAAATTGCAAAAACGAAAAACAATTTATTGAACAAGAAAAAAAAAATGAAGAACTTGCGCATTTAAGTTGTGGCTTAGCGCAGGACTAGCGAGGAATTTTACCACTTATCCAGGGCCGGTCCCAGGTTTCCAGGCGCCCCGGGCGAGCTGAACTTCGATGCCCTTTGAAGTATAGTATTATTTATTTATCTATTTATTTAACAAAATCAGAAAATTATATTTCACGAATAAAAATGTTGCTTTTTGTTTTTTTTTTGTTTTTTTTTTTTACAATAATCAGGTAAAAGGAAGCATTTTCGACACAGCATCAAAATTTCAGATCTATTTTTACGATTTTTTCTGTTAAATAAATATATTCATATCCCCTATTGATATCCTGAAAGTCCTACCGAGACATGCAACAGGCGCCCGGACCACTGTCCGTGTTTGCAGTGCCTAGGGTCAGCCCTGTACTTATCAAAGTAAAGAAAATAGGTCCTATGGTTGATCATGTTCTTGTAAAACGTGATTATCCCAGTTGTATATAGGCAACTAAACATCGGTGGGCGGCTATGTAACAAACTGACTGTATTGATTATTTATATAATTATTAGTAGCCGTACACTCACATATATATTGTGCACACCTACGTACACACGATCGTAGATCAAAAGGCCTGACAAGGAGTTATCAGCTGAATTTTCATCAGAAAATTTCACTATCTGCGATTAATGGAGAAGCATTGGGTTGAGTGAATGGTCAAGGGAAGAAAAAAAAAATGAAAAATTAATATTTTTGTGTAAAATGAATGCTTTTTCATCCTTTGCCTATGAAAATCATCAATATACCTACGGATCTCTTCTCGGCATTTTCTAATTATACGCGGATTAACTTGGATAATTAAAGACGGAAAATCAGCAGCTTTTTTTTGCAGGGTTGGGGGTCTCCAAATTAGTAGATTTAGTTACAATTATTTTTTGTTTTTCGATGATGATTTGGTTAATCAAACATACTATGATAAAATATGAAAATAGTACAATTGGATAATCCTTATGGTGCCATTATTTAAGTGCAGGGTATGGAGTGCACCGGGTAACATAATCAGAGTAGCTGACACCAAAATCACTGTATATAAAATCTTGCTAATATGTTTCAGCTGCAGGTGAAGTTGTTTTCGTTGCCGCTAGTGTGTTTCACTGATTTTGTCATATTTTCTGGTGTTTCAGCTACAGTATTATGTATTTGTGAACCCGTATCAACCTTTCTGAGAATAATAATTAAAGGAAAAGAGGGAGAAAATAAAAAAAGGCTTCCAATCATTTGCAAATAATGTTGTAATTCAATAAAGAAATATTCTATCAAACAGTGTTGTCGCTAGTACTCATATAATCCTAAGAAATAGTGCAATTGATCAATTCAGAACTATTTCTATCATGTATCATTTATCTCCCTTGGACTAACATTTTTTTCGTCAATTTATATCTAATTGAATTAACTTATAGGAAAACGGTGGTCCGGTCGGACAGGATATTGCTTGATTCTCCAAGTTAGTGCATTTTAACGGTATTGCACGAATGAAAGCTACGCTACCATGTGCCGTTTTTGTTTATGTTACAGTCATAAACCCACGTACAAAACATTAAGAAATTAGATCATTATGATACAGATCACGTCACATTTGATAATCTTTCAACAAAATACTTGTCTACAATTTATTATCATTGTAGACCAGATAAGGGACCCTGCACAAAGATTAGCTAACATTCGCTGAAAAAAGGCTGAAGAAAGCACCGTCCGAGAGGTAGTAATAAAAAAAAAGATGAGTTTGAATAATTTATGACATTACAACCAATATTAAATGAGGTATTATCAAAACACAAATCGAGATCGAAACTAAATCTCAACTTGATATAACTAACAAGCCTGAACGTCAAACTCTAGTGCATCTATGGTTTAAGGACAGTGTTACCAACTTTATTTTCAACTTTACATTGAGAATTGAGTAAAAAAAACATCTTCAAGCACCGAAAAACAACTACATTCTCTCTCTCTCAATATATATATATATATATATATATATATATATATATATATATATATATATATATATATGAAATGTATTACGTATTATCAATCGATTAAATTTGATTTTCAGCATTTTATCAAAATATCAATTGATTTATAGAAAATATTTTATCACTGTAAATTAAGTTTGAACATTACTTATTTTATCAAAAATAATCTAAATTTCTGATATCCAGGGTCGAGGAAAAACATCTAAATTGACAACATTGAGCAAGGGACGTAACTCACACTTCGGTGTGTCAGTCTGTGACGGCAATTTGAGCGAAAATGCTTGCACATCTAAACATTTAAATTATATTCAACATTTTGGCAACAAATGCTAATTCCAATGTAACGTTTTTCGTTTTTTTTTTTTTTTTTTTTTTCAAACGAAACGACAATATGATTGATATACACAGCAACACAGCTTGAATATTATACAAATAATCAATTTTTTTTTCATATGATAATCCTAGCCTCTCAGTAATCCTTACTTTAATTTCTGAGCATCGACAATATCATTTTTTCCTGATTTCCAATCGGGAAATAATTTATGATGTATTTACACAACACACAAAAAGGCCCTATGACCCCACAACTACGAGAGTTATCGGAGCTCTGGGTAGGGTCGGATTAAAGCCGGTTGTTGCCCCTGCATAACCTCAAAATGGTGCCCTGGAGAATGCTTGAAATTTTTTCCGTATGAATTAATGGTACTTCATCATTATACACCATTTTAGGGGAAATTTGTACAAAGGCATAAATGAACGTTACTTGTAAGCCATCTTCATTTACATAACCTGTACATTATGATATAACACACCAACAAAACTTGTACTTATGTCAACGTTTGGTGTCTTTGACAGGCGATTAACAAAACCAAACTTCTTGGTTTTTCTTCAATATTAACTCAGGTAGATAAAATCGAATGATACTGGATGAAATGTCATGTGACTATTTTCTGGAGCGAGTGAATGCAACGTATGCTAAGGGAGATAACTGAGTAGAGCATATCAAGTGCTAAAGTAATTCATTATTCAAAAATGGAGTATTCAATAAAACTACTAATCGAGTTGATACTTTTAGGTCGGAGCACAGTCGTTTGAAAATAATCGTTGTATTGATTTCTAAAAGCCATCAAGTGCTGATTACTGAAATTTCCGACATTGTAATTCTATAGTTCAACTCTGGATGACGAAACTTCCGCTCACACCTCGGAGTGGCACAAAATAAGCTGAACAGTTTGTATTCTCTGTGAACAATGAACCTTTCCATTCAAAGTTACGGGCAACTTTTTTCTGCATCGTTTCTCTGTCCATAACTTTCAAGTGAAAGGGTCCTACAGAGGCAACACAATATCAGCCTTAATTTGCGCCATCCAAATAATCAAGTTTATTGTCGAATTCAGAAAACGGTAACCGAGTTGTCCCTGTCGCAGTTAATGGGTTAGACATGTCAAAACTCAGCTGGAATCGAATACATAATGGTTTACAAATGTAAAAAATAAAAGATTTGTATGCTCTACATTGATTCTGTCTTACATTTCGGCTGTGACTCTCTCCGGTCTTCCTCAGGGGTCTGTCACATGCGGTAACCTTCAGGAATACCGATCAAAACCCTTTATTTGATCCGATAGGTTATGCTGTTCTAATTACTTCATCTGTCACATCCAGTGCCCTTTAAGACACGACAGAGCGAATAGAAGTTAGTTGGTTCAATTCCCTCTGTAAAGTGGAGCAGAAATGTGCACTGGCTCATTCAAGAAGTAGAACAAGGAAGAATTGACGGTTAAGAGTTCTGAGAGACAGATATAGGAATGAGAACACCAAACCCATAACTCCGTCGATCAAATAAATACATCGCCTATTATTTCATGGCTTGGTAAATTCGAATTCCATTTATATTTTCTCGTCGATCAGTACAAGTAATTCTTACACAGCAGACATTATAAGGTATGAATAGTATATGAATGTGATGTATAATGTTTGGTGATGAATCCCATCGTGACGGTATTACCATGCGATAAATTTACCTGTCAATGAAATTACGGGCGATGTAATTACCTGCGATAAATTTACCACGATGAATTTACCGGACAGCGTGAAATAAAAGGTTCCTCAATGTGACAGACACCTGAAGAAGGCCGAAACATTGAGATATATGCTTTAGAGACGGGGACAATGATCCGATGAAATGACTATATTCTTATCATAATCCGCAAATGGGTAGGAGATACTTTTATCAGCAAAATTGTTACCCGTTAGTGGAAGAGTTTATTGTTCCGAACAGAGAAAGAAATAATCACAATGTTCATTATATCTGTAGATGGTCAGGATAATTTGTTATAGAAATGAGAACTAAATGACTGAATGCAACATCGAACTAACATCACAAACTAGCTGAAATACCCGACTACATCGGATTGTACAAATAAAGGGTGAAGAAAAAACAACTTTAGTTTAAGCTTGCAGCATTACAATTACCGAGGGAGTTCAGTCTGTCCAGCTATTTTACTCATAACTGGGAGATTTTTCTTGATCATAAATGCTAGTTAGTAGCATAAATTTTTGATTTTATGGCATATTCATACGAAAAAAGCAAGTTCAGCCAGATGTCAGTGTAAATTCATAGATTTCCGGTTGCTACGCTACAGAATTTAACGCGTAACGGTATCTCTTTATACCAATGTCATACTCTTTATTGCGATAGGAAAATGTTTAGCACCTCACGTAATGCAAACTTTACAAATGTAGTAGACTGCAGTGAAGTTGGATAACAAAAGGCTTTTTTCTGCTATCAGGCAATCGCTCTTTACACGCGCACTCACCAGTGATATGATAATAAACTTCAGCATACTGACCTTTTCCTCACAACTTATCTCTTAGAAATAGGGTCAGCCCTAGGTACAGGCAACCGCACTGGGCACCAAGTGCAAGAGGGCGCCTGTCAAGTGTCTGAGAAACATGGAGAAATTAAGAAATTGAACAGAACAACAACCGTCAAAATAAATAAAAATTTCTGATGAGAGTTGAGATTTCTCAGGAATATCTGACGGTTCAACACATTCTGCTGTCGTAAAATTAAGAGAAACGCTTGCCAAAGGAAATTCTATTGATCGACAACAAGCTGTGTAAGGCGTTGAAGAGCAAAGTTCAGCTTGCCTAGGGTTCCAGGAACTTTATGTCCAGCCCTGAACAGACATACATCAGATCATCATTTGATTTTCTTTTAATCGGCCTTTAAGGCCCGCTGTTGACAATAGGTTCCTCCAAAGCACGTGTGAAATATATAAGGTGATAGGTCTTACCCTGCCACGCTGGCCCATGACGTGTTGGTGGAAGGAAGTGATGGATTCATGTCTTCCTGAAGGGTATTAGTGCGAAGAGAACTATCTCAGCCAGGGTTTGAACGTGGCTCACAGACTTAATTCTCCGTGTCGTTTGGCACAAAACAATACCGATTTTATTTCGTTTTCAATAACTTGGATTGAAATGAGGAATAATTTTAAATGGCAGTACTTGGCTGCTGTTTCGTTGTGGAGAAGGTGGGGAAGAAAAAACATGGGTAATTCACCTGAATATTCATACCTTGATCAGTGTAATCGCACTGATCAAGGTAGTTTCCAAAAATTTCGTACTGCTCAATGCCTTATGTGGGGTTCTCTCATTTTATGCTTAGTTACATTCATTTGTACATTTATACTTCAACCGCACTATACCAAAACCCAAATTAATCAAAACCGCACAATTCAACGTAATGTATCTATATTTTTACAGCGCAGTATAGCAGTGATTTTAGGCTTGTAAACAAATTGTTAGTATGAAGCCGAAGTTCACAAGTGTAAACTTCAAATCATACCAAGATCATGCTGACACGAAATGGTTTTCAAAGAATTTTTATAAAAAGAGAATTGTGGGAAAGTCTGCACCACTTGACGTAGTGTTATTCATACCATCACGTTCGGGGGATTACGACCCTAGGATTACCCCCTGCCTCTGGGGGGAATTTTAAGGTTTCCATGCGATTGGGACCATACTGTTGGAATAGTAATCTTCTGACACTGTTAGTATGATTAAATTACTTTTCCTTTTTTAATAAATAATCCTAATTAATGTTTATGTGCTAATAGATAAAACAAGAACCATAGCTTCAACGATGTGTCCACCATTCGTAGTAGGAGGAGATGGAAGAAGGGCAAGTAGTCTTTCTTCGAGTCGATTGATTCGTGTACTTGTAAAATATTACTAAATGGAGTTATTCTGCAAGTATCATTTTCAAGAAAAAAATCGTAAATACAAAAATGCAGACCGCGGACCTTCTATCATAACGTCAAGAGCTGCTGGTAAAAAAAAAATCATCTGAGATTTCTCTTAATGACGTCACACCTCTCCCTTCTTTCCTATTTCTGTTGCTTAACGTAACTGAGACCAGTCGACGGACTGACTGACTGAAAAGTGTCTAATAGAGATATGTTGGCACATCTAAGACCGAGATTATCATTATTGTACATACGTTTTTTTTAACTCACCTTTCTTGTCAGACAATCTTAGAAGTGGGTAATAACAATCTTAAATATGATGAAAAGGGTGTATGGGCAAAAAGGTTGAGAACCACTGTATGTATATATGATGGTAGAACATTAGATTTATTTACAAGTTGGAGTCTGAACGCTAGGGACATCTCGAACAGGGGATGCAGGGGTGCCGCCCCCGTATTCTGTCTGCATTTTTGTCAAAAATGACTGATAAAAATCCACGATAGCCTATTAAGTTTGGTAAGTTTTATGAAAATAAATGTTCAATTCTTATAAATATTTTGTCCTGGAGTCTTTGAATGCAGCTCTCCTGTTTGGTGAATAGGTTTTAAATGAGTAATATATCATCTGAAATATACGAAATATAGCTGATTTTAGCCATTTCTAAAGAGTTTTAGCTATAAATAACAAGCCATACTTGGCAATGCTGATTTCTTCTCTTATTCACAGCCTACACGCTTACTGTCGGCAAATTAGAAGCCAATACTCCCCCTTGAATAATTAGTTACGCCCCAACTAAACGCACAAAAACACTGAACTCATCCACACAAATAACAATTTTACTGATAGAAATGCCCCCAACACACCATTTTAAAATATGGACTCCTCCTGGTTGTAGAAGTTCAATATTTCTTTCCTTAAATAACATCTCAGATATATCCGAAGATTATACGAAAGAATGGATCATATTGCACGTCATATAACAATGATCGGCGAGCTAAACTTGCTGACCGCTGTTAATGGGTTTGGTCCTCTTTGGATTGATGGTTTGATACCATACTGCTAAGTAAAAAAAAATTATACAGAGAAAACAGATCAGGACGTACGCCATATATCAATGATCAGCAAGCTAACCTTACCTCTTATTAGGTGTGACCCTCAATCGATCTGCGGGGGTTTCTATAAGTTTTATTTTGTTGTTGACTCCATCACGATAGGATTTATTGTATAGTATAAGAAAATTCCCACAGACTAGATTAGGTGTGTACCAACAACTACTTAGAAGGGGGCGTGGATGTATCATTCAGCTGAGTAGGGTGAAAAGGCTTGTAAGTTAAAGAGTAACAAATCACTGAGGAATAAAGTTTTCTCATAAAAATGCCACGCTATTTATTGATGTATATGAATCATAAAATATAAGAGAGAAATGATTTTGTGAAATGTAAAGTCTTTTTAAAGGTGTAAAGTAAAAGAGGAGTTGGTTTTCTTTGAACTTTAAGCCTCCTTTCTGGGAATTCTCGCCATTTATGGTTAAGGGGATAATCTCCAGGAAAATGATAAGTCTTCAGCGAATTCTTTTTCCAAATTAATTGTCTTTCCAGACAAATAGACAAATGAGAGGAGAGAGAAAGAGACAGAAAAGGTGTATGTCTATTTGTAGTATGTTTAACTAAGATAAATTAATTTAATTATATATATATATATATATATATATATATATATATATATATATATATATATATATATATATATATATATATATTGAATAGATTGTGATCACAACAGGTCTCCCACTATTGATGGTCTGGTACCAGATTATGGTAGGTTAATTTACTTATAAAATGAACAGTGTGATTTTTGTTTGGTTTTCTGTCCGTAACAATGGATTCTTCCATTTAAGGGTAATACTTTTGCTGATAAAAATATCACATACCCACTATTTGAAACTATGGACTCTTTCACTGAAACAAATTGAGTATTTATTTCCTTGAAAATCATTTCAGAGAAATTCAAACATATGTTTTCTTTTCACGGGGATTACAGAGTCATTGCTATAATTCGATTGGAATTTTTTAAGCGATTAAATACGTGATTTCCAAAATGCTGTCATTCATAAAGCATTCGTACTTGCAGTTTTTTTTTTTAAAGTTTAATCCGGTTAAGGCAAAACCCGTGAAAGTCATAGCTTTATTCATTGATATCGATTCAATTAATCAATGAAATCATTTTACAACTCCTAGCATCGTAACCCTGACACGATACGCAAGGGTATAATTATTTGGGATTTATATTCAATTTTATCTATGGGGAACCTTCTGATACTATAAATTCCGTCACGTGACTTTCCAGCAAAGTTCGTTTGCTTATGTAGTGCAAATAAATATGAAGATTAACCGTGGGAAAATTGTATACATACACACAAGGAAAAAAAACACACACACACGTTAATCAAGATAATTGGAAGATTCTATATTCACGATTTGATGGGAAAAGTGAAAAAAAAAAAAAAGTCTGTATTAGCTAGCGAATAGTTAAACTTTTTTTTATATAATGGGCCAAGTGTATGTATATATTTTTGTCAAGGACTCAAGGGGAACAACTTCCATATTTTACTCAAGAGTTACTTCCCTTAGAAGGCTGGTTTTCATTCCTGAACTCTGACAATACCCTTCTTCCTGATTTTCAATCTATCCCCATAGTAATGTTTACGTATACATTTTAGTAAAATACTAATCACTTTTCTAACGGTTTACCAAGGAGTTGAAATCTAAACCACTGTAGAATCTGAAAAAAAAACTCACGAGGAAGAAGCTACCTGAAAATGACCAACCATAGTACTTAACCCAATCTTCCACTCAGACACTCAAAAGCGAGTTCAATTCCATCTCATTTTAATTTCTCGTCTCGTCTCGACGGTTGTATTCAGCTGTTTCCTTTTAGCGAATAACTTTACATATACTCCCTCCCCAATCATGTATCACAAACCAGCTTCTCTCTCCCTCTCCCCGCCCTCAACGGGTTTTTTTTTTCTTTTCGATCTCATTCTCAAAACCTTTCTCTCCCTCTCTACTCTCCCTTTCTGCATATCGTTATTATTTTTTTTTATTATCATTTTAAACGGACGGACACGTTGCTTACTGAAATGTAAATGTGACAGACAGAAGGACAGGCACGTTGCATATTATGATGTAGATAATAACCTTATTCTGTCTGTAGGGCTAACCGTAATTGCTGATCATTGACTAACCCCTTTTATCAAACTCTCAATGCATGCTTTACTAATTTCGACCTAAAATTTGTTTTCGTCGAGTTTCAGTACTCAATCTAAAAAATCTGATGTTTAATCAGGGATTTTTACTCCTATCGCCATATATATTTAAATTGTAAACGTAGAAAATGACTAAAGCTGAGCAGAGGAGTAGAGGAGAAGCGATATAAACAGTGGGCAGTGATGTGGAAAACTGACACTTTTCAACATGTCTCAGGTTCGAATGCAGTTGGTGCTATAACACCATAATTATTATTTCATTCACACACCGCCAAAGTTCCCTGTGTCACTATATATATATATATATATATATATATATATAGGCCTTAGTGTGAACAGATTTTAAAAACCTATTTGTTTAATAAATCCTAGCTGTGATACCATGGGTTACATAAATAGTAAATGCAATTCATGCACACACAAATCTTAACTATACCACCAGTCATACAACATATTTTAAAACGACCAATGAAGTCATTCTTTCGGAGCAGTTTCCCTGATCTTTGTTTTCTTTCAATTTTTGAGTTGGATTTCATTCTGTTTGAATTTTCTAGATGAGTTGTTACTATTGAACACCATTTCTTTCGGGTCAGTTTCCACGCCTTTATCACAATGCTTTAGCCGCTGTACAACCCCGGCTTCCTTAGATGTGGGTCGTATTCTGCGAATGTCAAATGGATCTGTTTATTTAATCCAGTAACAAATGCTCACATTCTTTTATCAGTCACGTAGTCTTACCAGGGAATTCCAAAACTCGTAACCACCAATTCAAAACTGCCAGGAAAGAATTAATGTATAGTAGTAGCAATTCGTCATCTCAGAAATTCAGATAAAAATCGGACTTTCATTGCAAGATACATTACGGTCAAAATGCCGATAGGAACTTATAAACATTGGCATAATACAAAAATGTTGATACGTTGTAACAATAATTACATCCAGAGAGCCAATACCCGAAATTAGAGGCTCTGTGTCCAATTCTGGACGATTAAAAACAATAAATGGGATTTAAAAGCCCCAGAAAAATAAACATTCAAAAAGGTTTTGAAAATGACAAAGGTTTACGTAAGAGAAAAGGTTTCGTCTAACTTTCGAAGCACGTGTGCAAGAGATAAATAGGGAGAAAGTATATACATGAGAGTATATGTATGTATCTAATTTATGTTTACACTAAGCTTCGTATAGAGCGGTACAGGGCTACATTTGTCAGGTTCCAACTCACTACAGTACTGATGGTCCCACGTGTTTTACTTGGAAACCATTACTCATAGCTAGATACGCGTGTATTTTATTAATAAGTCAGTAACCAAGCGTGCTGAAACAAATTAACTGAACTCAAAAAAGCGTAAAACGAACACCGCAGGCACGCAACTGTGCGTGTGGATCTTTGCATGCTTTTTTTACAACTCATGAATAGTGCGAATTTGCTCATTGTATTATATTAAACAGATGTGTGAAAACTCTACTTGATAATATCATGGGCTGCTGCACGCACTCTATAAAACATTGATAGGAGGAAATTGAAGTATGTAGTTCCATGTTAATTATCAACAAGAGATGTTAACCAAAACATCTCATTTTGCTTACAATTGCAAAATGAATCATTTTGGAGCAAATAAATGAAGAGCAACTTAGAAAATCGTGCAGACCAGGTCTACAGTCGTGGGCGAGGGGAGCACGCAGTGAGGATTGAACTCATTACCCTGATGACTTGCCTCCGAGATAGCCTGCTCACCATCATATTAATGTTATCCCCTCTGATCTTGAAATCATTTAGATGAATAGCTGGATGATTCTCAGTTCGCCAGAAACAATTTGCTTACTATCGTAAGCATTATGACCTCCGTGTTTCGAGATTCCATAGTTCAATATTATAAAATAAAAACAAAAAAAAAACAGCCTTGAAGCGTCTGCTGTTGCACTATGGTGAGCAAGCTTGTATTACTGACGGCTTTCAAATTAACACTACCAATGCAGAAACGTAACACCCGGTCTCCTGATTCTGTTGGCTTTGGGCTGTGATATTCTAGTCGGGGACATGACAGAAAAAAAAGGAAAAAAGGCACCAAAGAACTTCCAAATACCATCGGATGCAACATACACTGGAGGAAGGACGAAGAATACAATACTCACAAAATTCTTGCTCACTTTTTTTTTTTTTTTTTAACAAAATTAACTTTTTTTATGTTAAAGTCTTATTAGAGCTACACAGATCTTAACAGTAATACAGATTCTAATGCATTTGGGAGTATGAATTCATTCTAGTATTCTATACTAGGAAAAAACATTGAAATAATATTGATGATCTCAAACCAACTAACATGCTCTTTTCTGGCTTCTCCGTCGTGTATCCATTTAACCTCATTTATAGTAACAGGTTTCAAATCAAACATGTTACTCTTGAAGTAAATTTGATCAATTGTTCCCGATTTTTCGGAAAATTTTATAGCGAACTTTTGGAAATATTTTGTGGATAGAGACACGAATCAATACATATACTTCAGAGGTAAATGAATGACAACAATAATAGAAATACTGGCAACAAGTAGTTTTCATTGTCAGCCAATCAAACATTTGAGAAATCTGGAATATATAAGGATAGGTCAAGGTCCAGAGCCTGACGCTGTTATTAGCTGAATTTTGTACTGTGTAATGTTCGATCTTTGCCACTGATATTCACTTCTGAATTAAGTGCAGTATCAATGTAGGAAATCACATTGAAAATATTTGTTTTGTAAAATGAATACTTCTTCCAGCATTAGAGTGCAGACATATTGATGTACCTATGTGAAAATGGACGAAGACTAATTAATGATAATCGAAATAGTTCACCCATGCCATCAAAATATGACAATTGTATCAAAATAGTTTTACTATTGCCCTGTACGCAAAAATATCAAGTTTCTCTACATTTTTCTTGATAATGTTCGACCCCGGATCTTTTACCCATTAAAAAATGAATTAACATGGAAGATAACTCTTTAATTAGCATTTAATAACTTCCTCTCGTGACAAATCACTAATGTTACAGACAGAAAATACGACCAATCACGTGGCGAATTATATGAATAGATCATTAAATTAGGTGAAGTATTTTAATTAAAGTTTATTTCATTTGTTCTGTTAAAAACGTATCGATGTATAAATCTGCATCTTTGAGCACATTTTATCTATAATTGACAGATATACATTTCGGTATTTTGGGGAGTCTGGCTTAATTAGTAAGTTTGTCTCGTAAAATATTCGCTCACTAGGTAACACACCAACCTACTGCTATTTCGATCATCATTGGGTTCCCCACTGTTGGTGCCGGAATAAACTAAACTAGGTTAGCATTTACATATTTAAAATCATAATAACGAATTGTGAATGAAAGAGTCAATAATAATTGATAAGAATTCAGAATAGTGAATCAAACATTTTACCAGCATGAAACTGCCCTCTGCAGAATGATGTCTTGATAATATATACGCAGCATGGGGCCCTCTCTCATTCTCTTTCGTACATAAAACGCATGTATTTGTGTATATACACAGACACACACATACTTGAAAAAAAATCTAATCACCCAAAGATAGTCCTCCTTGAACAAGTCCCCTTGCGGACCAGTGTGATGGCCCACAAAAGATATAGCTCACAATAATATCAGAAAAAGTACGCGCCACATTCGATTTGTATGCTCAGTTCAAATTTCCCGGAATTTTCGGTAGCACTTCGTATATTCGTGGAGGATCGAGCATATAGACCCTGTTTTCTAAACTCTAATAAGGGTAAATCCCCGTTATTACGGCACTCACATGAAGTGCACATTTATAATTAATTTTTTGCACAGTTATAATTATTTTTTTGTCAGATATACTAATGCGGAACCTGATTTTTCCGCCTTTCGGATAAACATTCTCTTTATCTGTTAGTTTTGCTGACCAGTCATATCTATGCAGTTTATCATGTGTCACATACCCGTATGTTATTTACATCTAGACACGAGGTAACAAAACATTTTGCTCAATACGCATGTTCACAACGATGTTTTCCCTCAAATTAAATTTTAATCGAATGAAAGAGCATCTTGGCCCTTTTTCGTCAGTCCCCAACTAAATAATATCAATTACAGCTCATCATTTCTATTTGCTAAATAAATGTAGATAGTAAAGTTAAGTCCCCAACACCAAACAACTTTTGCCCTGACTGACTAACCCTAGGTTATTATCTCGATAAGATAATGATAGCAAAGTTGCCAGTAAGTCATTAACTCTTATTTACATTTATTTAGTAAACAAAAATACGATGAGCCATTATGGCTATAATTATTTAGTGTGGTGGAAACTGGCAAAAAAAAAAAAAAAAAAAACAAAGAAAGAAACAGTACATTCTTTTAAATCAAAATTACAACTTGATCAAAGAAAATTTCTCACTTGATTGAAGAAAATGAAATACGCTACCTCTTTCAAAGATGCCCGGATTTCTGGCGTGTCCGTTTCAAACGTGTAACGACGGGTTCGAGGTTTCTGAAGATCATTAGTACCGTTATAATCTTTTGTAACATGTTTCCATATATGAAGCGTTTTCATCCAACGAGGGGCCATGACTTGGATTTGGTAGGAGCAAAATAGAAAGATACTTCTGAGCTCAAACAACAGTTGTAGATTTACGTTTGTTTGTTGATGTTGTTGTTTTTTCCGAAGCTCTTGCCTGTTAGTTTAGAATCTCACAGACACAGCTTGAAGACGACCTAGTCAAGGAAATAACATTCGGCGAATGACCCAGTTCGTTCAATCACCATTCCACCCAACCGTTTGAAGCACTGATCTGTCTTAATGATTACCCATAGCAGATTAAACAAAAAAAAAAAAGATTACAGGCGTGTGTCCTAATCCTCTGATACCAACTGAGGCGGAGACAGCGAGAGGTGGAGGATAACTCTTAGAAAGGGAAAGAATAAAAAGGTATCAAGGTGATAGGAAGAGAGAGACGGAAGTTCAGAGGGGTTTACCGCTTTTACATTAATCATGGTTATAACTAGAAATGATCATTGCACACGTACACATTATATATATATATACACACTAAATTTACACAGGAATACCTTGGATAATGTGGTTTTGATGTAGTACGGTTAAGGTATTGCTTTACAAATTGATGAAACCAAGTTTTTTTTTTAAATTAAAAAACATTATAAAGGCCTTGAACAATGCAATTTCGAATAGTACGTACAATTTTTGAATGAAATAAGCGCACTATTCGATGTATGTTATTATATATATATATATATATATATATATATATATATATATATATATATATATATATATATACGTACATTAGAGAGAGAGAGATTTTCTGCACTAAGAATCAAAATATTTTCTTTGGTAGGGGGACACTGATGATTACTACCAAACTTTGCAAAATTTTACCAAAAAGTTTCTTTAGCCAAGTTTCGGCACATAAACTGTAGTTTAAGCATTGAGAGACGAGAAAGAATTAATTGTCAGTTGTCAGGAATCAAGGTAAACGTAACTGATATAAAGAATATGCCCATTACATACATGTGCACACACGAGATGCTCCCAAAGATTCTGGGAATATAATCGCGGGAAAAAAATTACTCACCCCTACAACTAGTTTCCATCGTCTCCATCCAAGTAGTACTTTGCCTACAGTTTTCACATTGGCTAACAAAAGGAGTTCGTAGTACATTCGATTTGCATACTTTTGGGTAGTACCTTGTGTGCATTTGTACATGCATTTCGATTGTGATTTCCATGGCTGGCCTGAGATGAGTCACAAAGTGTAATTCCCGATGCTTAATGAGCCAGAAGTGACAACTTCAAACGTCTTAAATAATTCTGCAACTCCAGGAAACTCTTGCATCAGAATTTCATCATACGTTAGACTTACGATTAACTTGATTGTTGTAATCGCATTGTTAATGACCGAAAGCGAAAGCTTACTAAACGTTACAAAATTTAATACGGCTTATCAACAAATCGCTGCTCTTGACTGAACGCTGTTTGACAGACTCTTTCAACCATTGTATAGGGTTTAGTCGTTCTATTATACTCTCTTTTTTTCCCCCCACAAGGTTTCGGCCGTGTACCCTCCAAACTTATTCGGGTGTTCTTCATTCTAGTAGGAGCTCCTTGCCCTACACTGCTACGTCTATAGCAATAAAAAAAATGGACGTGAACAGTAGTAGGTCGAGGAACATGCATCGCAGGAACTAGTTTCCATATTCCAAACCAAAGTACTCCTGAAGAAGGCTGGAAGGTACATGACCGAGACGTTAATGAAAAATTATGCAGGAATACCTTAAAAAATTAGCAATATCGACGAGGAAAATAGTCCTATCAAACTACATAAGATGATAAAACCTCATAATTATTAAAACTACAGAATATTATCGGACTAAAAATACTTTGAATATTTCTAAGATATTTTTTAATGATTCAGGATCAGGAGATTTCAACCATGGCGATCTTCACTAATATAGGACACCTCGCCGTGGTGAGCCGTCCAATCTTGCAGACTTACAACTGTATTTTAAAAATATTTTTGTGAACCACTCCAATTCTTGTCAGTAAACTGTAGCTTTGATATTCCTTCCTTGTAAAGAGAAAAATCTAGTAGAACAAACCTGTTGCAAACCACCATGTAATGGCCATAATCTTTTGTTGGTGCAATGTTAATTTTGGAAAATGTTTTGAAGCTTATTCGTAATCAAGTCATTGTGCAGACAGATTGCAGTTGTAGCACAGAGCCTACTTTTATTCATAATCTACTACTCGATCAAGAAAGATCATTTTGGCTCAACTACAACAGCATCGGGCAAATTTCGAAACTGCGATCATTTTAATTTTTCGGTGAAATCATATGGCACCCACTTGCCAAGTTTCTTTACTCTTCAATTTGCTTCAAATAATCTCTCGAAAAGCTTCACGAGGAATGTCGTCTGCTAACGTTTCTAACGCTTTCAACTGACCATTTGAAATTGTAACAGGAGAGGATTCTCTACGGAAAATGACGCCTATGGCAGGCACTGAAACTGCGCCATTGTCCAAGCATCTGATACGGTGACACTCATCTTCTGCGTAATTTTACCATAACATTAGCTTATAAATACAAGTAAAGTTGGTTCATCTTTAGATCAAAAGATGTGGCACTACTTGAAAATGTCACTTACACCTTCCTTACTTTCATTGGTGCAAATTGGTACATGGTAAACAACAATTTGAACGATCGCTTACCAACCAAGACGTCATTCACACTGGTACTTGACAATTTCTTAGAGTTATCCCTACATATTTCATTTCGCCTTAATGGTCTTTAACCTTATCAACTGAACTAAGCAAATGTATTCCTTAGACTCTTCTAAACCTTCATCTTCTACTCTTATGGTCATTTTCGTAACGTTATCATTGAAAATTACATTTGTCCTAGTTCTGTTCATTTTAACCCTAATTTTAGGCTTATAGATCATTTGAATTTAATGTAAGTTACTTTTTACAGATATCGTATCTGGAATATTGATTAGCGAAGGAATTTATAATATTCTAGATGCTCTTTCTAGTTGTTATCATTTTAATGTTTGAAATATTGCAATAGTTTCTAACATCTACAGTCATCTGGGTCTGGTTATTGACAGAATTGTCATACGAAATCTGAAACGATCATGACCAATATAACTGAAATCTCAGTTTTTGAATATTTTTTTAGTAAAATGTAAAGACTATTTTACGTTTATTAATAATAACGAATAAAAGAGAGCAATTGTAGCAGTGTATGGAAATGAAAATGTGACGAAGAGATAATTCGTTTAACAACCGTAGATCTTCGTAACTTTAGCAGATGATTTTGTTCTTTCCTAATCAAATGGAGGACTTTTGGTTTTTAAAAGTGCTTTACGGCTTCTCTTTGGCATATCCGAATTACCAGTATCACTACTCTTGCGCTCTCGGAGCTATTATTCATAACTAGTTAATCCCTGCAAAGGAAAAATTTACAGATATACGGGTTTACCCCGCTATCCAAAAGTAGAGTTTTCCCATAAAAGCTTTTTGTAAGCCGAAATAGTATAAAGCGAAAAGGCGATTACATCAATTCATATGAGATAACTTTTGAGCGTCGCAGACCCTAAAAATGGTTAGGATTGTATGTCAGGTTGAGTCATTGGAGATTTTGGTAGAGAGCGGTACAGGGGACTGGGTGCAGAAGAGAGGTTGTCTGTTACTTCTATTATGGCTCGTTGCAAAACAAAAGCTGGACGCCATTTTCGCAGACTCTTAAAGAAAAAAAAAAGTGGCGTAAAGCGATCTTTCAAAAAGTGGGGACTACCTATAAATGAATTTTTTTAATTTTTAGATTTGAGACTAAAAAAATTCGTTTCAGTGAAAGAGACCATTGTTTAAAACGGTGAGTAGGAGATATTTTCATCAGTTAGCTCAAATAAAAGAGCCCATAGTTAGGGAGAGAGAACCAAAACGAAGAAAAAAAGATCACTCTTCACTATATCATATAAGTAGATTAGTTATATAATAATTATATAATATATCAGCTGAAGCTTATTCCCCAAACGGAGTGCCAATCATTTTGCAACAGATGATGCAATACCCCTTCGTAGAGGTCAACTGAGTAAACAACAATTTGATCTATTAATAATCTCCTCCATGAGGCATTATAACCGCTCTATACAACCTTGAAAGTACAGATCTTTTCATAAATCCAAATGAGGATCCTGGAGTAGGGATCAAACGGGTCAAGACGCCCCCCCCCTTATTGGGCAAAATGTATTTAAATGTTTTGTTTTTTTAGATATCAGGATGAATAATTAGTATAAAATTTGGTAATAATGTACCCATGAATTAATCATAAAAAACAACAAAAAATGTTTTTCATCCAATATAAGTCAGATGTCTTCCGTATTATTCTTTATAAATTTGCTATTTATTGGTTCTCTAGACAAAGTCTTATTTTTTTTTTCATCTAATTCTTTTGCTAATTCTAGCTCTGAAAAAAGCTACCACTCAAATGTTAGAAGAAAATGCCGGATCATATTACTTTGTTTATTATGTTTGAAATTTGTTTGTTTGTTTGGGGGAAATTTTTTACGCATTTTCTCGTGAAAATATTTTTCCATTTGTTTTTCTGTCCATTGTATGGGAGTAGTTTTGCCTATTTAAGTTTTCTTTTAATTTGCGAGTCCAGTGTCGATAATATTTATATTTAGAAAAATCTTTTCAGGTTTTGAAATCCAGTGTTGCCGATAGAGATTTTTTTTTTTTCGAATTTTAAAGTTACTTATAGAATGGAAAAATTGAAGACTCATCTTGGCAATCCTGGTTGAAGGATTTGTAAAATAATTCCCTAAACGATACAAACGGACAAGTCTAGTTAGACCCTCCCAATAGAAACTATCATGTGACCTATATCTTTTGGTAGCCTTGTTGAGGGTGATCAACTAAACAATAGGAAAAAGGGATGACTAATGAATAGTTAATTCTCACACCTTTTGTTGAATCACCTAAAGGACCGAATAAAAAGACAAACAACAACAAAAAAACAAAACAAGGGTGAATGCAGCCTGACCAATTTAGTACGAACTTACATGGCAAATTGACCCCCTCTATAGAAAGTTTCTAAACAAAACAGTTTTTTTCCAACTATAATAAAGGTTTGAATTTTCAGCCCTGTAGTTCCATTCGTTGGGCACGTACAGGTGCCACATAGTCAACCAGATATCAGAATCGAAAAACTTGGGTTGAAAGTTTTGTTTGACGATATCTAAAAAGTAAATACACGTTTCGAAGATGATACATGCTCAGGCAAATTTTCAAAGCTAAAAGGAAGCAACCATTTTGTTTTACAGTCATGCATTTGTTCAATCTAAATTTATTCAATCTATTCCTCCTCATCCCTTATGGGACATAAGGCTTCAATGCTCTCCCCATTGCATTTGATCCCTGGCAACATGTTGTGCCTCTCCCCATGGCAGATTCATCCTTTCTCCTGCCTATTGGTGTTCATCTTAAGGTGACTTTTGTGATCTGGTCCTGCTCTATTCTCAGTACATATCCCAGCCATCTCAAACGTCTGTGCTTAATTTCTTTGGTGACGCTCTGGCTACCCGTTTTCTTGTACAACTGATGGTTAGAGATTTTATTTGGTCGAAAGATCCGGGACATTCGTCTCAGGCATCCATTGTGAAAAACTTCCACTCTTCTTATGTCGGTTCGGACCATTCGTCAGCTTTCTGAACCATCCAGCAGATTCCTTCAGATGGAGCGGGTTAGGAGAGTGAACACTGAGCCTTCTCAGTTTTGCTTTGATGTCTTTTTGGCTCCCACTGTCCTTACTTTTGAGAATGCCAAGAGCGGTAAAATCTTCCACAAACTCAAGTGGCTCCCCATTCACAAGAATGGTTGCTGTGGGGATGGAGTTTACATACATCACTTGTGTTTTAGAAATGTTGATGCCGAGTCCAGTCTGTCCGGCAAAGTTGTTGAGTGTGTCAGTTTTAGTCTGCATGTTAGAGTGGTAGGTTGAAAGGAGAGCAAGATCGCCTGTGAAGTCAAGATCTTCCAACTGGTAGAACGGGTTTCACTGGATATCTCTGGGTCTATCTGTTTTGTGTGCAACAAGGAAGAGGATAGGAGTGACGATGCACCCCTGCCTTACTCTGGACTGTACGGAAAACCACTCAGAGGGTATTGCCCATGATGAAACAATGTTTAAAATGATAGTGATGATATATGGTGGAATTCCGTAGGAGTGCAGTATCTTCTAGAGTGTTTTGGTAAACACTGTCAAAGACCTCCCTGGAGTCTACAAAGTTTTATGTAGAGGAGTGTATTCCATTGTTAACTCTACTGCTCTATGATATTCCCCGGAGTGAACATCTGGTTCTTACATTCTCTTCCCCTCGTGAGGCCTGCTTGCTTCTGTCTAAGCATTGTGTCAATGGCTGTTTCTGTCCTGCCGAGAATGATTCTAAAGAACACCTTACTTGAAATAGATAGAAGGATGATTCCTCGCCAATAGGCACAGTTCTTGGTATCGTCCTTTAGAGGGGGGTTGATTATAAGATATTTGGGTCAATCTTTAGGGACGGTGTAGAGTCATTAGGAGCGTTTTCAACAATTTTTAGTAGAAAAAAAAGAGGCCACTCTTAGTTGTATTGTGACAGCTGTCATCAACGTGCATTTTCGTTTAAATGTTCGTCAAAATTGACGAATTGGAAAAGTGGAGAAGCACTAAGAGTGCTTCTTCGCCCATAAAGATGAAAAGTTCTTGGAGAAAGATAATACAAAATAGTGGAACACATAGGTAAATGCGTTATTCAGTATTCTTAAAGGTAACGGAGTCGATTTTTCAAGCCAACCAGATATCAAATCCATTTTTTGTGGGAATATAGATCAAGGAGATGATATAAGATTGACTTTTTTTCTGTATAGTATTGAGCAAAGGTCAAAACATTCTAATTGTTCTCGCTTAAGAGAGTGCATGAGGAGGTCTTGAGCTGAGTACGTCGCTATGTAATAATGGTGAGATACCAATCTGGTTGACAATTGCACTGAGTTTGAACCTCAATGGATGCTCAACCCTTGTAGCCTAGTGTTATACCAAGCTGAACAATATCAATACACGGTTTTATTCAGAGCTTTAGATAGTTATGTATCTACTACTAATGCCAAAGGTCGGTGTCTGAGTTCCGGTAAAAGATTACGAATGATGCTCCTTTATGAGGCAAGTTTGCCAACACAATTTTCATTCCCAGTTTCCCCGCTCTCGCCTGCATTTGGTCTTGTGCTTAGTTTAGCACATAACGAAAGAATCAATAGTAAAATAATTTTTTGATACAGCTTCTCTTGACCACAGCATCTCTAACTTCGGCGCTACTTAACTTACCTTGGATCTCAACCGTAGAGCGATAACAACTAGCCTCGAAGAGTTTAATCCTCAGAGGGTGCTCTACAATTGTAGCTCTGTGATAGACTTGGGTAAACTTAAAATACACATTTCCTTTTATTT